>OX438803.1:19225502-19825502 GCA_949316475.1 Hypomecis punctinalis
TATTATGTACAGAATAAGACCCTAAAAGGATGCTAATTGATTAGAAATAACCCTGTATACATTAAGTAGGAATCCGAGCCGATCATCGTCTAAAATCGTATGCAACGTCTCGCACATTTGTCCGCATCCCACTACCCGCGTTTTCGCCACATGCTGTAGTCGTTTGACATTTCTACTGTAATCGGCTTCTGAAGCGAGAACATGATAAGCTGTAACTTTTAAAATGTCTGCCTGCTAACTTTTATAACGTCTCATACCACGACCGTGCTAGAAACGTGTCAGGCAAAAAGAAATATTTTTGTAATGAAAAGTATGAGAGTATGCCCCACAAGTCCGTTCCGGCACCGAACAGCACCGTCGCGTGCCATCGTACCTAACCAAAAGGAGTCGACACGCCTAAGCACCGAAATCTGCCAAGTCAGTGGAAGGTGAAGAAACTCACCAAAATATAAGCAAGGTTACACGCACACAAATGTAATTAACTAACACTAGCTGAACATTAACGCAGCACAAGCGCATCCAGACCTATATATTTATATAAAGAGCATGACCGCCGGTCGCGTGCTTTTGGCAGAGGGGTACGCTTTGCAGTGTCGAATCCTTTTGGTTAGGTACTTAATGCGTGCCATGCACGGAAAGCGGCAAATATTTTCGACGACTATTGTTGACGGTACGTTCCAGTGGGCATAGTAGAGCGAATTGTGTTGTTTTCCGTGCCTGATACGTGAGAACGATCACCGTATGGTACGTGATAGAGGGTAGACTTAAACACCTTTAGTTAGCTCTAAAACAAGATTGCAATATTTTAAGAAAGTCCGGTGCCAAAGTTAGAGCTTTCCTCTTCCTAGCGAGATAGAAATCCTGATGGCCGCTATTCGGTGGCTGTACGGAGACTGGAGCAACCGGCGGAAGTTCGCAGTCGACATGATGCGCTGCGTGCGCTTCGGCCTCATCTCCCCCTGGCAGCTGGTGGATATCAAGAGGAACCCGGACAATGCCGAGATATTGGAGGTAGTCAACGAGCCTGAGGTCCAACAGATGGTGGACGATGGGCTTGCGTAAGTTTTCGAAATTCGAATTGGTATTCTATGTGTCTTATCGAAATTGGTATTCTAGTGTGACATAAACTAGAATATCTACCAATATCAATAAGACACGTAGAATACCAATTCTCAGTGACTGTCGAATGAGATTGAGGAATATGCGTCAACGGTCAACCATATCTGTCATACTCAGTCTCCTTTAGGCTGAAATGACGCCATCTGGTTCATCGAAAAATTACTATTGAAATTCGGATTTACTAGGTATGTCTTGTTTTTTCCTAGAGCGGTAGCTCGATCTTATAGATTTCTGTTATTATTTAGATCTGCTGAGATAAGTAGGTATGACATGACTTAGCAATATCTTAGAGAAACAAAATCACTGTTGTATTGGTATGATGCTTTAGAAATGATTTTTTTTTATTCTAATTTAAATACGGTCCGTTTACAGATGGTTTTTATTAATAATTACTGCTATATAGTGATGCTGTACAATGCAATGCCAAGGGATATTTCCCAGTTTAATTTCCATTTATATTTAATACTTAGAAGTATGTTAAACTCATATCAAATGTATCCTGTTTTGCGGACCTGCCTACCTGTCTAACTTAATGTATGTAAATAAATAATAGGCTTTTCGGGTGCGTGTTTTCCATGTACATTGTACTCCTAAATGCAGCAGTACTTTTGCAGTTGCTCGTATTTGCAGCTATGTCATCATCAAGTATTGGTATGGGAATAATTCCAAGAACTACTACCATTGGCTCGACGTTCTTGGACTCAACGAACCCGCCGAGAGGAATTGGATTGGTGAAGAAAAGGTGAAGGCATATTATAATAAACGCGTGTGTTGGCGTAACTAGGTAAGAAGAGAAAATTACAGCACTACCCCTAGCATGGCAAAATTAATTAACAAAATATCAGTCCATATTTTGTTTCCTCTTCGAGGGACAATTTGTCTATTTGCCGTGACAGGTGGCTTAGCGCTAGCGCTTAGCGTGATAGGAGGCTGTTTGAAAGAAACTGTTTGTTGAAACATTATGATATTGATTCTAACAAACAGTTTCTTTCAAACAGCCTCCTCCGCTAGAGAGCATCCGTGAATCACTTGTGGTTCATTAGCAACTTTTCAACCCCCTTCCCTCTCTTCTCTGGTGATAATTATATTTTTTGGAAATCCCATCCCCTTTGTTAGCCTCCTGTGATAATGAACGATTCCTTGCTGCTATGAGTATTTTTTGTTTGGAGTCACCTGTATGCTTGTTGCTCTAACCCGCCTGACTGTCCCAACAGAAGACCAGCGCCGATTGTCCACAGCCGGCACCATGCTGAGGTGGGACAGGCTACTGACCAAAATAAAGCATAGAGCGGCATACTGCCTCGGTGGCTCAGTGGTTAGTGACTCTGACTACTGGGTCAAAAAGGCGTGGGTTCCATTCCCATCCAATGCAAGCATTTATATGATGAATATAGGTGTTTGCTCTGTGTCTGGTTGTTATTAGTAATTTTAACTATCTAAGTATGTATTTAAAAATATGTTTATGTAGTAAATCATTCTCTGGCAGCCATATGACAAGCTTTGCTTAATTTGGGATCAGAGAGCATGGGTAAGATGTCCCTTAATATTTTTTATTTTTCATTTATACCGAGTTTAGTTTAAGCCCATTTTGTTGGTAGGTACTTTATTTTTCCTGTGTATATTGTAATAAATAACTTTCCGTTGTCTCAAAAAAGACTCGAATTAAAGCAGTTTGTTATGATTTACCGACACAAGTTGAGTAAATGTTGAGTGATTCCGCAAATATTATTTTACCAAGAAGGGAAAAATAACATTCAACACCATAAAGTCAATGACAGAGCTAAAATACTCGAGTATTGGTTACAAATAAAGGCGTGCTGTTGTAAAATACGGAAAACCTTAAGTCATCGGCAATAAAACATTGCAAATATAGATAAGGTTTCCTAAAACAAATAGTCATTGAATGACAATACTTCGACACGGGCAGGGGAGTTTACTGCACTTCTCGCCTTTATCTCTTCTTCTTGAGAAAGGAGTTGTTCATAGTGACTATACCCTTTATACCACTATTGAATATATGCCTACTCATGAAAGGGTGATTGGGCTTTATCCAGCATGCTCTGGCCCAGTGTGGGTTGGTGGATTTACTTACGCCATCGAATTCTTAGTATGTTCGTACTCGGATGCAGGTTTCTTCACGAATACTCACGATGTTTTCCGTCTCCAAAAAGGCAATTAGTGTCTATGGTGGTTGGTTATAAATAATGATATTTTGTGGAGTCTCATATTTTATAGTAGCCGAGTTATATATTTTTACCTTAATTATCATATCAGTTTTTGAAAAAAAACCGAACAAATTCGACGCGAGTCAGGGGCCTTATTGTGTAAGCGCTCTGACGTTCGGATTAGCTTTTTCTCCTGCTCGCGCCAGTTACTCACGCCACGAGAGCGAGCGGGAGGAAAAGCGAAGCCGAACGTCAGAGCACTTGCGCGATAAAGCCCCAGGTCTGCGAATTAGCTCAGTTGTGAGAGCGTCGGGCTAGTGATCCGAAGACGCAGGTTCGAGTCCTGCATTCGCGACGAATTTTTTAAATGTTTATCACAAAAATAACTCTTTGAGATAAACCCAGTGTGGGATGCACTATAAAATTAAAATCATTTTATCTAAAAGATACCAGCAGAAAAACGAAACGACCACACCGAAATTCATCAATTATTAATTTCCAAAACTTTGTAACAAATTTCTTAGTAGAAAATCTACTTCCTAAATCTACTTTGTACTTATAATACTTGATTTTTATTTTTAACTAAATATTCCAGTAAAACTAACCATGCTATACGAGGGTCAAACTGAAAGTTCTTAGAAAATCAAAAACTGATTACATTAGCCAGTTATTAGTTTTATTATATCTTTTCAAAATATTGTCCATTCACGTCAATACACCGCTGCATGCGATGGAACCACTGGGAAAAGCACTTTGCCCACTCGTCCTTAGGGGTCTCTTCAATGGCATCGCGATACGCAGCCACCGCTTCTTCAGCATTCATAAACCGCTTTCCTTTAAGTTTTTCTTTAATTTTTGAAAATAAATAAAAATCACAAGGCGCGAGGTCGGGGCTATACGGCGGGTGACCCAGTAATTCAACGTTTGATGTCGCCAAATAGTCGATCGTTCGCTTGGCGGTGTGCGATGAGGCGTTGTCGTGGTGAAGGAGGATCCTACTGCGAGGTCGTTTCTCTCGAACTTTTTCCAAGACAAGTGGCAAACAATTGGTAGTGTACCATTCTGCAGAAACTGTTTTTTGATCCTCTAACACAATTGTCGCGAAATGACCTATCCTTCCAAAGAACGAGGCCACCATTTTTTTCCCCGCACTTCGATCTCTCTTCACTTTAGTTGGCAACTCCTCGAAAGGAAACACCCACTGAGCAGATTGTCTTTTGGTTTCAGGATCATAACAGTAAATCCAGCTTTCGTCACCTGTTAGTATGTCGAACACAGCATTTGAGTCACCTCCGTTAAATCTTTCAATCATTTTACGGCACCAATCCACACGATGGAGTTTTTGAGCCTCAGTCAAATTATGAGGTATCCACCGGGCGCAAAGCTTCCTGACCGCTAAATGTTCGTGTAGGATTTTGTGCACTTGACTCATACCGATGCCTAAGCTTGTCCGAATCTGCTGATAGGTCACTCTTTTGTCAGTCTCTATCATACGCCGCACAACACAGATGTTATCTTCAGTCGTCGCCGTAGAAGGCCGTCCCTCACGTAAATCATCAGTGAGATTAGTGCGACCACGTTTAAACTCATTAAACCAGTTGTAAACAGTCGCACGAGATGGGGCTTCATCGTGAAAGGCCAATCGTAGTCTATCATAACTTTCTTGTTGACTTAAATGACATCGAAAGTCATAAAAAATCATTGCACGAAAATTTTCTCGTGTTAAATTCATGTTGACGTGACACAGACAATTTTCAATTTGCCGCCAAATCGTAAAACAAATGACAAATGAATGAAGTATATACTCAGTAATATTGGCAAAGAGTTCTATTTACAAATTATAGAATTATTTTTTTATTATATTGTTTATAAGTGGCCAGTTCTAAGAACTTTCAGTTTGACCCTCGTATTGCGTAACCAGTTGGTCATAAATTGAAGATAACCACGCAAACTAGTCTCGGAATAGACATGAGTATTTGTCTGCACACTATAGTTCGTTGTGCCCAAGTTACGCTCTATTCCTGATCAAACTACACAAATAATATACTCGGACAACTAACTTAACGAGTAGTAGATATACAAAGTATTGTTAATCAATAATCAAATTTATGAATAACGCCAAGTTCAAATATCAGATATATGTCATAAATATTACAAAATTATAAATTAATATTTCATGTATGTTCATGTTCAATGTAATAGCATTACAGAGGCACAACAATAATTTATCCAGGTAAATTAATAGTCTACTAATGGAAAATTAAATTACCTCTGGTAATTTCATGAATTCGGCTATATCGTAAAATACATGCTGTAGGAGCCATACCTTCAGTTTGTTTTTAAATACAGCGACGGAAGATGCGTCACGCACTGGGGCAGGTAATCTGTTATAGACAGCCGGGCCAAAGAAGATATAATAATACTGCCGGGCCACAAATGTATACCGATTTCTCTGACCTGACTAGCCTGTGGCTCGGCGTTGCGAGCAGGTCCTTTCATTTCATACCTTTTCCTTTAATGTTCATATCAAAGTAAAAAAGTAGATATTATGGTACGGCGGATTGAGCGGTTACTTTATGCGTGGTTGGTGGGGGTTTTGAGAAATCGGGAAAATTTATAGAAAATTATTGATAGATAGTTTGACTTAGTACATCACCATTGTAAATAAAATCAGTCGGTATAACCCCACATGGAAGGTACATCAGAACGATGCCGTGGCCCAGATGACTCCCACTTATTGTAAGCTCTGGCTGTTTTAACTGCTTGGCCATATAAATACCAAGCTTTTAAACACTAGACCTATAAGTACGATTCATAAATCATCATCATGATAGCTATATGACGTCCACTTACAATCGTTATATTTGGAGATACATACAGCCATGGCCAAAAGTATTAGGCACCCTGTATTTTCTCTCCATCTTCTAAACTAATTTCACTCCTTTTTGGCATTTTTAACAAAATTAGGTGTCGATTTAATCACATCAACAGAAATGAAAGCTTGTTTACTTGTTAGAGTCCAGAACACAAGTGACCAAACATTGACTGATAAGACCGAAAGAAAACCGAATCCTTTGTTTTCGGTCACCAGGTGTTTTATGACCTTAACAAAGAGCCGCTTGATATTCTAAGAAGTTATTTATGACCCCGGTAAGTAATTTAAGATAAGCACTCAGTTATTGGTTAAGTAGTAAACATGCATTTTGATTTTTTAAAGGTGCCTAATACTTTTGGCCAAGGCTGTATATAGCGGATGCCTATGTTCAGTAGGTATATGCCGAGCTACTTGATTGTTACCGAAAGCTATTTTTTGGTATATTTGTTAATTAATGTTATTAGCGGTTAAATAACCGTAGCAGAACCAAAGTTACTGACGTAGCCCAACGGATCGGCAAGTTGAAATGGCAGTGGGCAGGGCACATAGCGCGGAGGACTGATGACCGATAGGGTCGGAAAGTTCTCGAGTGAAAGGAGACTACGTACCGGCAAGCGCAGCGTGGGATGTCCACCAACAAGGTGGACGGATGGCCTCATTAAGACCGCAGAATAGCGCTGGATGCAAGCCGCTTCTAACCGGTCTTCCTGGAGATCCATAGGGTAGGCCTATGTCCAGCAGTGGACGTCCTATTGCTGATGGATAATGATTAGCGGAAAGGATACGATGAGTAACAATCAACAAACCTTTGTAGGTACCAAGTACCTAGCTGCATATTTTTTATTAATTATTAGGGGACATCTTAAACACGGTCTTTGACCCCAACCAAACTAAGCAAAGCTTGTGACATGGCTACCATAGACTGATATACTACATAAACATATTTTTAAATACATACTTTTAGTTTATAGTAAATATTTATTCAATTATACAAATTATGTCATAAAATTATAACAATGAAAATTGTTAAAATTATAAGTCAGCCTTAAAAGTAACACTATTTAATAACCTACTAATTGTCACACTATTTTAACACACAAAGTCTAAATATAGATTCACAATCAGTATAGCCCGTCAACTGCCCCTCGCCCAAACGTCCCCATCAAGCTAGCTGCGTTACCTCGCTGGATCGCCAAGGAAATGTGTTGGGTGAGGAAACTACCCGACCTGGGATCTCCACCACTTTCCCTCAAGCGCCGCCCGAGCTCCCTGACAAACTTTATGGCATCAGAACCACAAAAACCCGCCGTCTCGACGGCAAACGGGACAAACTCGTACAATTCATACTTATATAGATAATATCTAAATAACACCCAGACACAGATCAAACAACATCTATCCAGAAGCAAGGGTCACTGACCACTGAGCCATACCTAGGCAATCAAATATATATATCAATAATGTTACCGTATTGCATAGTATTGCTATTATTATATCTTCTTTGGTATTGCTTAACTTAAGTAGGTATACGAGTATACTGCGGTATTGATGTTCGGTATAGGTCGGCACGACTTTTCGACTTATTCAAAGCACAATGTAGATATGTTATTTCAGAATCACGTGACGTATAAAGATTTCCTGAAGTACCTGGAGCAGTTCATGGTGCCCAAGGAGCAAATGTACCAGCAGATGGCGATGATGCAGGCCAGCCGACGGAATGAAGACATGTCTGGTAATTGTATAACTTTTAAGAATTTTACTTAAAGAAGTCAAATAAGGTGGTTGCCACGGAAAGTTTCAGAGGATCATATCCTCAACACTATAAACTGATTTTACTGATGTACAAATGCCGTTTTTAGACAGAAGTCGTTTCCCCTTAGAACTAGTTAGTAGTTACTAAATGACTTTGCTCCAACGCATTTTTCCAAAACAAGCCAGTTAAAACCTAACTGATCTGTTTCGGATTTGTGTCGTGAGACTCCGAGTGGGCTCCTGCCAGAAACTCAGCAGTTGGCCCTGAGTATCGCTCCAGACCCGGCCTTCCATTCAGTATTGTAAAACTCTTGTCTTTCGTATCATTCTTTTGAGTTGTTATTTCTTTTATTCCGGAAAATGCATTTCCAAAAATAGGAATCTCAGAACTCATCTTATTCCTACCAAGTATAAAGATAAGATTATCTTATTTATGAATTCGTTTCTCTCGTACACAAATGAACTGAACATTGAAATGTACTGAAGAGATAAAAATAAAATGAACATTATTGTACCAATACCAATGTAGCTGTTTTTGCGCACTTAGCACGAATGTAATCATCCGAACGAGCGAATCTTACTGTTTTTATCATATTAGGTAATCATGTTGTTAGTACCTAATGATGGTTTTCCATGAGTAAGATATTAAAGTAGGCAATTATCACTTATGGTACTCGTAACGAGTGCTTATGGAGCAGTTTCATTTTATTTTTGGAGGCGTTCTGTATTGTGGTCTAACAAGGTAAGCTTCTGACACGTACCAGACAGAATTTTCAACATTGACCATAATACTTTTACGCCGCTTATACCCCGCTGGTACCCTGGGAAGTCTGTGATAGATAAAAATTCTTACTTACTTAAAAGACACTAACCGTCTTACCACAAAAGTTTTACGCACGGCTTAGACAATTAACAGTACAAATGGCACGGTTGAACAGTGTTTAAAGCGTGTTTAAATCTTTTGTGGTAAGGCGGAAAGTCACAAAAATAGGTCCATCAGTGACGACCACGTCGCTAAAAGTGATTTATTTCAGGAATCCTTATTTTTGGTGTATAAATATAAACTATGTATCAGCAAGATGTAAGGATAAAATTGTCCATCACAGTAGATTTTGTCCTCAAAGTGCGCGAATTTTATTCTCAGTCATCTTTTTGGATGTCTGGCCTTGAGTGGTATTAATCATATCAAGATTACACAAAGTACATGCATATAAAGGTAAAAAGTACTACCGCTCGTGGTAACCGATATGATAAATAATTCGTCATTCTTATCAGTTGGTATCCAAAGTTATCGCTACCTTTGGTGAACTTTCAAGGTTTTCAAGATCATCCTCTGCCTTTGAGGAAATATTACTACGTAGTAATATAGCTCGATGTCCTCTGCAGATGTTCTCCCGTTCCTATACTAATCATGTCAAGTTGAAAACATTAAATAAGGTTACAAAGAGTACCTAAAGTCTATACATTGGAAATTCTGACTGTGACAGTGTTATCATTCTCCCCGCAGCACCCGCGTAGCAAGCAGGGGTTTATTTTGCCATAAGAGTGCTTTTCCACTCAGTAATCTCATCCCAAGATGGGATGGGTCCATCCTGAACTAGTATCTTTGCTTCGCTGAGCCCGTTTCCACTAAAACTACGCTACGCAATAAAAATAACCCATCGTTGGTAGATATCAAATCATATTCCTCGTAATTGTATTATCTTTTGACGAAACCTAAAACAAGGACTTCATAAATTAAGAGAACATCATCGATATAAAAATGAAAAAAGAATCATTACAATCAACTTACCAGGGCTAGCCAGCCATGACCCAGCCTATACGAACTAACTTACCAAGAAAAAAGTTCTCCACAAATATCCTCACTAAAATATAGCAGCAATATTCAAACTGTGCATTTATAAATCACGTTCGTTTACCATCAGGCAGCTTGCGCGGCATGGACAATGACAAGATGGATATGCGCCGGCCCAAGATAGACTTCCCGCTCCCTGCCACTTTGAAAGGACTCACTGGAGACAAGGACAAGTCGTTCCCGACTATGAGCGAGTTTTTTGAGAATAGGAGGAAGGTAAATTACAAATTTCTGTTAAAATACGGATGATAGAAAAAAATATGAATTGGAAATGTATGAAAATAGTAATACCTAGTAGGTAGGGCAACAAATAAATAATTAAAATAGGGTCGTTCCCGTAATTTCTAGTAGTAGAGCTACCGGTGAAAAATGGACCCGATAGTTCTACTGTACATTTCGCTTTCAGGGCTCATAAGGTCGAATTATTGTAAGCATAGCTTAGACTTAGTCTAAAGTAGTAAGATGATGCTTTAGGACATCTTTGTATTGTAGGCTGTCATTGAATTTGGCATTGACCATCAGCTTTGCACTTTCCCTCCTTCACCAACATGGATTCATTCATACGCCTAAGATGACTACACCGCCTAAATTGTCCGCTTAACTAAATTAGATTTGGTATGTACGGAGATTTTACACCGTAAATGCCAAAAAGTAACACCAATCTTCAAATCTTGCTAGAACCACATAAAGCCCGATTATAGAGGCGCCATCGTAATTAAAATAGCTAAATAGCATAGTTCTGTTTCTTTTTCACTTTAGGCATTCGATAAAGAGAACGCTTTTTACGTTGCTATTAAATTTACGCTTGCGCCTCTGTAATAGGCTTAATAGTAATCTCAAATATTTTATCATGTAAGTAACTATTACTTTAAAAATAAAGATCAACCCTAAACTCAGCATAATGACTTCGATGAATTTCGTAATCGGCCTGAAACATAACTTCTAAATGACATAAAATAGGTACCTACCCATTCAGTAAACGCCTTTCAAATATGTACCTAGGTAACTTGTAGGTACTCGAGTAATTTTGCTCACATTATGAACGTAAGCGTAACGTAATAGGATTTAGCTTGTTAATTTGAAGACATAACTTCCAAGATATTTGTCAGTCTGCCAATACGTCTCGAAATTACTGGGAAATACCCAATGATTCTTACCTTCAAGCTGTTTATTGATTTTCCTCAGTTTTAGACAGGCATTAATTGAATGCTAAAAAGATGCTAAACAATTTGTTTATATCATTACCAGACAGATGCTAAATATCATCTGATTCGAGAATAAAATGGAAAAGACCAAAGTATCATTTTCAAAGACATGAGTTTTATTTACTCAAGTAGGTATTATGTCAAGTAAGTCAATATTATTTATACAAGGATGTATAGAAAAACGAACAAGGACTACTGATACTAGGTATCATCAGATACTTAGATACTAGCTATCATAGATGGGAATCAAAATACCTATATCATATTATTTTTACTGTTGTCAAAGAAAATATAATAATACTACCTAATGTCCTATGTTTTGTCACTTCACTACCGCTAGGAGTAAATATTTTCATTGCTTCACTAACTCGTGGTGGTATCCATCAATTAACTATAAAGGCGTAATATTTGACTACCTTCATCGACGACAGCACGAACATTAATTTTTCTGTGGTACCTATTTACTAAGAATGTAAACGTTCCAGGCTTAAATTTTATAGAAATAATAGTTTGCCTATGGTTCCAGGCTCAAGAAAACGGAACTTCTCAGTCCCCACCATGCCGGTCGCCTCCGGTGGATACTGATTGCAACATCCAGCCTCCCCTGATGGAGCGTCGGAGGACCACAGACAACACACATCAGAAACAGTTGGAAGTCAGTATTACTCTCTTACTTATCAATTGCTATAGCTTTACCAGTGGCGTTCCATAGGATGAAGAAGTGGCGTTGACGGAGAAAACGAGTTTTTAGTTAGTTTTCTCGTTCTCTGTTTCATTTAAGTTAGTTTTCTCCCTTCACTATATTTTTTTCTGGATGAAAAGTAGCTTATGACACTTTCCGTTCTTTAAACTAAATCCACGCCAAAAATCAAGGCGATCCGTTGTTCTGTCAGTGCTTCCAAGAGTTTATAAGAACATAGAAAACAAAGCAACAAATACACTTTCGGATTTATAATACTTATTAGTAAGAATAGATATAAAAGCAATGCAGTTATAAAGTGGACAAATTTCCACGCCTCGTAGCCTTCTGTAACTGTTTTCACTTTCCTATTCTTCTTGATTTCATCGTTGCTTTTTATTCTCTTGCTATTTAATTTATGGTTTCCCATAAATTAAATAGCAAGTGGTTATGGTTATGGGTAAAATATGATTGTAATGTCATGTCTGACAGTAACCAAAAATATATACTCGTATATAGAAATCCCTTTTTAAGAAATAATTGTTTACTCAAGAAGGGATTTCTCCTTTTCTAGACTAGAAATTGTTACTCTATTCACTCGTTTCTCTATTTCTCGTTACACTTTATTAGTTTCTTTTATCTGGAGTCTTATTATATTTTCGGAAAGATTTTATATTTTTCTTTTATTTTTTCTTTTTTGGTTTCCAGGAACAAAAAAGACAGCTAAAACAAAAGCAGCCACTGCATCGACGAATCCAACGCGATGCAATGCACGTGTACTCTTTAGAACATGAAAGAGTAATCATTTTTTTTGTTTTCTTTTACTATTGGGTACCATTAATTATCACGTCGATAGGTTATGGTTTTATTTCAATTTTGTTATAAATTTAAAAACTTGTCCTTTTCTCGTCGTGAAACCTCGTCATTTTTATAAATCACTCAATACGCGAAATAAATTGTAGCTGTACCATTGAATCAAATCAACCAATGTTTTTTTTCTCAATGTATTTATGATTAACAGATAACAGCAAAACACGAAATGTTCGATCCTCCTGAAAAGGATTCTGTAGAGATGAACACTACCAGCGAGACCAGTAGTGGCACTGTTGACACCAGCGTCGCAGAGCAGGTAAACAGTGTCATATCGAACGGTACTTGACTTAAGGCTGTTGAACATAGGCCTGCGTACCTTTGAAGTAGCTTTCGGCCGCGTACGCATCCAATGTTTGCAACTGTTTGCCCACGAGGATTTTTTCCTCTTCGTACGCAACTAGTTGTGCAACAAAGAATTAGTTTATCCTCCAAGGCAGCTGAATTCCGTATTTTTTACATCAATTGCTTGTTATACAACAAACAGCAACTTTCAGCTTAGCTAATATGCACAACAAGACATTATTAGTATGATTGGGTATGATTATACGTAATCCAGACATTTTTAGTATATTATAAGATAACCTTTACAACTACAACTACATTAAGTAAGCTTTAGCAAATTAGTGAATTATGTTCTATTATCAAATTTAATATTACATGAATTATAAGTAGGTATCCTGCTACTGTAAGTGGCCTCCATTCGAACATTATTTCAAATCATTTTGGGTTACACTCACAGCGCTGTGGCTAGAACCACATACCTACGCAAATTCTTTATCTAGATGCATATCTTGATGTTTTCCTTCACCAAATATACCAAAATCTAGTATATAAATCTGCACCTTCACAAATCCCAAAGAACTGAATGCTACGGCGCTGAGACTGGAATTCACGACTTTAAAATTAATAGAACCACTATTACGGCTTTGGTGCGTATTACGCTTATTGTAGACCATTTTTGGGTGACTGTTAAGTAAATCTATAGGTGTTCTTGAGTTTTTGGTATTAATACTCCACATTTTTGCACACAGCTTTCCAAACAGATGAATGAAAAAAGACACAGTGTTGCCGCGTCATATTTAGCAGCAGCTACTGCAGCTCTAGCTGGTCCCAGAAGGTATCTTTTATATATCATTTTTATATTTAACATAATAAGGAATGTATTCTTATTTCTCCATTTCCAAAATGAAACTTGTTTTTGAAGTGAATCTTCTAATGCGACTTATAACAAGGTTGTGCTACCATGAAGGGGTATGAAAGCTCTGTGCCGTGCTCCTGGGGAGGGGAAATATAAAGAGACAGAGAGTGTGAGAGAGTGAATGCGTGGCATTCGAACGCATGCGCGTAGTTTCACTTCTTCCGCGAGGAGGAATTTTTTTTTCAACCTTTGCTTGGTTTTGCATATTTTTCATCAAAATACATAGCTTTATCTTCAAAAGTCACAAAATCATTAAAGTACCCGAAAAGGACATTTAATTTTGTAAAAAATCGACGGTCACTTTTCACACACCACGCCACATTTTCTAACCTCTCATAACAATTTAATATTTCTTTGCTAATGATGCTATAGATTTTACTATGCAATATGAATTGTATAGATATTGCTGACTTGGTAGAAGGGATTTTATTAAATGCTAATTCGAATAATCTAGCAATAATAGACAAAGCTAGGTTGTAAAATTCTAAGAAATCTGCTATTCGAAATTTGCTGTTCGTGCAGTGACACCAAATTGTGAGCAGAGCTAGATGAAAGAAGGGATGAGTTAGGCAATATGATGAACTTAATAAACTTATGCCAAACAGTGGGTTTTCAAAAGCTGATGATTTTAGTACTTTACTACTTTACTTTTTTTTAAAGTAGTTACTTTCCAGTGGTACTTATGCTACGTTATAGATAGCTATGTCTAGCACAATATCTGTGTAAAGTCTATCGGCATTCGCCACATAAGTAATATTATTTGACAGCGATAGTGCATCTTAAATTTTAATTTCAGGTACATTTTTGCACATATTTGAACATTGCATTACATTACGAAAATTACGTTTTTGTGCTAAACCACTTTGCATACTGTTTTAAACCACTCACTGCACAGCTTTGGCTCGTTTTCAAAGTTAGGTCAAAGCAAGTCATATGATAATTTAGAAACATGAATCCTTTTTACACTGGTATTACAGAATTTCCATGGGAAGCGCCAACCCAGCGCGGCCGCCACCGCCGGCGGTCACCGGGCCGCGCGCGGACCCTGGACCGCGGCCCTCTCCTGCGCCCGCGCCTATCTCAGAAAACAAGATCTTCAGTCCGCAGATATCACTCTTCAATCACTCCAAGGAATCTCTCGCTAGGATTAACATGTTCGTATTCACCACTCACCGATACGTTTCAAGCTCATTGCCCTCGTAGGGTTTCCCATGTCGAGGATCCCACAGAACACACACAGAGATGAAGGACAAGTAAAACTCAGCTAAAGAACAGAAATTTAAATACACAATAGAAAGAGTTGTCTGACTGTAAGTACGGCCGTTTCCCGATAGAGGTCCAAGGTTGGGTATCTGAAGGGGAGAAAGTTGCTGACTTTTAATATTGCTCTTTGGGCTTTTCCAAGGCTGACAAATGTGTTTTAGCAGCACCGCCCCACGCTTCGATACAGTACATTATCAAAGACTGGCAAGCGTATAATACGTCGTTTTTAGGATATTTTTGTCAGCTAGGTGCCTTATGTTCCTGAATACCGCGATTAGCTTTCTGACTACCTGCTAATGTTTTTATATAGTTTGCGAAGTTAAGTTGACTATCGATAATGACCCCAAGATAGCGAATTGTATTAACTCTTTCTAGAGGTAGGTATTTGCATTCGTTTGCCCGACACCAGGCATTATCAAGACTCGCGTGAGCGAATACATTTAAGATCCGACAGAGAGGCGCTTGTGTGCTCTTTAAAATCGAAAAAGGTATTATTTTAGTCTTTTCCATATTGAGGCTTAGTATATTTTTATTTAACCAATCGACAACCCTATTGAAACCGTTTTGAGCGTGATTGTAGACCTCCTCCCAGGTTCTTCCACGAAAGAGGAGCGCCGTGTCATCAGCAAAAGTGATAACTCTACCGTTCTCTAAGATTAAATTGCAGAGCTTACCTATTTATGTAGCAAAGGAAAAGAGTTGGGCCTTCTATGCTACCTTGTGGGACACCGTAATTTATGGTTTTTGGGTTGGTTTTTTATTTATGGTTTACTAAGACTACCTATCGTTCTAACCAAACGAGCTAGAGCGAGGGCAATGAATCTCTTTCCGAGATCAAATTGGGAATGAAAAGATCAGTAGAAGAATTAAAATTACGAAGCCCCGATGATTAGCGAGTTAAAAAGTAGCAAAGTAAATAAGTAGCGAGTAGCAAAGGTACCTATATAGCCCGAAAACAGATAACCAATGGGGTCGCAAAGTTAGCAACCGAACACAACGTGCCGGCAAACCAGTTCTTTCCTACCGTTCACCTCCTGAGTCCACCTGGGTGAACCGTGGAAAGTTTTTTTTACCTCATCTCTCGGATACTTGAAAGCCCTTTACTTTATATTGGTAACCTGACGAAATTGGTGCTGGCCATCTATGGTTGACAAATTGACAGTGTAACGTTTGACTTATAAAAGATGTTCGTGAACCTATTTTGTGTAATTAGCCATTCAATCTCACTTTTCTTATTATTTATCACATGTCTTAATAGATTAATTTTTTAGGTAATAAACATTATTTTAATTAAATAAAAGAAAAATAAAGAGGAACCATAACGTTAAAAACTTAATAAACATATTTTTTAAATTGTAAATTTAAATTTGAAAAATAAGAACTTATTCAATGCAATTTTTCTAGTGTGTACGAGTATCCCACGCTCATTTCATTGTATAGAAGTTGTTGTTGATAGAATATTATTATCGTCACCATTTTTTCCACCTTATTTCTTTAAATTTTACTAAAAGTCTCAATATCGACGTATTTATTTTATTGATATCTTTTTCAAACGGTAAATTAAATATCACTGCTACATTGTTGGTTCTGTGACGCTCACCAAAAACGCTCTAAATATATAGCACTTCAAATCTGAAGAGGTTTCATAACTAGGTGGACAGTGGAAACTAAATATTTCCCAAGGACCAAGGTGGACAAAGGTGAGCCGTTGTAAAAAAAATACTTTCCACGGTTCACCCATGTGGTCTCAGGAGATAGACGGTAGGTAAAAACTGCGGCAAGCGTAGTGGACGACTTCTATCCACAACTTGGACATATAACAGAAGGCGCAGAAACGCACTAAATGATAGCCGCTTGCAACAGATCTTATTAGTAATCTATAGAGAAAATTTACTTCCGGCTCCCCTCGCATGGCAAAGGGATAAAATCGTTTTATTATCACTTATAATGTCAATATCAATTCATACTTTGTATGCTCTCCGAGGAGATAAATTGGCGGAAAGTCAATTGGGCCCTGCGCCATGCTAGGGGTGCAGCACCAGCAGCATGGCAAAGGGATAAATTCTCTTTCCGCCATTATATCTCCTATAAGAGGAAATAAAGTATGGATTGACAATAACAACCGACATTAAAAGTGGATAAAATGGTTTTAAAAACTTAATAAACATATTTTTTAAATTGTAAATTTAAATTTGAAAAATAAGAACTTATTCAATGCAATTTTTCTAGTGTGTACGAGTATCCCACGCTCATTTCATTGTATAGAAGTTGTTGTTGATAGAATATTATTATCGTCACCATTTTTTCCACCTTATTTCTTTAAATTTTACTAAAAGTCTCAATATCGACGTATTTATTTTATTGATATCTTTTTCAAACGGTAAATTAAATATCACTGCTACATTGTTGGTTCTGTGACGCTCACCAAAAACGCTCTAAATATATAGCACTTCAAATCTGAAGAGGTTTCATAACTAGGTGGACAGTGGAAACTAAATATTTCCCAAGGACCAAGGTGGACAAAGGTGAGCCGTTGTAAAAAAAATACTTTCCACGGTTCACCCATGTGGTCTCAGGAGATAGACGGTAGGTAAAAACTGCGGCAAGCGTAGTGGACGACTTCTATCCACAACTTGGACATATAACAGAAGGCGCAGAAACGCACTAAATGATAGCCGCTTGCAACAGATCTTATTAGTAATCTATAGAGAAAATTTACTTCCGGCTCCCCTCGCATGGCAAAGGGATAAAATCGTTTTATTATCACTTATAATGTCAATATCAATTCATACTTTGTATGCTCTCCGAGGAGATAAATTGGCGGAAAGTCAATTGGGCCCTGCGCCATGCTAGGGGTGCAGCACCAGCAGCATGGCAAAGGGATAAATTCTCTTTCCGCCATTATATCTCCTATAAGAGGAAATAAAGTATGGATTGACAATAACAACCGACATTAAAAGTGGATAAAATGGTTTTCTCTTTTTGCCGCACTAGCGTGCTACCCGTGCTGGAGTGAATGTTATTCTATGGCTGAAATGCTTTTAGGAACAAACTATCGACCTCCATACTCGGTCCGTCAAATAAGAACTACATCGCCGAAGGCTCCCTGTTCAACTGGGACCGCGAGACCGTGCTGGTGTTCGGCGGGATCGACCCGCACACCCCGTACGGTACGGGCGGGAACTCTGGAAAAGACATATTCAGGTAAAAAATGTGCACACTTCACATTTACAGAGAAAAATATCGGAAAGTAGGTACTACATAAAGAAGTTTTGGTATAATGTGTCTTCTATTTTTTCTGTTACTACGGTTTGATAGATCTTCCAAATAGTCAGTAACCAATAAAACAATACGAAAACACGCAATTCGTTTACTTGAAAAACACCCTTGACCGGTCAGAACCACATTATCATTTTAAAACTATGCCAACTCAAAGCCCTGTGCGCGTAGTACGTCGAGATCTTAAGTTGCTGTGTAATTTGGCAATTTGATGGTTTTAGATTTGATCCAGTAACGAACGTTTGGGATTATGTCGGGGACCTCCCGGAGCCAAGACATCACCATTCGGTCGCTTTTCTAAGAGGAAGGGTATATTTAGTTGGTTAGATATTTTAATCAATTCTTTTATTTTATAAAAATTCAATTCATATTGTTTATCATACATCACACTTTAATTATTATTTATTGAAAAAAAAAATCTGTAATTAGTTATCCATTTTATTCTTTTCCATTTTCATTATGGTATCATTAAAGTATTGTCGCATTGTATCCTAGAGTAAAATCACGAAAACTTTGAGCATACTCTCTAATATGAAATCAAATCTAGGTGGTGCGGATCCCCGAGACGACGATATCCGTGGCAAGTCGGTAGTAGTATCGACAGTATGGAGCTATGAGCCCGTAACACGCTCCTGGTACAGCGAGTCAGGCCTCGCCGTACCGAGGAAGAACTTCGGCCTCGTTGTGCACCGCATGGCGCTCTACGCCATCGGCGGACAGGACAAGAAGGGCAGGTAAGATACACTTACACGATAACAATCAAAAACATATTTTTCTGGAGAAACACTCATACGATACCCATTCATTGGCTCATTGATGACGATGATTTTTGAAGCAATACGGCAGTAATATCGACAGTATGGAGCATGGAGCTACGATCCCGTCACTCGTTCCTAAGTACAGAGTAAGGTCTCGCCGTGCCTCGAAAGAACTTTGGCCTCGTCATGCACTGCATGGCACTCATTTTTATGCTGTAACTTAACGGAAACTTATAGACACTTTATAGGTACCTACGCGTGTATTATTCATGAGTCCTTCATATCCTTCAATTGTTAGTTCTTTGCAGAGCATTTAAAAGGATCCTTTTTGGAACATAGCTGTTTCCACCGCTTTTGACCTGAATATCTAATTAATGGCGTCTAATTACCTATACCTTGTCTCCCTACAAATGATACCTTCATGGCCATCGACCCTTCCTTTGAACATTCAGGGTTCTTCGCTCAGTGGAGAAGTTCGACCCGAAGTCTGCATCCTGGAGTGAAGTACGGTCGATGAGCGTGGCTCGCATGGCTGTAGCCGTCGCCAAATACCGCGAGTACATCTGGGTAGCCGGCGGCATGACCGGCGAGAAGAAGAAGCCTGTCTGCAAGATTGTGGAGTGCTACAACTCCAATACCAATGAGTAAGCTTAACAGACCAAACCAGGTGATAGGTATAGGTAGGTATAGGTATAGGTGATAGGTAGGTATAGGTTAGGTAGGTAGTCAGCAATGATAAACTAGTTCTCTTCAGTTCATCATTTCATTTCAATAATACTATTCTTGCTCATCTAAATTATAGTATGTAATGTTTTGGTCTATGCTGTTAATTATGTACTGATTGGAAATAAATAAATAAATAAATCATTATTTAGACAAACATATATCAGAAATATTGTAGCTCTTTTAACATATTCATGTTTTTCAGGTGGACGGAGATCCATAGCTTGCGTTTCCCGCGTTGCTTCGCCACTCTCTTCTCCATGAATGATAAGCTCTTTATAGTTGGTGGCGCCGGCAAGGTCTCTGATAAGGTAAAGTAGACACCACAGTGTAGTAATAGGTATAGATCAGAGGGGTTAGTCCAGGTTTACACGTAAATAAATTGAAACTACAGCTGTTTCCGTATGGCTCTATATATTTTTCTACAGCGCCCCTGGCGGAAACGAGGAAAGAAAGAAAAAGTCGCAAAACCTTGACTATACTCTATAAAATATAGCTTGATCTCTGCGACAGCTGTCAGAAAAATCACGCCTATGAAGTCCTGAATTTCTTAATAGTACAGACAGTACCTGTCAATGTCATACTTTATGGGCATGCCGATTAGTGATGGGCGACGAATGAACGTGTCCACAGAGTTTTAGATAAAATTCTATTTAAAATATCGATAGTTTATACTAATGATATTTGATATAAAACTTAATTTATCATTAATTTTATTGTATTTTTAATATCATAACATTATTTACATGTGTTTATACTTGATCTCAATTAATAGTGAGTAAATTGAATGCAAATTCTCACCTACACATGTAACATTTGGCTCAAAGGCCGTGTTACCAGGCCATAAACCAAAAAAGGCACATCTTGTTTGATACGAACCTCCATTCTCCTCAGTAATAGTCTTTGGTAATAGTAAGTAAATAAAATCCAATTTTTCACCTACAATTACTCATTCGATTTCATTACAACATTGTTTGATAATCGATTTTTTTACCACTATCCCAACTCTAAGAATATCAATCTTTTATGTCGATGTCAATGTCGCAGAGATCAAGCTATCTTTTATGCAGTATAAAGGCTCTGGTGACAACCCTCAGAGATATGCACTAAACTGCACTGCGCGGGTGCACTAGTTGAGGATATTGTCATTTCTACTATGATGTAGAAATCTTCAGTCACCCCGTATATCTACGGACCACTGTACCTATTGAACACATAGAAAATGCATTGTGTTATTATCGCATAATCCCTTAGCATTATGTATTTATTTCGAATAACTAAACGAATCGAAACTTTCATACATTGTATCCGCATATCATCAAGTAATCTAAATACCTACGCAACATGTTTTTAGTGCGTACGTGTTTAATTGCAATAGCTATACCTAATGCACGATAATATGGGAAGATAAATTATTTAATTTCCGAGTAGTGATTATATTATCCCTTTTACTTACGATATGGTAACTGCGAAGTGCTTCCTAGTAGCACTCAAATGAAAGATTTTCAGGTTTCGTTGTAAACAACATATTTAGTGATATTATCAATTGATATTGATAACATAATTTTCCTACTTGTGGTATACCTACCTATGTCATCACAGTCGTAAAAGCTAGGTAGGTAGGTACCTAATTTCACTGGACATGAGTTGTTTATTTTATCAAAGAAATCCGAATCACAGAAAAATCAATGTTTACTTAAGTACAACTTTTATCAGCAGCCGTAAGTAGCTTGAGCTTGAAGACTATTGCAGACATTGTTGATAACCGTGACTCTAGAAGCGATCGAGATTTCATTTTATTTCAGAATCAAAATTTCTCAATGGCTTCTTGTAATTCAAATATTAGTGTTTCAATTCAAAGCTTCCCTAATTCAAATCCAATACGAAAAATTACCTAAGAACTAACCTGCTTTAAGATCAGTTTAAAACATTTCGTTTGTTACCTATTTTGAGATCTATTTAGCATTTTTTCAAAACCCACTTCTAACATCATCAGAGGGCTAAGTGCGAGATTTTCGCTCGAGCTCGATCGCGTTAACGTTTGATGTGATTTGTATGGAAATGGCACATCGCCATCTTGTGTCACGTACAGAAAACTGAATAGCTAAGTGTGAGTATATTTTACGGTAATGTAACGAGCGCCAAACCGATCGAGAGCGGCAACGTCTGTGATTGGCTAATTCAAGCGTGTGTGTCAATGTGCTCGCGTGTGTGCGCGGCGCGCTCGGTCAACGCGACGTAAAAGTAATTCGATATGATTTGCAAATCTCGCACTTGACACTCTGATGTTCAACTCGAATCGGAATTAGATTCTTGTTCTACCAGGTTTTAAGTAAATTGTTAGATAGAAGATCTCATACGGTCACGAAAGATTTACTTAAGTAAAAGTTACTTCATTAATTATCTACTAATAGTTGTACGCCACACTGGAGAAAGACATGAACAACATTCACTATTTCCATCTTGTATAATACTATTTGTATTTTTTTTTTAATATTTTTGGGACATCTTACACACGTCCTCTAACCCCAAACTAAGCAAAGCTTGTGATATGGCTGCCAGAGACTGATAAACTACTTATACTTATTTTTAAATACATACTTATATAGATAGTAACTAAATAACACCCAGACACAGCAAACACTTATGTTCACCACATAAATATTTACCCTCGGTGGGATCGAACCCACGCCCCTTTGACCCAGAAGTTAAGGTTACCACTGGGCCACCGATGCAGTATGAAGTGTACTTAGCTACCATGTTCTGAAAAATCACGAATCTGAATCTGAAATTGTATAATGATTCTAGGAAAAGACGGCGAGTAGCGTCGGCGCGATAGACGTATGGGACTGGAAGACCAGGGAGTGGAAGCAGGAGACCGAAATGTCGATGCCCAGGCACGGACACGCGCTGGCCTACCTCGGCACGCAGCTCATTATTATTGGTAAGCACAATTATAGATACAGCGAGTAGCGTAGCCGCGATAGACGTGTAGGTCTGGAAGACAGGGGTGTGGATGCAAGAGACTGAAATGTCAATGCCCAGGCACGGACTCGCGCTGGCCCACTTTGGCACTCATAACTCAGCTCATTATTATTGGTAACTAGTAGATGACAGCGAGTAACGTAGGCGCGATAGACGTGTGGGTCTGGAAGACAAGGGTGTGGAAGCAAGAGACTGAAATGTCAATGCCCAGGCACGAACACGTGCTGGCCCACCTTGGCAGTCAGCTCATTATTATTGGTAAGTACAATAATAAAACACAGCGAGTAGTATAGTCGCGATAGACGTGTGGGACTGGAGGAATAGAGAGTGGAAGCAAGAGACTGAAATGTCGATGTCCACACGCTGGCCTACCTCGGCACACGGCTCATCATCATTGGTAACTTTGGTAAGCACAATAGCCGGCGAGCGCTGAAGATATGTAAATACAAAATGTGGCTTTGCAAAGTACAACAACTTGTAGAAGTATATTATATTCTCATCATTTTGGACAAATTTTACTCAGGGATCCACCCTGGAATTGCAAAAAATTATCAGCTGTTCCATTTTCTCAACAGTGTGACTGTGAAGCCGTGGTGGTCTAGTGACACCTGCCTGACAAATCGTGAGGTCGTGGGTTCAAATCCCGATCCCGTACCATGAGTTTTTTGGAATGTATATGCAATATTTCACATCACTGGCTTTTCGGTGAAGGAAAATATCGTGAGGCAACCTGCATATGTCCAAAGAAGAAATTCCATAGCCTATGTGAATCAACCAACCCGCACTGGGCCAGCGTGGTGGATATGTCCCAATCACCCTTCATGGGTAGGCCTACGTCCTGCAGTGGACTATTAAAAAGGTTGGTACAATACAGTATAGAACAGCTGAAATTTCGCGAGTTTGGGGTTCGTTCCTTGTAAAAATATTCACACATTTATGAGTATATTCAAACCCACCCCTGAAAGTCTTTGTATTTTGCGAAGCAACAGCTTATGTACCTATAGGTACAATGTATACTTATGGGACTCGAAAAACAGGAAGTGGACGCAAAAGAGTTACTCACGAGGAGTGATCTGGCCATATTCATCGGGCTGGTCCAGTGCGGTTCAGTGGATAAGAGGCACAGAGAGAGATGGAATTTCACAATTTTATTGTTATTGCACCAAACAATTTAATGTTGAAACAGTATGCACAATCAAAGATCTCATTGATTTCAAATAGTTTCATATCACACCCAGCAACTGATCAGTGAGCAACCGTGTTTGCGAGCGTCAACGTTCTAGACTTTTCATCTTTTCATCATAGATTACAGTTGCTTATGTCAGATTACGGAAATAGTGCCCCAAAATAATATCTGATCAGCTTTGTTTGTCTATCGATGATACTTCATGATACGCTAGAATAAGAACTAGGTAGGTATAGCCTAGATAAAGAAAAATCTCGCTTCCTTGTTTGTATGTTGTATTATGTTATTGCCAGTTGAACATGTCTGAAAGGCAAAAAAATGCCTACAATGTCGATGACAAAATGCGACGCGTCGTATAATATATAACTAATGTATTCAGAAGTTCGCGGTTTATGCTCTATCGAAGACACATGATAACAACGATTATCCTACCTTGTAATATTCATGAACGTTACAAAAAGAAGTGATCAAAATGAAGCTCGTCATTTTCTGACACGTTTATGATACTATCGATTCTCACTTATCACGTTTTCTTATCAACATATTTTGGTTTGACTTCAATCATTCATCAATCTTTATCTTCATCTTCAGTTTGTAAGTGACGAACAAACAAACAGTAGGTACCTATTTACTTCTTTATTTAATAGCATAATATTATCATCTTTATCATAGCGTAGTCTGACTAGGTGTTTCTCAATCACAAAATTTAAGCAACGTTCGTCACGATACTCTCGATCAGTCTTTGGGTGGGTGACCGCGCGTGGCATTTATAACTGAACGCTACCATGGCTCGGACGCCACGTCACAATGGCCCTAGCTACTTTTATCGTTTAGCCATATCATAGAGGCCTTAGGCGGCTAAAAAACTCTGATACCAGAACTAGCCACCCAGCCTATACGAACTGAGATAGGTAATTAAAATCATCATCATCGACTGTTTAGTTTGTCCCACTACAAAGCATACACCTCTACTGCCTTGCGCCTGTATCATTCAGATGTTACCGATATGCTGTTGGATAATAATATCGTCGCACCTTCTCTGGATTCCATGGTTTACCACTCTGCTGCAGTTATTCTGTCTAGACAAGTATCCTAGGTATCCTTTACTCATGTCCACCTTTTTGATTCCATCCAGCCATCCATCAGCCATATGAAGTCCACTGCTGGACATAGGCCTCCCCTACGGATCTCCAATGAGACCGGTAGGAAGCGGCTTGCATCTAGGGCGATCCTGCGGTCTTGATGAGATCATCTGTCCACTTCGTAGGTGAACGTCCGACGCTGTGCTTGCCTGTACGTGGTCTCCTCTCGAAAACTTTTCGACCCCATCGGACATACGTTCTCCGAACTATGTGCCCTGCACACAGTCATTTCAGCTTGCCAATCCGCTAGGATATGTCGGTAACTTGGTTCTTCTACGCCTACGGATCTTCTCATTCCTGATTTGATCTCGTAGAGAGACTCCAAGACTTTCTATAGCTCGGATCTTTAGACTACTTGGAGCTTCATCATCATCAGCCTGTATTGACCCACTGCTGAGTATAGGCCTCCTCTCATTTGTGCCAGTTTGGAGCTTACTTACTTTCAATGATAATATAAAAATATTTTTGTGCAAAGGTGGCGTGACCACGATCTACATGCGAGCCCTGAACAACGTGGAGTCTTATTGCTGCGAACGAGGAGCGTGGATCAGAGGCGTGGCCACGCTACCCTCACCCCTCTCTGGTCACGGAGCAGTCACTCTACCTCCCGCATCTCTCATGTAACTACAGCAGTAGATACAGGGCCGGATTTAGAGGCCTCGGGACAACAAACGATTACGATTTTTTTTCTTTTTCAAATTGAATGACCATGTTTTCAGTTGCGATTTTGACTAAACAATTTATTGTGAAACTATTCTCTCTAATTTTTTGTGAAGGCTCTCCCTCAAGATGGGTAGTAAATTCCAAATAAGTAGTTGTCAGGACTATCTATTCAGAATATTGATATTTTACTGATTGACTGATTGGAGGGAACAAATACAGGGTTATTTGTAATCAATTAGCATCCTTTTAGGGGCTCATTCTGTACATCAACACTAACTACTTTTGTTCTACGACTTTTCTCAAAACTCAAAAAAAAACAGGTTTTTTTGAGTTTTGTGTGAAAAAATGACAATGAAAAAAAAATATAATAAAATTGATAGTCGTTTACTAGAGTCGGAATTTGAAAGATTTTTTTTCGATGTCTATTGTGGGGGCTCCCTCTAGTGTGGGCCCATCTATTGTGGAGGCTTCGGGGCTGTAGCCCCGTATCCCCTAAATCCGGCTCTGAGTAAGTAAATAATGAAACATTACACTAAAGCTAATACATGTGCTACTGCTGATTTACTTGAGCATTAATTGTTTGCGTTTGGTGCAACTAATTACAATGAGAATTAGATTCTGGATGCACGATGCGCAACTGTTTTTGATTAACTTTGATAAAAATTATCATTCTGTAGATCATTTTTGACATTGTAGGTTTTTTTATGTATGAAAAATCTTAATTAATCTAAAAGTCGGAAGAGTAATACACTGCACCTAGTGCTTAGTTGAAAATATGAGTAAAATATACAATTACAATTACTGCGTCAGTTATAAACCAATTTTGATGATTTTTTTGTTTGTTTTATAGATCATACATAGTTCGTAATGGTCTCAGTTGAATTTAATTGAAATTGGCTAAGAGGTTTTTGATAAATTAAGATCAGTTAAAAAATGGCATATTTACATCGGTTCGAGCGAACTATTCAAATTTTATACGATTGAGCCATTTTTGGAAAAAAAATAGATAATTATTGACAAATGCTCATCTTACGCAAATTCCACACTCATTTAAATGCTCAAAACAAGGAAATGCTCTGGTTTATCCGTGGGTACAACTGCAAGACATAATGAAGTACTTATAGGTATTCGTTGTTGTTGTTTTTTTTAGTCTTGGATGTCATTTGATTCCTAAATTAAGATATTGTCCTGAATTTATATAATGTTGGTATAGTTTTTATTCCCTTTGTAATATGATCATGTGTTAAATATGGAACAGCATTGTTGCTGATGATTGTTTATATTTTTACATTTTAACGTTTTGTATTAGAGCATTTCTATTAGCTAGATTTGTAAGTATTATGATACAGGCCAATATTCTTTGTAAATCTTGAGTGCGATTGTTCGCGTCTTGTTACTAAATACCACTACCAGCTATACTTATTTTCATTTTATAATAAAATATAAAATGTCAGAATGGCTTACTTTACTTTATTAATTATTATCTGTCAATTTATTCATTTAACTTACAAATGATACCAACTGCTGATGACTTATTTTGGGATGGGCCAATATTTCTCAGTAACTTGGAGGGAAAGACAAAATAAAAGATGCTATCAATAATATTAGTATATATTTATCTTATCACCAAAGATTATTTACAGTATCTTCTTGCTCATGATACATGAACAATATGAAAGAAGTTAAAACTAATATCACAATAAAATCAGTTGTTTTTACAGTAAGTCTTTATTGTCTTGACTGGAGAGAATTTTTACATGATTTAAGCCTCAAAAAGTACGTACACTACAACTAGTCTAGACGATCTCTGTTCCACGGAAAAATAAAAGTTTGTATAGATTTTCAATTGTAAGAAAATTAACGTAGTTATTCATGACTTCTTTGTTTTGACTAAACTTCAGTTTAGTTAGTTTTAACAAAAAATCATGTTGGTATTTCCAAACGTTACGATAGATGAATATAATAAAACATAAACTTGAAAATGATCTAGGGAATTGTCAAAAATTTTAATGCACATTTTAATTAGATTAGAATATAACCCAAATGTTACGCACGCGTGGTTTCTATGACAGATACCATAATATCTAGTTATATTACTTAGACTACCATAAAGACCACGCGTAACACCTGTTATATTCTAATCAAAATGGGCAATAACCTTATAATTTTATATGATGAAAAAATTAAGTTGTAGCGCCTACTGAAGTAGAATATGACTGAGAATTTAATCCCAAACTTCCCTACAGTTTCCAAGCAGATCTCTCTCAAGCCCCTCCGCACAAGGTTTGTATCTCGCGAAGTACAGCACACTGTTGATGGGCACGAAGCGGTTTGGTCTAACGTTGCGGATCACATCCTAGAAGCAAATATATTTAAAATTAACACGCGCAGACTGGATGTTGGAGGTGCTACATTCAAGGGTGGAGCAGAATGATTATATTATTAAGTCATGTTCTTTTAATTGACAAAAACGAAAATACTTTTCACGTGATGACAGTATTCATACATAGTGCTGTTTTGTAAAGTGCAGAGACTCAGAGGTGTACTTATTTATTACTAATCATTATGAACCACTTTTACTATAGAGCAACTGTGAAATCGCGGAATGATCAGCTGTTTTATACATTTTGTTGAGATCGATTAATTTTTTAACATATTTTTTCAGGATTTTTCAGTTGGTAAAGATGGTCATAATGATCTATATACATTTCTGAATGTTTCTGCTATTTAGTTAGTTAGTAATATATGTAATTATCTGGCTAATCAATTATCAATACAAATTTTACACGAATGCTAATTGAGATTAGTCAATTAATAAATGAATTTTAATATAATTTGATGAATCGATGCTGTAACTAATATTTTCGTCCAATATACTACGAGTAACTATCCTTAATTTCATTGATTATGGAATTTTGAAGCTAACCAGAGGAAACAATATATGAAATGGAAATCAATTTAAGTTGTTAATTAATTTTGAACTACAATCAGGTAAATAATATTGTAACAATTATATTATTTTTCCTCATTATAATATTTTCTCATGGAATGTTAGGAATCTGGGGCCTGATCATCATCATAATGGAATGATCTTTGAACAGAAAGGAAAAAGTACAAGAGTTGTTTATTTCTAAATGATAAAATGAAACAATAAATGGTTAATTAATAATTGAGGTTAAAAGTTGTTACTCACGATTGGCACGCCGTCAACTTCTGTAACCATTTTCTCGCTATTATTGTCATTCTCCACTTCAATCTCTCCCAGCCTCACCAGACTCCTGGGATGTAAATGTTTCCCTCGCACCACACTCATCAACAACACCAAACAAAACAGCAACAAAACTGTCTTCATTGTTGTTGTTTATAAACTTCTTTTTAGGATTAGTTATAGTCGTCTCAGTATTTAATGTCTCTGGTACGGCCTTACTTGTTGTGTTGTCAATGTCTGTATTATATTTGTATCGAAGCTGTATTAGAGGCGGGCTTTTAAACGTTTCGTCGTTATCAGCTGCGTTGTTCTTACGTCAGCCATCGCAAGGATAATCGGGCTCCACGCCGGCTCGCTAATGTTTACCTTCTTATGACGCAGTATTACCCTACTCTACTACTACATGTAGGTACTCATCTTTCCGATTTTTTTGAATCACTTTGTGTACACTTGCGTAATCCGAACAAAGATTCATTGATACAGTTTGTCGGTGTAATTGCGTAACTTGTATTCCGAGTATTTTACTCGTAACGTTTTCATTCAATTTCAGAGGAAAATAATAAATGTAGCGTAGTATTGTTGTTTACGATTTTGTTTATTTCAACTAGAGTTGTACAGATTTAACCGTTGTAATCATGTGACGGTTCAATTTTGTTTCGTTTCCATCGAATGTTCTGAATTATCAAGGATTTATTGTATAGAGCATAATACTGCCGTCTATAACCTAAAAAGCCGTTAAACCACAAAACCAAATTTTTGGGTATCAGCGAAAAACTCGGGACTAGACAGATAAAATACCTTTAACTATGATTTAGACAATTATTTGCAAAAACGGCTTTAAAGGTAAGCTACTATTTGTAGAATAATGATGTTTTCAAATAATTAAGGGATCATAGCGGTATTTAAGTTATGTTTTGTTGGATGACGACTTTATTAACTTGTAAAGTAGAAATAAGAATGTCAATAGCGATATTGTCACAATTTCTTTCTTCTAAACAATAAACGATATAAAAATAATTCTTGTAAGAATTATTTTTATATCGTTTATTAACTATCGGTCACTGTAGTGACCGATAGATAATTTTAAACTCTATAAGAATGTGTTTAAAAGTGAAAAATGACCCCCTGTGGCTTAACGGTGTTATAGCTTGTGGGCGGCAGAATAGTATTTTTCCTATTTGGCACATACCACACACCTAGTCATAGGCACGTAGCTATTGCGAAACTTCTAACACTACAATATTACGTGTTTTCTAACAAATCGCTGAGTAGCGTTTAGCTAATTGTCCATATTTTACGAGGAAAGTGGGACTCGTGTTCACCGGTGTGAGTTCTTATGGTTGATTCTTGGAATTGAAATCACGCCACCTGTTATCGCAGTTTTACGAAAAGGTTCGGAGGAAGTCTTTGAACTTGGTAGATAATACAAGGTTGTGGAGTAGCTGGAAATGTTTTTATTTTGCAATAACTCAAGGTTTCATACAAACTACATATACCTACAGGAAATCGGTGACCCAAATATTTCAACACGTTTTACTCGTACGTATTTCGTACGTGTACGGTTTGGTACGTGTACCAAAGATGTACTTGTGTCTTTGTAGAAATTAAAAGTAAATCATCGTTATGTGACACAAACATAACTCTTCTTCTTCTTTTCAGCCATAGGACGTCCACTGCTGGGCATAGGCCTCCCGTAACGATCTCCAATAAGACCAGTATCCTTGTGTTCAATTATATCTAAACTTTGCTTTGGTTGAATGAAAAAATGTTTTTAATAGACTGCCAAAACTTACATGTGCGAGATGATAGACTGTTGGATTCCAAGAAAATTGTGGTACCATCATACTACAACGTGTATATAACAAATACTATAATTTACCAACTCAATTCCCCAGTGAAGTTATCTAGTACGTATTTAACCCCGGAAACTCCAACAACACACAGAATATCTCAGTATTTTGCTCTACTGCTGTTTCCTCTGGGGACTTCCTCGACAGCAGAAGCTAGTATTTGAAACGAGAATAAGGAATATGCATAACATTTAGAATGTTCCTGTTTCTTTTTGACCGACGAACCACCGGAGGAGGTATACAATTCGACGCGTATATTTTTTTTATGTATAACCACGCATAACTTTTTTCGTAGTGGTCCGATTTCAATAACTCTTTTTTTAATGGAAATAGTATACTTCGAAATTGGTCCCATTTAAATTTTATTGAAATCGGCTGTGCCATTTTTGATAAATCAACAATAATGTCAAAAATGTTACATCGATCCGTGCGAAATATTCGCGAATTCTATACACGGGTGAAGTTGGACATGCTATTTTTTGCAAAAAAAAATTTATTTCTCTTTGACGTCTATAATAACTTTCAAAAAGTCCGAAAAAATAACCTGCGCATTCTACATATTAGATATAATTTATCTTTGTAACAATTGTTTTTAAAAACAGTGTTTTATCAATTATTTGACGTTTCAAGCTATCATTCAAAAATTTAAAAAGTTATCGGCCAAGTGCGGGTCGGACTCGCACACTAAGGGTTCCGTACAATATATAATATTCAATATATTTTAATAATATAATTATAATATATTATTTTTTTATTCTAATAATTTATTTTTCAAGGGAATTTACAATTAAATATTATGTGAATATTTCAAGCATCTCCCTATTGCAGTTAGGTATTAATATCGAGTAAAAAATCCCAAAATGTATTGCAATAAATAAATAAAATTATATTAATAATAAATATTTATTTTATTTTAATGTAACTATATATTTTTAAAGTGAATATTTAACTTAATATTCTGTGAATATTTTAAGCATCTACTTACCTGTCACCGTTGTTATTTTAATAGGGAGCGAAAAACGGCAAAAAATTCAGGTTTGTGGTATATGTGCCCCCCTTGAATAGTTGTTGTTTTGCGTTTTATTTGTTGTTAAAGTGGCAACAAAAATACGACATCTGTGAAAATTTCTACGTTCTAGCTATCACGGTTCATGAGATACAGCCTGGTGACAGACAGACGGACGGTGGAGTCTTAGTAATAGTGTCCCGTTTTTACCCTTTGGGTACGGAACACATACCTACTAGCTTATTGGACTTCATATCACCTTCTTTCACACTATTTCAATAGCGTTTAGCGCCACCAACAACCAGATACAGCAACTTTTACACGGATGTAACGATTTTGATGGAAGGTATATTTAGAAAAATATTTTCATGATTTAGTTTAATAGTTGAGGCACTATTTCGGAGGAAACTGAAATTTTTGACTGACAAAACAGAGGAGGTACTCAATTCGACGTGTACATATATGTAACCACGCATAACTTATTAGATAGTGGACCAATTTCGATAATTATTTTTTTATTGGAAAGAGTATACTTTGTTGGTCCCATATAAATTATCAAAATCGGCTGAGCCATTTTTGATAAATCAACAATAATATGAAAAATGCTACATCGATCCGTGCGAAACATTCGCGAATTCTGTACTTGGTTGAAGTCAGTCATGCTATTTTTTGCGAAAAATGTTTATGTTTTTAAGCTTTGTACTCAAAACTTTTACTCTTTTCATCTCTCTAGTTAGTATAAAACTGCTCTGTCTACTGTAATTGATTTATCTTATTTTGAACAGGCATTCTTAAAATAGTACTTTAAGCCGTTTATCGCTCTATAGTGCAATTTATCTTGAAATGTTTCAAATTCAGATAAGATTCTCAAGAAGTTGACACTTAGGCACAAAAATAAATATTGTTAGTACCTACGAAAGTCACTTACTACCTTCTGGAAAAATTTCAATACACTGTATGGTAAACTCTAATACCTACCACTATACTACCCAATTTTCAGGGGCTATATTTTAAACGGTCAGCAATAAAACATGTATCAGCAATGATAAAATAATTTTCTAAATCTTAGCGGTAGGTACGTTCAACTCTATTACAGTAAAAAAATAGAAATATATTCGAGGTATCTAGACTATACTTACTCAATCTTATAACTCATACTTACTCCTTTATTATAAACCTAATAACTTTAGATATAAGTAAACATTTCTGTGTAACTAAATTATTATTTTTTGTCAGCAGTCATTGTAAGTAGGAAGGTACCGGCTCTTATAATACAGATTTTGACCTAGCATAAGGGCCAGGCAACCAAAAAATCAATTGTGCTCCTTAATTGGACAAATACCATAGGACGGCAACTGCTGGACGCAAGCATCCCCTATGGATCTCCGATAAGGGTTTGCATCCAGCGCGATCCTGCAGAATATACTTACTCGGAAAAAAATGTAGGCGAAGTAGCTTAGATCCACACCGCACGAATATAAGAAATCTATCACTTTTTGATGAAGACAAAGTAAACATTGGCAATGATACCTACATATATTCGTTTGAAAAAATTCGCAGAATCAAAATGAAAGAAAAAGAACTCTTCATCACTGTACATATACCTACAGTGTCTACAGCTACACAATCGATTTTCTTAGTATCCATATTTTTACACATATCTTGAGTATTCAATTGACCAATTTTGTGTGGCCGCGGCTGCTGACCAGAATTTATTTAAGTACATGATTTTATTAACAATCACCAATCTCAAGTGGTTGTATGATTGTAAAGAATTCCACAGCCTTTTGGAAAGCCTGGGTATCTGGTAATCCCACTGTCAACTCACTTTTCCAATTTTCTCGTGTTTTGGGGAGATAAAAAATATCTTGTTGGATAGGTACTTGTCATATCATCGTGATGTGGCAAATAATTTACCTACTACGTTTAAATAAGAGTACCTATTGTATATTGTACTATATCGATTGTTGTAGGTATATATAAATTATTTATTTATTTATCGAATCTGTGGCATCTTAGAAGCTTCCTAACGCATTTATCATATTTCATATAAATGTTTTTTTTATTGAAAACTGATTTCATCTAGTTAGTGTTCGCAAAATTAAAGATTTTTATGTTTATTATTGTGGGTTCGATCCCCACCCAGGGCAAATGTTTATGTAATGAACAAAAGTGTTTGCTCTGTGTCTGGGTGTTATTTAGTTACTATATATATAAGTATGTATTTAAAAATAAGTAAATGTAGTATATCAGTCGCTGGCAGCTACTGATGTCAGATTATATTATTTTTGTGTATTTCTGTGAAATACTTTGTATGGATCTTAGTTATCTGAAAATAAAGATTTATTTATTATTTATTATATCACAAGCTTTGCTTAGTTTGGGGTCAGAGGCCGTGTGTAAGATGTCCCAAAATATTTATTTTATTTTATGTACGAGTATATACTCTTTTTTTAATTTTTCCTTTATAGTTACTTTTACTGTATTTTATGTCCGTCTGTTGATGGCCTTCTAGTGATATGATGAAATCTTGTAATAGTATTATTATCTATCGTAGTAGTTCCACACAGATTCGTTGGTGTGTGTGGTTCGTCTCCTGATGATGCACTGCAGGTTAGAGCCCATCACTTCAGCAGGCGGGCAATGGTCGTAGTCTGAAATTAATAAAATTTAACTTATAATAGATGCACCGGTTGCGGCCAGTAAATGTCAAAATTTTGCAGATATGTCAAAGATTGTAAATTTTCTGAAAATATTTTTTTAACTACACATTCATTAAAATTCAAAGTGGTCAAAATGACACTAAGATGGCCACAACCGGTGTATCTACCCTGCACACACACGAACGGGGTGTAAAACGACGGACATAATTATTCCTATGACGGACTACGATATCAATTTACTGATCATTAAAATGTTTAATGTGGAGCCAACCCCGAATTCACGAGTCATGGCTCATGAAAATGTGCGAGTTAATAAAATGACTGTGTTATTTATTCATTCTGAACGGGAATGAAACCCGTAAACATGGGAATATGCCTAAGAAGTATCAAAATGGAATAAATCAAAATGACTCTCTAAAATCATGAAATTAAAAATTACATCTAAATCACGCTTCAGTCCGGTTTGAATAACAGAGAGCGCGCTAGAAATAGTAGTTTCTTCTTGGCTTCAATTTTTTAGGGAAAGTCTTTCTGGTTTTTAAAATGTTCGAAGATAAGGAATCTGGTAGGTACTTATAGCTTGTCATACATATGCGATAACATTAAATTATGATTATTAGGATATAAAACTGCTATTAGTGCATACTTGCATAGTCAGTCAGTTGTATATTCAAATGTAATGCACTAAAAGTACCTACCTATTGTTCATTGTTTCGTTCTATAGTACATAGTTACGAGTAGGTGCAATTTTAAATGGTTACATAAAAGGTAAAAATAAAAGTGGCATTTATTAAAAGAAAAGGATTTAATTACTATACATAACACCATTTCTACATAACTATGAATAGTTTTAACGAATGCCTATTACTTTTACTGATTAGATATGTGTTGAGACATTCGAAAAACTTCTCTTTAATCATACTTGTACCACTTGATTCACTGTATGACTTTTCACTGGATCAGGTTCTTTTCTATATTCTGAATTCGTTGCTGCTGGTGACTCGTCATAAGGGGCTTGTGCGAATATTCCTTCTCCAACTTTTGGAGAACAACCAAATAGGAACGGTATGGCACAATCAGGAACTTTTCCAGGAAAAATAACCATCACTAGCGGGGCGTCCTGACTGGTTGGGTATCCTGGAGAAGCGCCTGCTGTTCGTACAAATGGAACTGGCATTGTCGGAATGATGTTTGGCAGTATTATCCCATCATTTTTAAATAGCTCCAGTAAGCCTTCTCCTCTAGATCTTTCAGATCTGACGATGGGCGGGAAATATAAAGCGTTGTCAATTTTCGTATCCTCACTTTGTTCTTCTATTCCCATGAGTGTTTCATGAATTTGCATCGAGACAGGCGGTAGTGATCTCACAGAAGGAAGGCTATTTTCAGATCCGTACCCTGAAAGTTGATAAGGTAATTCTTGACGATTTCTAAAACTTGAATCTTGCATGTATTTCAAGTAGTTCGCCCAACTGCTCCAAGATAATGGCACACGTGGCTCTGATGGTTGATAAGGTAGCATCAACGCATTGCCATCGAGTTCTGCGGGCACCAAAACATCCTCTGGCTGATAAATAATTTCCGACAGTGTCCTATCTGTATCTAGGTCTTGAGATTCCTCTTCATTTGATAAAGTCATCAAAGTAGGTAGAGAGAGTCGGCTGGGCTGCTCGAAATCTTCATTACCTTCTAACTCCAACAGGTCTGGGCACTGATCCGAGATAGATTTCTTCTCTATGTGATGGTCGTCATCATCATATTCGATTTCATCCCCGAATTCGAAAAGAGGCACTTTGAATTGACTTCCCACTGGAGTGCTTTGCACAGGGACACAAATTAGTAAAAGTGCAAGGAACTTCATTATTAAGTTTTACACAACTGACTGAATTAATATGTTTCCATTAATATGCCTGAATTTCGAAACTCAGCAAAAATATGTGTAAAGTCACTAATATGAAATGCACGCATCTCATGTTACAAATTACGCAAGTGATTTGTGAATTTTAAAATTGTTAGAACAAGACTGTATGTACCTCGATCAAAACGTTATTGTATTTTATGATTTCATTTTTAAAAACCTAGGTAAATTTTAATTTGTGAAAGTATATGTACTTAAAAAGTAATCATAAAATATTATCAGTAGTTTAGTACCCACTTAAACTTAGTATAGTGAGTAGGTATATCAACGATCTGCTTAAGCCCGGGATCTTTGGGTACGCAGATGACAGTACAGTCGTGGAGAGCTACACGTCCGATGCAAGAACCAGCGGGCCACAGATCGAGTTATACAGAGAGGCTATGGTTGAACGGCTCAACTTGAGTCTGCAGGCGGTATCCGACTGGGGTGATGCTAACCTGGTCAAGTTTAATGCCACAAAGACTCAGGGCTGTCTGTTTTCGGCCAAAAAGAGACCCTTTCAATTGTCTCCCGCTTTCCGTGGTGTCTCCGTTCCGGTAACTGACAGCTTGGAACTATTAGGCGTTTCACTCTCATCTTCTCTTAACTTTGGCTCTTACATAGAGTCCAAAGCCCAATTAGCCTCCAAAAAACTTGGTGTTCTCTCTAAGGTGAGACGGTATTTCACACCTGAGCAACTGCTTAGTCTTTATAAAGCACAAGTCAGGTCTTGCATGGAATACTGCTCTCACCTTTGGGATGGCTCTGCCAAATATCAACTGGAGGCTCTGGAATCGATTGAGAGACGAGCCAGGAGGCTGATTGACAACGACACCTTGACTAAGACGCAGCTGCAAAGTCTTGAGCATCGTCGCAAGGTAGCGTGTTTGTCGGTCTTTTACCGGATACACTTCGGAGAGTGCGCCCAGGAGTTGCACAATCTGGTCCCCCCTGCCCCTTTCTTCTATCGTACGGCTAGACGGACGCGACCAAAGCGTCACCCTTTTATGGTGGACATTCCGCGCGTTAGAACCAAGCGTTTCGAATCCTCATTCCTCATACGAACAGCCGGAATGTGGAATACTTTGCCTGGGTCTGTCTTCCCGTTAAAGTACAACGTGAGTGTCTTCAAATCCCGAGTAAATAGGTATCTTCTAGGTAAGCGTGCTACATCCTAGACCGCACATCTGCTTAACATCAGGCAGTGTGTAGTCAAACGCAAACCTATTCGAAATAAAAAAAAAAAAAAAAAAAAGGTATTTACATTTGCTGCAATGTATAAAATAATGTGTCATTAAATTAAAATATTCATGGTTACAAAAACCTACCCTACCTACCTACTTTATTTAGATAATTGTTTTAGGCATAGTTAATAGGCAACGTTTTCTTAATATGCGGCTTCGTTTACTCGCATAATTCTTATTGTGACGTTATGAAATGACTAATTTAAAATAATGTACATGAGTAAACTACCTGTCTCTATGAAAATTAAACTAAATAGGTATAATTATTATGAGGTGCTTTTTGTGACTATTAGGTCTTAAATTTACAAGAGGGTAATGAAAACGGAGAAATAATTTTTAATGTTTGCTTTATTTATGACTGTGATGTTTTATGTATATATCTACATAATTAATTACACAATTTAAATAATTACACAAAATAAATACTTATAATTAATCCTAGAACTAGAAAATAAATTATTAAAGATACATCAGTTTTGCAGGGAGGTAGCGTTTCTCATCGTTAATTCACTGTTTAGCAACTAAAACGGTGCCAGTTTGCAGGTTGGTTTTAGTCCTGTGCAGAGGACTGTGCAGGCTCTCGTGGGTCTTCTTCGCGTCTCTCTTCGTGTGGAAGGTGAAATCGTCATCAGTTCTGTAAGCGGGAGCGGCGTATGGAGCTGGTTTAGCCAGGTTTCCAGAGACGACGGTGGGGTTGCAGCTCAGAAGAAGAGGAATACCGCAACCACCAAGGTTGGCGTTGGGGAATACAGCACTCGCCGATGCACTCGGAGGTGGGGCAACAGGGGCTCCATATGCGGTTCTTGGTGCATCGTGCATTGGCTTCCAACGGAACCTTTGATTGTCCGCCATCACATCTGAACCGTCCCTCATGCCCATGTAATATGCCTGCATTTCTGTGTCAGCCGATTTTTCTTGTGCCATCATCTGCTCCGGGAATCGTGAGTGGAATCCGCTCGGGATTTCGAAGTGATGATTCTTCATGGCGTGCACTAGTTGGTGGTGGTGGTGGCCAGGATGCTGTTCTGTAAGAGAATTAATACCATTAGCCGATGTCATTGATTCCCTTTGAAGTTGCATATTCTTGTTCTCAGCCCATCGTGTCTGTGGATTCAGCATATTCTTCATATCCTCGGTAGTTCTCATTTCAGGATTAAAGAAAGAATGAGGTAGCTGTAACCCCATCTCTTCAGCTTTGTTCACAGACGCGAGAACTGCTTGTTGTGTTTTTAAATCTGCTTTATTCGCCATCCTTGCTTCAGTTAAATGCTTCTCTGATTCGTCAATCGCCAAGTTTTCTTGCATATTGATTTCAGCCATCCTCTGGTTTGTATTTGTAATTTCTCCTTGAGTATTTATGGGCAGCGTAGTATCAGTTTGTATCGATGCTCCTGTCTCAAGATCGGCTAGATTTGTCCGGACTTTGTCTTCTTTCTTGTCCATGTTGAGTTGTTGATTTAAATGTGTTTCTGATTCCATTTCTTGAGGTTTTTCTTGACCTTTATTAAAACCTTCCAAAGTTTCAGTTGAAACAGCGTCATTTTTTTGGTTTTCTATTTCCAAGTCTTCAGAACCTGTGGATCCAGTTTTCTTGATTTCTTCTTGTTTGTTGTTTTCTGCTGATCCCACTTTATCAGATAGTGGATCTTTCGAAGCTAAGTCTTTCGAAGCCATATCTTTCGAGGCAATGTCTTTCGAAGCCATGTCTTCTGAAGCCATGTCTTTCGAAGCCAAGTCTTTCGAAACCAAGTCTTTCGAAGCCAACTCTTTCGAAGCCAAGTCTTTTGAAGCTAAGTCTTCCAAAGCCATGGTGTCAACTTTAGCATCGTTTCCGTTGGATATACCTTCTAAAGCATTTTCAGTTTTCGGAAGTTGATCCACATCAGTACCAGTAATAGACTGAGATGTTGGTCGTATTTCTCCTCCTTCCTGCTTTATTTTCTCGTCAGAAATCGTTGAAGCTGAAGATGCCATGTCGTTGTCGACCAGATCATCTAATCGGCTGTGTCCATTGGTGTCTCCATTTAGCTTTTCATGCGAGTCTCCAGTTTTGCAGCTCTCGGACTCTATTTCATTTTCTGATTTTTGTGCCATATCTTGAGGTTCCCGCATTTCGTGGTCGAATTTGTTATTCGAGTTCTCCTTGTTATTTTGAATCATCGTTTTTTCGGAAACCATTTCACCAGGTTCACCATCAGGCGTCGTTCTAAAGCTGTCTTCTATATTTTTCATGATTTCAGCATTTTTCTGGATTGCATCCATTGCTTCTTTCCACTGAGCCAATCTTTGTTCTTCTGTTTTCGCAATAGTAAATGAAGCTTCTGGAATCACGTCTGCCTCTTTGAACGTCGTCGCATGTAAACTCATTGACTCGAAGTTTCCAAAATTCTTATGTATGTGTTCTAAAGCTTCTCTCGCAACTTCAATATCTTGGTGTAGCTCGGCATCAGAATCAGATATTCCATGGTTCCATTTGTTTGCTTGTGCGCTTGGGATTCGCTCTGCTGTGTTCCAGTCCCGCTGAAGATTTTCAATCGCTTCCTTTGCAAGTGTAATGCTGTGTTTCATATCTTCTTTTGTCATTTCAGTGTTAGATTCTTCAATCGTTGAACTTTTCAGCTTGGACTTCAAATCGCAGAACTTCACCTTCACTTGCGATCCACATGTTTCTCCAGATTCAGCGGGCGCCTCGTCAGAGTCTCGGTACACCTGGTAGCCAATGGGTTTCTTCTTGATGATAATCGGTTTCTTGAAACCAAAGCTTCTGCCGGTGACTCCAAATTCGGATGAAAGTGACGTTGAGGGCAAGTTGGCCGGCTGTCCTGGTGTTGGATCAGAGATTAATTCTTGAACTGACTTCCTTTCTCGCTTGAAGGTTTCGGGAACATTTGTGAATTTCTTGATATCTTCTGATCCTTTTTCGGGCTGAGCCGGTGCTGCAAGTGCAACTGCCGCTAAGGCAGAGAGCACTACTAATGTCTTCATCGTGAGAGGACGATGGTATGTGTGATGCTGGGATCGGTCGAGAAAGGCGGTTTTATAGTAAATTAATTGATTGTGTGGAGGGAACCCTGATCACGTTTCGTCTTGATTAAAACGAGACATTAGAACGTGCTGTTACGGAGCGCTGGAATCGCTGAGCTCGCACCTTCCGCCAGCCGTGAGCCGAACATTGGTTTTCATGAACGGTTTTAAAATACGTGAAAATAATTTGCATTTTGTGATTTGATTCACTTCCAGGATTTTCATAAAGTTTTTTTTCTCATAGTAATAATGCTAATAAATAGACGTGTTCCACGTATATAATTAGGAATGTATTTCGTCAATAATTTAATTATTTATGGCACAACCAACCAAGCACAACAAACCAAATTCGAATAGTTAATTTTTAGATTGTAATAATTTTTCAAAAACCTCTCAACTAACTTCGGTATAATAATTGCGGGTTGATCTCATAAGTATACGCATATGAAACCAACCCGCAAATGGACCAGCGGGGATATATTATATAAGCGTATGTTTAGTGGCTAAACAACAAAAGTATGTCTATGTAACCACATTTACACAGTTTGATTTAGTTAAAAAGAGTAAGATAAAAAATAGCTGACCCATATACAGGGTTAAGTAAAACTGGTGAACTGAGCCGAAAGGAAGTGATTCAAAGCTACATTATGAACAACTTTTACTAGGGGACCAACCCGGAATTCGAGAAAAAAATCAGCTGTTTCATACATTTTATCGATTCAGAGTTGCAATTTTGTATAGAACAACTGATTTTTTCTTTTTAGGGTTCCGTACCTCAAACGAAAAAAACGGAACCCTTATTGGATCACTTTGTTGTCCGTCTGTCCGTCTGTGTGTATGTCAAGACTCTTTATCTCAGGAACGCGTAAAGATATCGAGTAGTAATTTAAACTTTATACATATATCTATGGTCTCTTGCAGTTGTATAAAAGAAAAACTTCTCAGTTATCGTTTAAAAAAGTTTGAGCTGTTTATGTCGTAAAAACCGCATATTTCGACACTCACAAAAATCAAAACCTATTGGGTACTTCCCGTTAACATAGAACTATGAAATTTGGCGAGAAGCATTGTCCCAGAGTACACATATAGGAATAAATCTGAAAACTGTACATTTTTATTTAAATCACAAAAAAAATAGGGCCTCAAAATTCACAAAATATTGGTTCAAAATTCAAAGTGAGTAAATCGTATCATGTAAGGTATCATATAAAAGAACTTCATTAGCACATGCTAAAACAGGTTTTTAATTATTTTAACAATGTGTTATTTTGGATGTATGACGAGAAAAGTGAGAAAAAATAACTTTTTTATCGATGGTTATAGTATAGATATTTTAACAACTTACTTCCCAATTTTGTGAAATTTTCTGGATTTGTACGGAACCCTCGATGTGCGAGCCCGACTCGGACTTGGCCGGTTTTTTTCAATCTTGGGTTGGCCCCATAGTAAGAGTAAGGAGATAACCCTCTAAAAGTGAGAATGGCACTTCGCTCAAAGGTTCAACAACTTTGCAATGAAACTTCATTTTATTTACATACTAGTTTTTACCCGCGGCTTCGCCCGCATGATATTTTGATTTTTGACGCAATATCATTATAATTTATAGTCTATGAGTTATTCTGATATATAAGCTATATTATTGCAAAGTTTCATCTCAATCCGTTCAGCAGTTTTTGCGTGAAAGAGTAACAAACATCCATACATCCATCCATCCATCCATCTATCCTCACAAACTTTCGCGTTTATAATATTAGTAGGAAGGATTAGTAGGAAGTAGGATTTAACAAAACCCATAGATATCTAAAGAGAAGCCTTCTCTTTACCGGGCGCGCGAGACTTATAAATATAATCTGCTTGCCCTATACCAAGCCGAAAGGAGGTGATTCAGACCATCATTATGAATACTTTTACTTCTTCTTCTTCGTCGTGTCAATGGTTCAAAAATGTTATATTGTCTCCCAGTATTTGGCCGCTGCAACCTCGCAGGGTGTAGCCTGGTGTAGATCTTCCCCAATATTTGGCCGCTGCAACCTCGCAGGGTGTAGCCTAGTGTAGTGTAGTGATCTTCCATTGTGCAGGGGCCCGGACACTGGGCACGTAAGCAAGTGACCCATGCTCTGCTCAGGGGCTCCGCAATCACACTGTACCCTGTCAGCATCCGAGAATCCCCACTTGGCTAGGTTTATCCTGCAACGGCCCACTTGGGTCCGGAGTCGGTGACTTCCACGTGGGTCGCGGGAGGTCGCTGCCTGCTGGGAACTTTTCTTTAACTTTTACTGAAACTGAGAATAAAATCAGCTGTTCCCTACAAAATTGCAATTTGGAATCTACAAAATGTATGAGGCCCCACAGTAAAAGTTTATGATGATTGGTCTGAATCACCTTTCGGTTTAGTATACCGGTTCTGTATAACCCTGTATAGAGCAAAAAAATAATACACCGCTAAATGCATGTTTACTAAACATACGAATACACTGCATGTAGCGTCTTGAGAGTGCATATCATTACGTATTAAGCTCTGTGTCTAGTTATTTATTTACTAACGTTGCGCGTAGTATGTTTGTATGTTGTTAATGTTTTACCTCTGGCTTTTCGGTGAAGGAAAACATTGTGGCACCCTGCATACGTTCGTATAAGAAATTCGGTGTCATATGTGAATCCATCAACCCACACTGGGCCAGCGTTGTGGATATGGCCCAATCACCTTTCGTGGGTAGATTTACGTCCTACAGTGGACTATTAAAAATCCACTCTTTACAACTGAGGCTCGGATGACACGTTAATTTGTAGGCCTCAGTTGTATCAACCGTTTAGCTATGTCAGAGGACTTCAGGCGGCTTAAAAACTCTGACACCAGGGCTAGCCACCCGGCCTATACGAACTTACTTAGGTCAGCGCTAGATCAAGGCGACATGTCTTATCTCCAAGAACATTATCGTCATACGACTCTGATAATTAGTAATAGATTCTCGGATAGATATCATTATGAACACGTACCTACCTCTTTAATATAATCTATTCATCATTTTTTTTAAATATTGTAACGTACCTACTTAAAATCAGTCCTCAATTACATCGCTATCTCTATCTCACACATAAAAAGAAAGCCTTTGTTATTGTTCCACCTATAGGACGTCCACTGCTGAACATAGGCTTCCCCTAATACAGGGTTATCCAGAATTGGTGTACTAAGCTGAAAGGAGGTGATTCAGACTATCATTATGAACAACTTTTACTATGGGCCAACCCGGATTTCGAGAAAAAAAACCGCTGCTAATTTCAATAGTAAATCCTACTTCCTACTAATATTATAAACGCGAAAGTTTGTGAGATATATTAGATACTAGTTTTTACCCGCGGCTTCGCCCGCATACGCAATATATCATTATAATTTATAGCCTATGTGTTATTCTGATATATAAGCTATATTATTGCAAAGTTTCATCTCAATCAGTTTAGTAGTTTTTGCGTGAAAGAGTAACAAACATCCATACATCCATCCATCCATCCATCCATCCTCACAAACTTTCGCGTTTATAATATGTATTAGTGGGATTATAATATTAGTAGGAAGTAGGATATAGTATGGATGGACGTTTGTTACTCTTTCTCGAACAAACGGCTGAACCGATTTAGATGAAATTTGGTATGGAGGTAGCTTAGACCTGGGATTAACACATAGGCTACTTTTTATTTCAGGCTAACGCGGGTAACACCGCGGGGCGCAGCTAGTAAATAAATAATTATATGTTAGGTGACATCTTACCATGGTCTCTGACCCCTAACTATGCAGATGTATGGAACAGCTGTTTTCTTTCACGACTTCTGGGTTGCCCCCATTGTAAAAGTGGTTCACAATGTTGGTTTTAATCACCCCTTTTTGGCCTAGTACAGGGGAAGCAGGTAATCCTGTATTATCTCTCCAATATAATTGATTGGACTCAAAAAATGGATGACGAAAGGATGTACGACAGCCTTGATGAGCCTTGTCATTATTTTAATTAATTTTACTTAAATTAATGTTATTATTAGCACAGTCTCAAAAGCAACAGGCGCCAACAGCATTTATGACATTAAAATAGTATAATATGACTGCCTCGGTGGCTCAGAGGTGAAAAAAAAAATTTTTTTTCATCAAAAACCATGTAAAGAATTAGTATAGTTCGCACGAAGCAATATATTATATCATAAAGGTATTCACATTATTGTTGATTTTCCAAAAATGACTCAACTGATTTTGATAAAATTTAAATGGGATCACCTCTAAAGTATGATCTACGCAATAAAAAAGAAATCATCAAAATCATTTCATAATTGGCGGAATAATCGCGTAACTAACTATACAAAAAAAAATAAGTACAGTCGAATCTCTTTTTTCAAGTTGGTTAAGAATGCTAAAATCACTGTCGTGGAACAAGTAAGAAACCAAAAGGACTCTCTAGATGCATTTGACACTGGCACTGTATCAGAAATTTACTTACATTGATAACATCTCTCACTCCACTATGGAAGCAATAGATCGCGTCACAAATATTCTATTTTAGAGTAGTTATTGTGACCTTATATATTTTCTGAGCACGAAAGTCCGTCTGGTTTTCTACGAGTTCGAAGTTCATGATAATTAATTACCCTAGCAAGATTCAGACCAATTTTAAAGGTCATCGTAAATATAATAGCACTTAAAATATATATTGTAGCATAATTATACCTAGTGAAAACGAAACAGCAATATTTTAAGTTGCTACTAAATTTACGATGGCGCCTGTATGGTTGGCCACAGTGTGCAGTAAAAATTTAGGTTAGCTACTTACCAGACCAGTTATTCATTTAACTTTATACAGGGTTATTTCTAATCAATTAGCATCCTCTTAGGGGCTTATTTTGTACATCAAAACTAACAACTTTTGTTCTGCGAATTTTGTCAAAACTCAAAAAAAGAATTTGTTGTTATATAGAAAAATATCGTTCACCCGCGACAAAATGTATGGAACAGCTGATTTTATTTTTTAGTTTTGATTAAAGTTGCAGAACAAATGTTGTTAGTTTTGATGTACTGAATAAACCCCTATAAGGATGCTAATTGATTAGAAATAACCCTGTATATAAAATAATGATTGATAGTACATACATACATATATGCATCAATACGGTACCCATCTAATATAGCATAAAAAAATCAAAATTAAAATTCTAGCAACATCATTTATTATGAAAATAATTCAACCATTACACATACATAACTATAATACTATTTACAATAAATATCAATGAAATAAATAAGTAAATCAGATTTTATTTGGAGTCAACTTAATCATATTAGGCTGAGGATAGTCTTCAGAAACTAGATGATGACTTCCCGGACGCGTCTCTTCAGCTTCTTCAGGAACCTTGTACTTTTTCGTCCCACCTTCCGTCCAAGATTCTCTCCTTTTACGCTCGTCTTCCCCGTCAGTAGAAAGAATAGATGCCGGGCTATTGATACCTAAAATATCACTCAAATTGAACTCGTCGTTGATCGGGTTGGTTTGACCCAAGAGATCGGTCAAATCGGATAAAACGCTCCTATAAGCTGGGGGTTTGTAGTCAATCAGCTTCCCGGTTATCACTTTTGGAGAACAGCTTAGCAGAATGGGAACGGAGCTCGGGCTGATACCAGTAGTAAATGTAGCTACGGCGCTGCCGACCGCTGCAGGTTTTAGCGGCTTGTAACCTCCTGGAGCTGCGTATGATTCTTCGTATGGATAGTTTTTCGCAGCGCGTTCTTCACTGAGAGGCTGTGGGATTTCCTTTTCTGTCGACAACTTCAGCAATTCATCACTTTCTTCACGAAATGCCGCCTGGTCAGGTACCACGAGCAGCACGGCCACTGGGATGGAACCCTCTTCTGCTTTAGGTCCATTTGCTCGCAAGTCGTTCTCCGCTGGCGCCGTCAACCCGGAGGTGACAAGTAAAGATATCACTACGACGAATTTCATTGTGGAAGTCACATTTTTGGTCGTATGCACGCATTTATAGATGATAGGATTACGTGCAGATCGCTGTAACTCATGATTGAATTATTTTAGTGATGTAGATAGCTCGGCGAATAGATAGCCACGTAAGATGACGGACTATATACTTAGGTAAGATATTTTATAATTAGATCTACAAACAAAGGCGTGTTTGAATGTAGAAATACAATTCAGCTTAGCATGCAAATATACCTAATAGCTCAATCCAGAATTTTACTGCTACTTGTATCTATTTCTTTCTTCAAAAAATGTCTAAGTAGGTAAGTTTTTATAAGTTGTTCTTGTTTTTAGAGCTTCTGTATATTCTATGGTACTGCGGCGTTTCGCCTCGCAAGTTCTACTTGCATTGTGTATTGCTTAAAATCAAAAGGTTGCAAGGTAAAGAGGACAACAAAAAACAACTTAATAACATTACCTGACTGTACCAAAATAATCTAGGTACGTTACTTACCTAAAAATAACCTTGCATTAGGATCCACTAACCCGCACTCGGCTAGCGTGGTGGATATGACTTGAGCCATATCCACCACGCTATACATGAATCTACGTAACCACATACGATACTTACTAAAGTAACCCTATCTAACAGCAAAGAATAATAATTATATTATGAGACAAAGAGATACCTAAGTATTTCACCAACTTGCACTAGAATCCACCAACCCGCACTCGGCTAGCATACATGAATATAGGCCTACTTTCGAAAGGCAATTGATTGCCCTTCGTAGGTGGGCCTATATTCATCAGTGTACTATTTAAAAAGCCAGTACAGTAGGTACATATTTCAAAAGTTAAGTTAGGTATGCCTACTCTACCTCTATTGTATGTATAGCTCTATCGGGTATTTTGTTCAAAACAATGAAAACCAAAAATAAATCATTTGTAATACCATATTTTAATAACAAAACCTTAGCGTTACAGTTAAATAATCAGCCTACACTTAACAATATCCTAATCACATACGCTAAATCACTTATGTACCAACTTTTGGTTAGTATGACTGGGCTCGTGCACCGGCGCCATGTGATCCGTGACGGTAGGCTCTTCGTGATTTTCCTGGGCTTCGTGATGTGCCATGGCTTCCACTCCTCTATAGGCGTTCCCGTAGCCTGGCGACGCGCCCGGGACTACGTGTCCAGGGACGATAGACGGCGCACAGCTGAAGAGTAAAGGCACGCTGCATCCTCCTAGCTTAGCGTTGGGGAACACGCCGACCGCAGGACCCGACGCAACTGGCGGCGCGGGCGCGTACACAGGAGGGTGCGCAGGTGGCGGCGGCACCGCGTACCCGTATCGCGCCATCGGTATGTGCTCCGACATCATGTGGTCCATGTCTGAGTAGCTCATCACCTCCTGTTCAGGCTCGAACTCGAACGATCGGTAGTGAGGAGCCTGAGGCATTCCGTAGTAGCTGCTGTGCGAAGCGGGCGCGGGGTACGGGTGATACGGAGACAGGTTCACTTGGTACGCTGATGGTGCAATGGACGGGATCGGAGCCGACGCCGCGGCGGCCGCGCACGGAGTCACGTACTGAGGATATTGGGACCGCCTGTCCCTGTAGAATTCCTTCAGAAGCTTCTCTTGATCCATGGCTCCAGGCCCCTCCTGCATCGCCGGCGCTGATGCCACCACCACGGCGAGGGCAGCGAGGACGAGCACCGATAATGTAACCTCCATTTTCAATTCGCAACTGAAGCTGCCGAAGATTTGTTGTCACTAATATTTATACATATTTTGCAATCAAGCTTTTCGGTCAAATATCTTAGTTTGCATTATCATGGGCTACCTACTTTGAGAATCCAGTCTCGAGTTGACCGAGATTTTTCTGCGAACGCAAATGATTTTGTTTCCGTCCTAAAATATCGGTGACCTTCTTCGAATAATTAATGCAGTTGGTTGAAATAGATTATTTATTTAAATTTATCATTGTATCGATTGTTATTGAAAATAATAATGTGGGCGACATTTTCAAAACCATAAATCTACCGGAGTAGAATATAAAACACAATGGAAAATAGAACACCTGACTACAATATAGGAAGCTCTCTGCTAGTGGTCACAGTACCCTGGTTTATTTTGGCAACCCGATAACTTATCCGCTTGTCCTCTACCAAGCCGAAACAAGGTATTTCAGACCATCATTATCAACAACTTTTAATATGGGGCCAAACCGGAATTCGAGGAAAAAATCAGCTGTTCCATACGAAATTGTAACTCAGAATCGACACATTGCAATGCCCGGTTAGCCCCTTAGTAAAAGTTATTCATAATTATGGTGTGAATCACCTCCTTTCGGGTTAGTACATCAGTTCTGGTTAACTCTGTATGCTAGCGTTAGTATCGCCATTTTGATAGCCCACTGTTGAACATAGGCATACCCACAGAAAGCATTGGGTCATATCCACCACGTAGCGCCTAGTACAGGAGATCTATAAATTGAACATTCGAACGCCTAATAGGACGTATATAGATACATTATACGAAACTTTGACAGATTGTATTTGTATAGAGTATCCCTAAATTTTCGTTGAATTTCTTCAATAGACGTATGCATGCAGATTGCATCAAGATGTTTTCCTTCACCGAAAAGCCAATGTCTGTAAAATACATTCCAAAGAAATTATTGGTACGCGACCGGGTCAGAACCCACGCCCCACTCTTTTAAGGCGAGCATTCTCTCACCAAACCACAACAGCATCTCCTGATGGATACTACAAACTTTAGGATTGCACCGTGATTGGTTCATAATAAATGGTTCATGACTGAATAATTATGAACCATTTTTCCTTGGGCACAAACTCCGAAAATAAAATTTCATCTGGAATCCTTTAAGACTACGTCCACTGCTAGACATAGACCTCCCCTATAGATCTTGAATAAGACGAGTTAGGTGTGGCCCGCATCCTGCGGTCTTGATCCTAGAGCATATAAATATTAATATCAGTCAATTTAGGAAAATATTTTGTGTGAGCAATCAATCTTTCGTATACATTTTTAATTCCATAATTTTAATTGATAAACAAGACTGGCACGATGGTCACCTGATTTTAGACATCACTCACACTGCCCATAACAGGACAGAATTTCAAACCACCCAGGATTCAGAATAATACCAATTTTCAATCCTACTTACTAAGTTCGCATACGGCCTATACGAACTTACTTGGCTAGCCCTAGTGTCAAAGCCAAAAAGCTGTAGTCAAAAGCCGCCTGAAGGCTGTCTAAACGGTTAAAATCACAGGGGCCTACAATTTAACATGTCATCCGAGCCACGGTAGCACTCATTTGTAAATGCCACCCGCTATCACCTATCCGAAAACGAATGACCGTGATAAACGTCGCTTAACTTCGATGATCGCTAACGAATGCCTAATCAAACTATTAGTATATCCTGTACCAGCCTTTTTTTTTGACAGTCCACTGCAGGACGTTGGCCTACCCACGAAGGGTGATTGGGCCATATCCACCACGCTGACCCAGAGCGGGTTGGTGGATTCACATACGCCATCGAATTTCTTCTACGGATGTATGCAGGTTGCCACACGATGTTTTCCTTCACCGAAAAGCCCGTGGTGTGAAATTCCGTACATAAATTCCAAGTAATTCATTGGTACGCGATCGGGATTTGAACCCACGACCTCACGATTGTAAGGCGGGTGTCATTACCACTAGACCACCACGGCCATATATGTATATGCCATGAGCCAAATACAATCACTATGCCGTTATATATCTTGTCGCCGTAAAGTTTTTGTACTGAACTATATCAGTATTTAATAATCGGCTGCTGTACGTAGGCCTACCCTCGAAAGGCAAAAGAGCTGTATAGACCACGCTGATCCAATAGCGGTTTGGTGAATTCACTTTAACATCGAATTTGTTCTACAGACATTATGCAAGTTGCCCCACAAAAAATACTCATACAATACCTCATTTTGATAGATATCTACGCTACATCAATTTTTGTTTTTAAATGTAAAAGACTTATCATAAGCCTGTTATTCGATGATTGCTGCAGTGTCTGTTTTTCTCAGAATCAGAATAAAAACAAATTACATATTAAGCAGAATTATTTTTTGCAGCTGCTATAGAAACTGGGTCGTAATGATCTAGTTTACTTTGGACCGTGTTTCTATTTTACTTACAAGTAAACAGTTTAGCAATGCTATAATTTATAATTGACACCATTTACGTAGCTAGAGATTTTCTCTTTGGGGGGGAAGGAGAATCTACTTTTACCTACCCCAGCACGGGTAGCACAGCAAAGGAAGAAAACCATTTTATCCTCTTTTAATGTCAGTTGTCATTGTCAATCCATATATTATTTCCTCTTTAAAGGAATATACTTAATAATGGAATAGTAGATTGTATCATATGGGAGCAAAATAATATTTTTAAGGCGAGGGCGATTTTTTGAATCCAGAGCGAAGTGAGGGATTCTAGAGTATTCTTTAGTAGAATCCTGAACGTAGCGAGGGATTCAAAGTACGTCGCCCGAGACATAAATATTTTTCGCCCGAATAGTACACTCTACTTTTCATCACCTATGTAAGAAAACAAAAGGCGCCTCATATTTTATTGTAATATTATTATTTAATAAAACTTAGAGTAACAACTAAATTGAAATTAAATGGTATATATTAATAAAACAAATGAAAACTTATATTTACATTCTTTTCATTCATTTTCTTGGCGCTGAACACTAATATTACAAATATTTCCAAATTCAAAAAGTCCGCGGCAAAGATCATTCCGTCGCACTTATTTGTTCCAAATTCAAAAAGTGCGCGTCAAAGATAATTCCGGCGCACTTATAAAGTTCCTTACAGAAAACACCTCCTTTGGGCGCACTTAAAGGCGAACCAATTAGTCCTTATCGAATAGATGTGATGAAAAGACAATTTGTCCCTTTACCATGCTACCCGTGCTGAAAAACAATATAATTGAGTTTCAAGTCTTAGACGAAGAAATTGCTAGGAAGAGGTACCTACCTACCGCCCACCCTCCACTATCGTCCTATTGTCGTCCAGCCCTTTATTAATTATATTACATTAGGTACTGCAGCGGCCAGCAAAACAGGCATTGATGGACGAACGTGTAAATGTAGGCCAAGGTAAAGCCGAGGTACATATACGTAGGTAAGTCCATCAATGCCTGAGGGTGACGAAATCTTATTTAGTAGTTTTCTCAAATAATGCGTGGAAATTAAAACTGAGTAGATAATTAAAACTAGACAAAACATTTTAGTATTTTTTTTTTCAATAAACTGCTCTCTCAAGTTTTGCAATTTGGAATTACAAGCCGATTCGAAATTTAAATAAAATCTTTGAGTTCTTCAGAGTTGTTTCAGAATAAAAGATCGTTCCATTTTGAAATTACACTGTTTATAATTTACTAGCTGACCCGGCGAACTTCGTTTCACTGCCAGGCTGAATTGTGAATCTAAACAATCCAGGGCGCACCCAAACGCATACAAAAAATTCATTCAAATTGGTCTTGCCGTTTAGAAAGAGTTCAGTGGCATAGGTACACTACATACGTACAGTAGAATTATATATATATAATTAGCGACCCGCCCCGGCATCGCACAGGTGTATTACACATATAAACCTTCCTTTTGAATCACTCTATCTATAAAAAAAATCCCATCAAAATCCGTTGCGTAGTTTTAAAGATATAAGCATACATTGGGACAGACAGCGGGAAGTGCCTTTGTTTTATACTATGTAGTGATAGTGAAAGTGTAGGATATGACCGGTAAAATACGGCAGATACCCATACCTGATATGTACCTATACTCTTACAATTTTTGCCCGCTGCTGCTCTCATGTATTTGGCCAGTACCTACAGCAATTTCGATTTATCTCAAAGAAATTTAGGTATAAAAATAATGCTCAAATTTCCAAGCATGTATGAATTAATCCTACTATAGCTTGACTTTTACCTGAAGAAACCTGCTTCTGCCTGAAACTGTTTGCCCTACGTAAGCTGATATAGCGGATCCTGAAGAGCTGTTGTGCAAAAACTTGAATTTGATTTTGAGATATAAATGTTAGATTTTATAAAACTGTGTTTCAAATTACAAAATAAGAGTAGGTATTACTCATTCGTAGCTTTCAGATAGCCGTAAAGCGTTTAGATTTCGTAGAGGTTATTTCGGTTAATTATTTCGGTGGTCTAGAGGTAGTGACACCCGCCTTACAATCGTGAGGTCGTGGGTTAAAATCCCGGTGTGAATGTGTACAATGAGTTCTTTGGAATTTATGTACTGAATAGGAAAAGCCAGTGGTGTGCACCGGTTAATCCACCAACTCGCACTGGGCCAGCGTGGTGGATATGGCCCTATCACCCTTCGTGGGTAGGCCTACGTCCTGCAGTGGACTATTAAAAGGATGAAACAGTACAGTACAACTTTTAGATTACTGATTGGTATATAATTGTCGTTTGTCGTTGTCTTTCTCGAAAATAAAGCACGTGTGCCAATCGTATTGTTCGACTCTCGGTTTCGACTATATCATTGACTCATCTTGATGCCGGACGACCAACGCAACACTCCGATTACCTTGCCTCGGCCACCATGCTATGGCGGAATTCTCTACCTGTCATAACTTCGCCTTGCTATGTATCCTGCAGAACTTCACTTTAGATTCATTATTATGGTTCCAGCATACTCGACATTAGCTCTACGCAGCATTGGTGTAAAGATTTTCTTCACCTTTCCAAAGCCGTCTTACATCGTTACCGCCACACTCCATTACGCAAATCTTACACTAAGCAAGACGCTCAAGAGTAACCAATAAAACAAAAAATACTAGGGTAGAAATAGAATGAACGTCATAATGTTTTCTTGCCATAAGTGGTACATACCTAATTAATATAAGTTGATTGTTGATAAAAGCTATTAAACTACTAACCTACCTACTGCTACAAACGCTACAAACCTGGACAATCCTCCACGAGGATGCAGTTCTTGGAATACTCGTCCCGCACATATCCTGCTGCGCAGCGGCACCCCACGCGACAGTCCCATACCGAAGGACACAGCAGGCCACCTGCAACGTGAATCAATTCTTCCAGGAAAATATGAGGGTAGACTAGCCTAGCCTAGGTTCGGCATATGTCTCAATCTTATCCATTGGCTCAGAAAGAGAGTTTGTCACGAATAGAATGTCCTATTAACTTAATTTTTCTTTTTGGCAAAGAAGAACCTCTAATTTGTATTCTAATTTTGATTTCAATTAATTTTTATTGAATAATTTCATTCGTTAATTTTTAAATGTTAAATCGATTTGATTTATTTCATTTAATTCTGGTTAAAGAATTTATTTCTCAACAAGAAATTAACAATTTCACTTATGTGAGAACTTAATTATTATTGTAAATACAATGCTTCAGCAGTCTTAAACATAGTAAATATAAATTATTTATCAAAAACAGTTTTAGTACGTAAAGGAAAGTAACAACATTTTTTTAAATAAAATTTTCACAAATATAAGTAACATACCCGCTATTTAGACAAAATAAATCAACACCAAAAAATAAGGCATGATTTATGTAGTTTAGTGTAAATTATATATAAATTACATAATTTGTATTTTAATTTCACTTAATTATGATTCCGATTTTATGTTATTAACACTATCTAATTCTCAATATAATTCTCAAAGACCCTTTTTTAAATGTTAAAGCGCGAATTTTGTTACAATAACTCCACTTGTAAGGGTTCCCAAGAGACCGGCGTAGCCGAGTTTGGGACCCACTGTTAATTTCACTATGTATGTAACTAACTACAATACTGGTATTAGGCAAATTATATTGAAATTATTAACTTAATCGCGTATTGGTAAATAAAAAAAAATCTTTCTTTCTTTCTTTCTTCTTTCTGGAATAAAAAGTAGCTTATGCCACTCTCCAACTTTTGGACTATATAGGTACCTACCTACATATCCTGCTGCACAGCGGCATTCGAGGCGGTAATTCCATACCCAGAGAAACTTATACCGCTATACCTACAACGTGACTTTTTTTCTATTACAGACTAAGTGATAAAATATTGGTTTATAATAGCATAGCTCAGATTCCACCTACTTATCTTTATTATGTCACGAACTTAGCTTTACGTATACGATGAAATCCAGAACCTAAATGCCACGGCTAGAAGCAACATACTAAGAAACTACTTATAACAGTTACTAAAATATTACTACTTCCATCGCGCAATAGCCGATATTGTAACTAATGACAATGAGGCTGTTATAGCTTTTTAAATTTCAATATCGCTAATATCTTTTAACTGCTAAAATTCATCAATTCAGCTGTAGAACATCCACAGCTGGACATAGACTTCCCCTTATTGCCTACCTATATCCCGGCAAACAAAGCCCTAGGACGGTTGTCAACAAGATGGACAGTGACTTTAATAAGGCTGTAAGTACTCGCTGGACACAGGCCGCTTCCGATCGTACTTTTTACATTTATAGGGAAGGGTCCAGCTCTGGACATCCTACGGATGAAAAGCAATGATTCACAATTAGGGTGATAATCTAAATAAGATTGAAAAATCCATGAAGACTACTTACCACCCAAGGCGAGTAATTATGTGATGAACATATTTGATTGCTCTGTGTCTGGTTGTTATTTAGGTATAATCTATGTAAGTATTTAAAAATATGCAATGTGTTTGTCTACCGGTGTCGGAGCCTTAAGCGGTGACATATATGACAAATTTTGAATAACTTTTACTGTGGGATCAACTCTGAAAACGCAAAAAAAAACAGGTATTCCATACTTTTTGTCGAAAGTCTAATAAAAAATCGTATGGAACAGCATCCCAATTTCCATTAGTTGGGCTTTCTCACAGGGTGTGCAAAAACGAGAGTATGACTACGAGGACATGTATATCCTCGTGGTCATACTTTTTTTACGTTTTCAGAGTTGGTCTCATAGTAAAAGTTGTTCAAAATTTGCCATAGATGTCACCGCTTAAGGCCGGTAGACACACAAATTGTAGCTATATCAGTATCTGGCAGCTCAGTTTGGTGTCAGAGACCGTGTGTAAGATGTCCCCTAATATTTGTTGATTTTTATTTTCAATCTTATTTCGAGGTCTTTACCTGTAGCCAGCAGTTTCAAGTTAACACACGTGGGTGGGCACCTCCACCCACACAACGAAAACTGCTCAAATTGTCGCAGACACATTGATGTTCTGTACATCTCTACCAATGGCAACGTGAACACAAAATACAGGAGTTGACACAGCATCGTTGGTAGTAATGCAGTTTCAGAAATACATTTTATGCATTGTGATAGCATTGGCGTACCTAGCGATAAGTTTTTATGGACAATTTACTAGCGGCACTTAGGTACACAACGTTTCTTTTAAAATACCTATTCTACCTCTACTCACTACCGAGTAAACATATAGCTACCTACTGTATTTACTACAGTTTATGCCCCACAGTGGCTTGAAATAAGCTAATGATAATTTTGAAGGTATCCTTATATAGTAAACTAACTTTAAGCCGCGGCTTTGCCCGCGTGATATTTTTATTTTTTTTCCCATAGGACCTTTTATTTTTTTGGGATAAAAAGTACCCCATGTCACTTTTCGTCTTTCAAACTGCCCATACCAAAAATTATGCCATAGCTTTACAGTATTGTTATATCTTCTTTGGCTTTACAAAAGCTTTAAAAAAGACAAACAGCGCATTTTCACATAAAAAAAAATATAGATATAATAAGCAATTTTGAAATCTATTTGGATTCAATTTAGATTTATGGCATTTCGTCATAATAAGTATATTTCTATATTACAAAATAAGTACGTAAATTATTACGCAAATCTACTTCTGATCCAGTCCTGATTTTCCTTAATGTGAATTGTTGTTAGAAACTATCTGAAATAGGTAATTAAAATAATGTAATATGAAATAATAGTAATGATACCCATTCGAGAGCTACACGATGTTAATAATAGAGAGTATTAGCTTAATACGTGATACTCCAGTAAGAAAGCACGAAAACTAGGTACAAATAATACAATACATGTTTTACAGTTTAGAAGTTTTGAACTTTTTCGCGCGCATGCTCTTGCTATGCAGCTAAATCTCAGAATAATAAAAAAACAGAGCTAAATCCTCCAAGTATGCTTGTCGCCTGTCACTGTCAACCTGAACCACCCCGGGTTACGCTTTTAAACTTTTTCGCGGGCTTTTATTGGCTTCGCAATCGCTATCTATTCTGCCGATTCTGCCACAATATTTTTTGACTAATTTATTTTTAGGATTGAGTAAGGCCCAGGGTATCTATAATTGAACGTCGTATGTATACGAAATTTCGAGAAACATATACATAAAAACTTTGACAGATTGTATGGAGTTTCCGTAAAGTATACGTCCTATAGCCGTTCGAAAATCAATTATAGATCCCCAGGAAACTACGTCAGTTCCGGAAATGTTTCAAGTTGCCAAAACATAAAAAAGTTTAAAAGTAAAAGTTGCGAAAAAACAGTTTAGGCCAAGCAATTTTAATATGCATTATAAGTTCAAATGATTCATAACTTCATAACTCAACGTACAGCTGCAATAAATTCTTCCACGTCAACCTTGATTACATTTCCAAGTAGGCAATACGTGTCGGAGATGTGCACATCCACGGAATTTGCCCCGAGTCAGCATTGTTATTATTGAGATATTGGTTCACTGCATTCATACATGGCGTTTAACGAATTCTAGTGACGTAGGTTTTTGCATGAAAGGAAAATTATAAGCACAATTAAATTAATTCCACGTTTAAGCTTGAAATCTGAAACCTTATAATTAAATCATTAGAACGGCTGCAGGTTTGAGGAAATCAATAAAACTGAAAATCCATGCTAGTGCGAACGGACAGTAACGGAAACTATTTTAAAGTTTCTGGAATCCAATTTTTGAAACTTTAGAATCATTCTTCTAGCTTTCAGCGTCGACGGATGTGACTTGGCTTCAAAACTCCTGTTAGACAAAAAATATGTATCTATCACGCTACTTTGTAAGCCGTGGTGGCCTAGAAGTAGTGACACCCGCCTTGCAATCGTAAGGTCGTGGGTTCAAATCCCGGTCCCGTACCAATGAGTTCTTTGGAATTTATGTCCTTACGGAATTTAACACCACTTGCTTTTCGGTGAAAGAAAACATCGTGAGGCAACCTTCATGCGTCCGTAGAAGAAATTCGATGGCTTAATATGAATCCACCAACCCGCACCAGCGTGGTGGATATACTTAGCCCAATCACCCTACGTAGGCCTACGTCCTGCAGTGGACTATTAATAATGCTGGTACAGTACCTACAGTACGCTAACTTTAAACTTAAGAGTAAGACTGTAAAATCGGAATGTGCCTAAGTCCTAAAATAATGATTAGTTACAAAGCAATATTTTTTTAGTGAATGAATATTTCAGAAAGCGCTTTGAATTGAAACAAGTTATCTCTAGCTTTACAGACCTTCTGCCATATCAATCTTAGATCATCAGATAGAAGCAACGCTATCAAATAAGATAGTAAGTATGTGAATTTCACAAGAAGAACGTGCCCAAAATCAAAAACGACGTTATTATACTAAAATAATTTCACCTTATCTCCCAATATTTCTCAATAAAACACTATTAAAAGCCGCTTTAATTTTCCCGGATATCATTAAAATAAGTATTTCCGGTGTGGAAACAATGTGTAAAATAACTCAGGGTCTTGTGATCGCATTGTTTCTGACTTTCGGAGAAATTAACTCGACCCCTTGGTTAGGAGCGAAGCAGCTGCATCCAGTTCACGGTATTTATGTGCAACCTTCTGCTGATGGGTCTACGGGCGATTTGTACGTGGCAGCTACGGAGGACAGTGGGGCGACGACGCAATGGCTGACAGATAAATCTGTCAACTTCCTGCCGGTTGGAGCAGCCACCCAGCAGCTTTCTGCAGCACTTCCTCTACCCTTCACCTCAAGCTATTCTGCCTTGGGTCACGATGAAAGCCAAACGACGCAGAAACGAGCTGTGATCACCAGTCCTCCTGTACAGTACGCTTATCCCTATGCTATCCCCGCAATAACTACGGCACCTGCGACGTCTTCTGAATCTCCAGCTCCCCAATGTGCTGAAGGAACTACTCCTGTTATGCCTTACCCATTTCAGTTCTTTTATCCCCATATGATGTCTGCGTATTCTAATGCCAAGTCTATTCTTAAAGAGTCTGGTATGAGCGATGACTCGGCTGGAGCTATTGTGGCGCAAGCTTCTCCAATGTGGTCTCCTTATGGCGCTTATCCTATGTACGTAATGGTAGATCCTAGTGCGTGGTCTCAAATGCAACCTGCACAGGCTTCTACCCCTCCTGCGCCTAAAGAAAGTTAAAATTTTATATTGTCATCCTAATAAATTATTTATTTATTTTACTAAATAAAGCAATTAAAAACGTAATACAGTTTTAGTTTTTATATGGTTAGTTCAGTTCTATCAAAAGTGCCTGTGCCTATATGATTTAAGTATTTAAAAGTGTAGTTTATTTAAAAAAAAATGTTAAAATATTTGGGATTATGGCCACGCGCTGGTCACATACTATGTTATTGTTCCTTCATGCCTAAGTGTACATCGTTAGTTAATAGAGAAACTCTACTAAAATAACACCCATGTAACAAAACAAAAGAGTTACGGGGGACCTTATTATTATACCATAGACAAAAATTGTACGTACATATTCTTGTACGTTAATGCTGGAGAAAATTAGCTAAAGCACACATATAGCTAAATTAGAGAAATCCTTACAAATATGAACCCTCAAAGCAAAGTGTGTGTGTTGTATTCGTTAGTTTGTAAGAGTAAGGGTCCGGACTCGTGATTACACCGCTTTGTTACACCAGTGTGACCAATCCTTCATTTGAATTTCGCGCGCTGACTTTAACGTGACTGCAACGTTAAAAGTGAGCTCTTAATTTTCAAAGCGGCTACAAAAACATACGACACATGTCCACCTGTCACGCTAAACGGCCGTGTTCTTATGATAGCCTCACAGTTTAAGTACCTGGACCACTGGGTCACCGACACGCTGGCAGATGATGTCGATATGGACAAGGAGCGCAAGGCGTTGTCGGTAAGGGCAAACATGTTGGCTCGTAGGTTTGCACGGTGCACTGCGCCAGTGAAGGCGACTCTATTTAGAGCACAGACATTATGTCTGTGATTTAGAGCGTATTGACAGTTCTTTTATACATGCAGCCTATGAGTCAAACATACAAAAAAGTCCTTTGCCGCCCTGCGCACCCAGTGCCTTTAGAGTGTTGATGGGGCTGCCTACAGCGGCCAACCGTCCCGCATTTTGCGGGACCGTCCCGTAATGCTAGACGAAATCCCGCTTTGAAATTATTAGTAAAATAGTCCCGTAAAACGTTGTATGCGTCCCGCATGTCCCGCATCCCTATTTTTCTACCACACTTCTACACAACCTTGGAAGAGTTATAATAGACCATGTACACAACACCTACATGCGCGCACGGTCAACAGCAAAGGAACACAGATTACCTATAATAGCGACAAGCGTATCGCGCAAGGGCTAATCTCGTTCTCTTTCTCTCTACTGAACTCATAAAAGTAATGGAATTGTTTTGATTTTGAAAATTAGACATTAGTGCACGCCGCGATATTCCCCCCACCCCCCCATTCACGAAAGGTTAAGTCCCGCATTCAGTTTTCGGAAAGTTGGCCGCCTTAGGGCTGCCGCGATACTCCAGTGCATCGGGGATGTTTGCGAAACACATATACGGCTTCGGAGCCATTATACGCAAACGAACCGCGTCCCTGATGCGGCCTACGGCTGTTCGCGTGGAGGATGGACCTGGACTGCCCAATAATGCAGCACTGGACGAAGGAGCATGTTGAGCATTTCAGGTCCAAACCCAACTATTGGTTAAGGTAGTTTTAAGTATTTTTTTTTAGTATTATTTAAGTTTAATTAGTATTATGTATTTTGACTTATGGATTTTATTCTGAAATAAAATGATTGAAGGCTCCATCAAACACAGGCGGTACGAGCGGTAGAGCGGTAAAGGGCGGTACGGCAGTACCGCGACCGGACCTGTGTGAGCCCTTCTTATATAACCAGTAGGTACAATACAGATGCCCGCCCGTCTGCTATACCGCTCGTACCGCCTGTGTGTAAAGGAGCCTATAATTGAATTAACGTTGGACCTTAAGAAGTTAGAATCTAATTTTTACCTACATAACTAAAAAAAAATCAGTGACAGCAGAGGATATGTCAGTCAGCTCAGTGGTGTCACTGTCAATGTCAAATTCAACTTCTTTCACCCAGCTGGCCGCAAATGTGGTCACGGGAAATTATCAAAAATCGTAAATTAAACTATTTTCGTGTAAATTGAGTAGTAATAACATTAGTTTACAGCCGCAATAATAGGTAATTTTGGTGGTACAGGACTGAAGTGATAAAACAAGATGGTATCCAAGAAAAAGAAGAAGGTTTGTGTTACTGCGTTATACACAAGTTAACACAACAACACGTGTTATTAGAGATTCTAACCAAAAATTCATTGCGTTTTTATAGTATTCGTCCGGAGAAGGAGCACAATTTATGACGAGAAAGGCAGCACTAAAGAAACTACAGTTATCACTCAAAGACTTCAGGCGTATTTGTATATTGAAAGGGATCTATCCTCGAGAACCAAGAAACCGTAAACGAGCTCAGAAAGGCGCCGGCGGCATTAAAACTCTTTACCATACAAAGGACATAAAGTTTCTGTTGCACGAACCTATAATATGGAAACTGCGCGAGATAAAAGTAAGTTAATAAAAGTATTTTTCTATAGGCCGAATCATACAAGTCGGCGATGTAAAGTTAGCTTCAAGCTGCGCAATATCCCATCCTACTGAAGCTCATATAAAGCTGCGCGTTGATTGGATATGCGCAGCTTGTAGCTAACTTCACATCCGCCGAATTGTATGATTCGGCCTCTAGGCATTATTATAATGACACTCATAGTAAAATATTTAACACTAATAAATCTCTATTTAAAGGTATATCAACAAAAAATCCGCCGTGCCCGATCTATGAGAGAATATGGTCAAATGAGGAAATTCTTTCGAGACTACCCAGAGGTCAACATTGACCACATAGTCAAGGAGAGATACCCAACATTTGTTGACGCACTCAGAGATTTAGACGACTGCCTGACACTTTGCTTCTTATTCAGCACTTTCCCGTCACTGAAAAGAGTGCCGAGAGACCAGTCAATGCTGTGTAGGAGACTTACAGTAGAGTTCATGCATGCAGTGATTGCTGCAAAAGCACTTAGGAAAGTGTTTGTATCTGTCAAAGGATATTATTATCAAGTTGAGTTTGAAGGGCAAACAATAACATGGATAGTGCCTCATCACTTTTCATTCCAGGTAATCTTTGTCTTCTTTTTTAGTTAGCTCAGCTGAGTTAATGATACTCAAGATAAGAAAATTATTCAATTCATTTTGCAGAAAATATAATCTGTTCTGATATCAATAGTTCTAGATCATTTAAGGTCCTTACATTCCTATCTAATATCAGGTTGCTATTGCAATATTTACAATAGCAAAGTAATACTAAAAATTCATATTTATTTCAGCCACAAAGCAAAGATGAAGTTGACTTCAAAATCATGTCTACATTTGTGGAGTTCTACACAATGATGCTTGGATTTGTCAACTTCAAGCTATACCACTCTCTCAATCTGGTTTATCCACCGAAACTAACTGCTGCATTCAACGCTGACACTGAGAAGGATCTCATAGATGAGCAAGCTTATGTAGCAGAAAGGATAGCGGCCATGAACTTGTCTCTAGCAAGAGTATCCGGCTCAAATGAAGCTGAAGAACTTCCAGAAATTGATGTATTCCCTACAGAAGATGAAGACCCACAAAAACTGGAAGATGCAAAGAAAGAAGTAGAACAAGTGAAGAAACTGAAAACCATGTTCAAAGGACTGAAGTTCTTCATAAACAGAGAAGTGCCAAGAGAGCCTCTTGTGTTTATTATTCGGTGTTTCGGCGGGGAGGTGTCATGGGACCGGGATCATTTTGTAGGAGCAACTTTTGATGAGACAGATGAAAGCATTTCATATCAGATTGTAGACCGACCAAGTATGGACAAGCAGTATCTGTCTCGGTACTATGTGCAGCCACAATGGGTGTTTGACAGTGTGAATGCCAGGACTCTGCTGCCAATTAACAAGTATCTGATGGGAGCCGTCCTGCCTCCACATTTGTCGCCGTTTGTGGACAAGGTTAAGGACCAAGTTTACATGCCACCAGAGGAGAGGGAACTGAAGGACCCTAACTTCAAACCACTCAGTAAGTATCTAATCCAAAACAAAATATTGATATTATTGTATAATTACATCCTAATCTTCAAAAAGGAATTTAACAGAAAGCCCTAATGTCAACATTATTGACCTATACAATGTAATTGATAAAATTTAGATAAATTATAAATATTTCCAAAGATTAGAAATATACTGCTTGCTGAAAAAAAAAAATTAATCAGTCGTACAAAATTGCAACTCAGAATCAACAATACAAATGAAACAACTGTTATTATTTCTCGACAATTCTCACCAGTTCTGGATAACCCTGTATAACGCTATAACAGAGACAAACACTAACACTGATCTTCTCATATTTTGTTTACTTTTATAAGTTCAAAAATCTTATTGTATTTTTGGGTTTTAACATTTTTTTCAATGCACAGATGCGGATGAATCAGGCAGTGAAATAGAAGAAGCGAGTGATGAAGACAAAGAGGAGGAAGCAGAGCCCGACTCCGACAGCGACGTGGAGGGCGCCATCACCAAGCAGTACCGAGAGGAAGTCAAGGAGGACTCCACTTCTGAGGAGGAGGATAATGATGTTGATCCTGAGAAGAAGAAGTTGGCAAAGGAAAAGGTATGTGTTATGTCTAAAAGGTAGCCTGACAAGAATCTCTATCTTTTCAAATAATTTTTGAAAAATGACGTAATGATTGTGCAGATGAGGTTGGTTGCTCATTTCAATGTGCTCATTATTTTAGGAAAATATTAGCAGTGTTGGCACCAGGATACATAGCGCGATTGATAGTAGGACTGTCACATGCTCTAAAGCCTCAACAATATCTGAATTGTTGTTTTTAAACTTTCGCGATTTGAACACATTATTATTATATACTACGGGACTAATCGCGCACTAAAATTACGAGATAAATATATACCCTTGACGTAGTCTACCTGTGACCACGGTCGATGCTACTCGGCCGAAACGTCGGGATGAAGAGGTATTTATTTATCTCGTAATTTTAGTGCGCGATTAGTCCCGTAGTGTAGTACATAATAATATTAAAATATTTGAATTAAAAAAAAATCACACTACTAATTTTTGTGTTTTAGTTTGTTGTTACTTCTTCATGCTAAAACTGCTGGACCAGTGTTGATGAAATTTATTATGGAGGTACACTGATACCCGGGATTAACATATAGGCAACTATTGATATTGAAAAAAATTTGATGTTGATAATGCAGACAAGACTGCAGGGCGCAGCTAGTGGTTAATAACATATGTATTTTTTTTATTTCAGAAAAAGGCAATGGCAGTGTCTACAGGAGTTCCCCATAAAGACCACCCATACCAGAAAGAAATTGAGGATAAGCAAGCTTTTAGGCTGAGAGAAAAGCTGGTGCCCAAGAAACATAGGAACTTGTACAAGAGCATGAAGGCAGGGCAGGAAGCCAGGAAGAAGGAAATATGGCTCCTCAGGAAGAAGAGGAGACTGCATGAAGAAAAACTCAAAGAAGACAAGAAAGCAGAGAAAAAGAAACAGAAGATGAAAGCTCTGGAAGCTGCTGCTTCGTAGACCTATCTGCATACAATATTTTGAAAGTTTTAGCTTAATAGTATAATATGACTTAATAGTATCTATTTTACGTATTTTTAATGTATAGTGCTATAAAAAAAACAGTGATGATTAGCTTTTACACACTGAAGGAGCAGTCTAAAAACCTATATTCTGCAAACACTTTAAACATCAGCAATGACTTGATTTTCAGTTTCATAAATTAGCAATTATCTTTTAAAGTACTCTAAACCCATGATAATTGAGACTCGACATTTTTACGAATTGAAATTAAAATAATATTATTATGTCTATAATTTAAAACTTTCAAAATCATTGAGATTTATCAATTATATTTAATTAAACAATCAAATATGATTGGGATGACAACACCTGATTGACTTCTTGGAAAATAAAATGTACTATCTTTGTAACATAACTTGTATTTTATTTCTTAATTGTTATAATATTTACAATAATCAAAATAAATAACATTACAGATGTTTGAAACAAATAATAGATCCAAGTCATTATAATAGACATCTCACAAGACAAGCTTTGTAAAATTATGTGAAATGATAAACATGTTTCTCTACAATTTGTAAAAATAAAGAATGGCTCCAGTTTTTTATATCCCAAAGCATGCAAGCAATTATCTTGCAATGATTTCAGCAGAAGAGATTTTACGACTGCATTATGTTTTAGCATCGATGGAGTATTGAAAATAACAAGTTTACTAAAGATCTATCTAGTGCAACACTCAACCACATTCTGTGGATGCCAAATCCCATTTGCTGAGAGTTGCATCCTAATTCGTACGGAATCGAATGTCGCTGCACAAAAATCTTGGTGCTTTATCATTGCATTGCTGCACACTACTTTTACGTTTGAGAAACAGTAAAAGTATAGGTCGAATAAAACTTCTTGGCGGCTGTGATAATCCAATCCTCTGCTGCTTTAAGGCTCCTTTACACACAGGCGGTACGAGCGGTATAGCAGACGGGCGGGCATCTGTATTGTACTGGTTTTATAAGAAGGGCTCACACAGGTCCGGTCGCGGTACTGCCGTACCGCTCGTACCGCTGTACCGCCTGTGTGTGATGGGGCCTTTATGTGAGCTTCAGTCAGGATTGGGTTTTGCGCAGCTTGTAGCTAACTTTACAGCCGCCTAGAAGTTTGATTCGGCCTATGACAACTAAAGTGACTGAAAATAAATTACAAAAAATTAAGATTTCACAGTTTTATACTGAGCGCCACACACATTGGCTTGCCGCATGATGAGATGTTAGCGCAGATGACACTTCGCCGTAATTGGCTAATTATTGTGCGTGTGTGGACAATTCCGACGCTGACTGTCGTAGTACGTAGGGAGCACGCGGGAGGCATGAGGTTGGCGGGCGGGTGTGCCCCGGTGTCTCGTCTCTCTGGCTCCTGCGAATGCCTAAATTTCGGCTTTTGCGCAGTTCTCTGCGCATAACTTCCCATCCGTCGATTTGTGTGGCGCTCAGTTGTTAGAGATGAAACTGATAAAAGTAATAATATCACATCAACTACAAATATTCACATTTACTTGATTAGCTAAATTGAGTTATAAATATTAAGAAAAAGTAATGTACATTCATTTTACCTTTACTAACATGTTGGAGTGAACAATAGAAAATACACTATTTCTCTATGTAAAAAAATAATGAAAAATTAGCTAACATCTTTATAGTCTTATTGTTTCACGAGTTCAAAAGCAGATTATGTGGTGTCTATCACAGCTCATACAGTTTCAGTTATATAACATGTACTCTACTATGTTATGTATTTTTATCGGCTACGCATTTATCCTATCCCACTTCTGAGCACATAGTCTACAGTGCTGACTTTATGCATAACATATATAGCTGTTTTTGTACAGTATGAGTTGTCTCGGACCGAGTGCACTCTGATGCTACTTGTGTAAACATAGTAATAAAATAACACAGTAATACGAGCGCACTCGGATGACGATTACCCAATACAAGAAATGTCTCAGTGCACACGGTCCGAGCCAATTCGTACTGTGAAAACCAAAGGTGTTATTATAAATGTCACAATTTGAAACCTCAACTATTTGAGCGAAAAGTAGAATGAAGTGAATTAAAGCGAAATGTTTCGCTTAGTTCGCTAAATTTATATTTTCTTGGTTGATTTGGTAATTAATAACAACTCAATTACTCTTCGTTGTTTCATTAAATTACATAGTCTAGAATTCTTGCATAAATATCGCTGTAATAAAAAGCATAACATAGTAGAGATCAACAAACTACCTAAGACCTATTTAAAAATTAATCGGAATCCGAATCATCGTCGCCATCGCTGTCTTCAAGTTCGGGCATGGGGAACCGCAGGATCGCCGCTATGCCGGTCAGCTGGTCCAGTTCTGAAATAAGTAATGAAATTCCTGAAAATTTTTGTTTATCTGGTATGATCCAAACGCAAGTTATGAGGGTTCAAAAAACGACGAAGCGTAGATCGATTGGTAGTGCCCTTGCAGGAGTCTCGTTGCGAGATCGAATCAGCCCCCCGACCGCCTAAGCAATAGCAATCGTTTATGACTTCATTTTAGTCATTTGGCACCGCCTATGTGACGTTAGCCATCAAAGTTGTTCATTTAACGATTGCTTTCGCAATCCGCGCAAAGCAATTGATGGCCAACGTCACATAGGCGGTGCCAAATGACTAAAATGAATTCATAAACGATTGCTATTACGATTGCTATTGCTTAGGCGGTCGGGGGGCCGGAATGAGGAGATTCGCAGACGAACCAAAGTTACCGACAGCCCAGCGGATTAGTAAGTTGAAATGGCACAGGGCACATAGACCGGAGAACTGATGGCTGATAGGGCAGTAAAGTTCTTCAATGGAGACCACGCTCCGGCAAGCGCAGCGTAGGACGTCCACCGACGTGGTGGACCGACGATATTATTAAGACCGCAGGAACGCGCTGGATGCAGGCTGCTTCCAACCGGGCTTTAAATCCATAGGGGAGGCTTATGTCCAGCAGTGGACATCCTACGGCTGATGGTGATGATGAGTACCCTTGCGCTACGCTTCGTGGCGTTAGGTCGTCTTGGCGGCGGCACTACCGTACCAGATATTCTATTTTTAATTGACTTCCAAAAAGTAAGAGGTTCTCCATTCGTCTTCCAAGATTTCTTTTTGTCGCTCGCTGCTTTTGGGTTGAGATAGGGCAAAAGCTAGTTTCACATAATATGTACCTACTATTCTTCTAAAACTATAAATCAGATTGTTTTACGTTTTCACACAGCAAAAGAGCAACTGATCGACTTGGTTTTTGGCATAGATATAATTCAAAGATCGGAATGCGTCATAAGCTAATTTTTGCGCAGGAAAAATAAACGATTTTATACTTACGTTCGCCAGAAACATGCATGCTCGAGAATATTCGGACGTCCCCTCCGTTCTCCCGTACCGAGTCTACTATCGCTACGTACTCTTTGCGCTGCTGTATGTCTTGACATCTGCAAAATACCAAGATATGTGGTGTTTTTACAATAACATAAAATGCATTTGGATGAAAAGTGCCAGGTCAAAAATTGACATCGACTCTATTCGCTTTGAAAGACAAACTACTCCACTTTAGAGTAGTTTTGTGTGGCTTTAATTTTTAGCACGATTTATTTAGTTTTTCCGAGTTCGTAACCAAAACCAAAATGCAGTGTAATTTTAGTAACAGCTAAGGGATTCAAATTACCTGAAAAGTTTGTCGGAGATCATGAGTGTTTCAATAGCCTGTGCCTCATTGGCTTTTTCTATATGCTTCTTCCCATAGAACGCCTTCGCAGGCTCCAGTTGGAGCATCGTGTAGAAACTCTCCAGCAGTTTGACTTCACTGGCTGCCTTTGTGTCTGATATCTTTGCGATTACCGCTGGCTCTTGTAGGACCTCTGAAATAATGTAGTTTTCATTTTTATAAAGGGTTACAAAGCTGTGGATAGGTCGAATCTAACATCTTGGCTGCTGTGAAATTAGCTACAAACTGCACAAAACCCAATCCTTGCACAGCTCAGGATTGGGTTATCCGTAGCTTGTAGCTAACATCGCAGACAAATACTATTAGGTACATAACACACAATAGAAGTGTTAAAATATTTTTAGCAATGATGAGTTATTACTTGTATTACATTAAAAATTAAAAGAATGAAATATTGCAAATGGAACTGAAAAACGGTCTATTCATGGATACAGGCCACTTCCAACCAGCCTTATTGGTAAGAAAAATATTATATTTTTTTAAAGAACACAAAAATCACAAAACTCAAAATACATAATGTCATGATAAGACGTAGCTTCCAGCCACAGCCATTCAAATCAAAATTTATTTATTGACTCATTAAACAAATAACATTTGATGACAATGGGCGTCAGATCTCTAATCTAAGTATAGCTTGTATTTCAGAGATCTGTGCTCCCTTAAGATGACTTATTAAACAATAGAATAATGTTAATAAATTAGTGCTTATTCAAAGAACTACAATACAATTAAATTTAATTACACTGCATACTTAAATATTTGTCAATAAATTGAAAAAAAAAAAGAAAATATAATTAATTGATTACAAGGTATTATTATTGGTCAAAAAATTAAATTAAAATGCAATAAAATAATACAATGAATTATGTCAATACAAATATATATCCTCAAGCCTCCCTGATAGATCTCCAATAAGACTGATTCATAGCAGCTTGCATCCAGCATGATACTGCACTTTCAATGAGGTCATCCATCCAACTTGTGGGCCACAGGCATTTGTGCAAATATATTTTTTATAAAATAATCAATAGTTAGTGGCATTTTGTGATGTGGTGTTTCTTATTATTATCATATGTATGGTCATTGGTCATCGAAACAACCCAATCTCAGTTATACCTTTTAGAGAGTGTTTAAATCCTGAAGAAGCTTTGACAAGTAGGAACTTTCCTCTGTTGTCCAACAACATCTTATTATCCGTCTTGACAGCTGCCTGGACCATGTACTCAAAGAACTGGTCCTTCACGAACCCCGGTGACGCCACAATCACGCACTTCACTATGCTGAAGTCCACATGCCGGAAGATACTTTGCATCACTTGCTCATAAAATTTACTGAGACCCTAAAATCAGGAGCCAGTTGACGTGATATATGCAAACAGGAGAATAAATTATAAGAAAACATTGCAGTCCGTTTTCAAATCACCAGTGAAATATTAGCAACTTAAAATGTTACTAGTAAATGTTTACAATGTTTTTTCAAAAGATGTAGCATTAATTTTACAATTTGCAGTCTATTTTCAAAGCACCAGTGAAATATCAGCAACTCAAAATGTTACTATTAAGGGCTTTCGCTACGTTAAGCGTGCACACGTAAGACTTCCGACGCGGGCCTAGGATCCGCGTTGCGGCGGGCGCCCAACGCTGCATCTAATGGTGCTAGAACAACTTACACTCGCCGCATACGCCCGCGCCGCGCACCCGCCATCCGCCGCGCGTACACGTGTACAAACGCGTCGCACACCTCTGCGCCAGAGAGCGCTGCTCCAACTTATCTTTCAATACATACACGCGAGGCGGGTACCGCGTGCACACGCTTAACGTAGCGAAGGCCCTTAATGTTTACAATGTTTTTCAAGAGATGCAGCAATAATTTTACAATAAGTAAGATGGCTAGGCCTGGCCTAACATACAGGCCAGGTGGATAGCCCTGACTTCAGAGTTTTCAAGCCACTAGATGTCTTCAGACATGGCTAAATGCTTAAAACAACCAAAACCTATCTGAAGACTGACCAAATGTGGTATAACTTTGGTGATCAGTAACAAACACCTATAGAAATGGTACCTTGAAAACCACATAATGGAGTTATGGGTCATTCTAAGTTAAGAGGTACTTTCGATGGCCAGGACAAAAAAATACATTTTTTTTAAACTAACTTCCTAATTGACATATTTATTACTTAAAACTAAATGTTTTCTTCATGCTCACTTAAATTTATTACAGAAATGTACGTACCTAAGTAGTTTAGTCACAATAAGTTCTAATATAAGAAAAAAATATCTCCCCTGGTCTGTCCCCATACCGACTTTATTTGTGAACCAGTTATTATGAATGTATTAAAATTCAATAATTACTTTATCATCGTTAATTTTATACAGAATAATAACTTAGTCACAGTGTCTTATAAGTAAAATTACTTATATTCCAATTTTTCATAAATAATATCAACCCTGAAATTTGTCCTCCGTGTTTCGTGTCTCATCCCCTGGCTTTTTGTTTTCGTTTAAAAAATCAGTTTTATTTTGCTAGTTTGTAAAAGTAGTGACCTTGAGTGCATAGAATGCAACGTGAAGCTAGCAGCAAGCGGCGCATTAGCCGACTGCGTAGCCATTTTAACGGTCATTTCAGTCACGCCGCTCGCTGGGTGTAGAAGTGTTGAATGAATGCATTCTTTCCACTGGTAAGTTTTATTTAGCAATTATTTGTTCAAATACCAATATGGACTTAAATATTCACTATAAATAGTGCATACATTGTGACGTTTGATTGTGAATTGCGTACGATTAACAATTTTACGGCTATTTTAGATATCAATCGAAAATGTATCTACCCTGGCGTATTTCCCCTGGCTTTTTTGATGGCAGGGGAGATAATTAATGTCCAGGGGAGATATATCTGTATGCGTTGTCATCAATACTTCTACATTTTTCCCAAAGGATCAAGATGTTCAAGGTTTTGGCAACAATGCTAGATGAGTTCTACCCTAACCTTCAAAATTTCACATGGAATTTTCATGAAGCAGGTCACGGTAAGGGAGCTCCTGATGGAGTGGGTGCCACTTGCAAGAGAACTGCAGATAGATTAGTTGCGAGTGGCACCGATATTTCATCAATAGATGACTTAACTAAAGCCCTTGAGAAAACCTGCCCGAATATTAAAATTTTCACCATAGATGATGCAGACATATCTAAAGAAGCAGCTAAATTAGGTTCTACTGAAGGTACAAAGACTTTTTCAGGCACTCTAAAGTTTCACCAAGTTACCGGTTGCGTATTTATACCTAATTGCCTGACTGAAAAGTTTGAGCTGCTTCTGTGACTCAGAGCTATGTCGTCATTTTCAATTGGGTACTTTGGATTATCCACAAACACATCGTTAACTTACACTACGTGTTGATGATATATACGAAGCTAGCGATTCAGAAGATGAAGCACTAATCAATTTCACATCTCAAGAACACAAGACGAAGCCTCAAGAAACACTACCACATTCTGTACCTATCAGTATTAAAACCAAACTGCACAAAGATGATTCAAAGCCCTCAACATCTGGAAAGAAAACATTCTGCAACGGAGACTTTGTGCTGGTTAAACTTCAAGATACAAAAACAGAATATCGTTATGTTGCAATGTGCACAGGTGTTGAAGAAGATGATGAACTTCAAGTTATATTTTGTAAAATATGTGATGAAACAGGAAAAAAGTTCAAAATTAATGATGACGATATTTCTTTCATCACATGGGATGAGGTTTTAAAAAAACTACCCTCGCCTAACTTAAAAATGAGAGGGCAGCGTATTTTTACGCATTTAATGAATCTATTGATGTCTTTGAACGCGGGTTTTAGAAAGATTTTTTTAGTTACCGTTTCAAAAATTTTTTTAGAGTTTAAGTACAAGAAAAAATTAATATTGTTACTCAGAGAAGTTTTTTGTTTCTTTTTATTTCATTATTGACTGTTGATAGTAAAGTTATAGATATTTTTGTTTTGATGGAAAGGAAAAGAAGGAACCTTTTTAAGTTTTGTACCTAGCGCTTAAGAAACATTTAATTTTATAAATAAAGACTGCTAAGAAACGACAAGTCTGATTATAAATAATTCATAATTAAAATAAAAATAAATAAACAAAGTTGATTCTTAAAAATAATCGGTTTTTGATATGTCTTTATCTCTTCCTTGTCCATAAAGTACCCTCCCCTGTGCATTTTGTCCCTACCCTGGACGGAGTATTTACCCTGGTCACTTATGAAACAAGATAAAATCAACAAATTGACGGGCCACTTTGTAAGCGTTTTCAACTTAAAAGTTTCCATAAAATAGATGTATACTTAAGTAAAAATATTTAAAAAAATGTCGTGCCGTCGCTTCATACAACACATTACCTCTTAACTGAGAATGACCCTTATAGCAATTGAATTCTAAATAAGTAGCAAACCCTGCTCAATTCTATGAACAAATTTCATGGATAACCATGTATTAATTTCATTCAAATTCCAAAGGTGTAAGTTTTGTTGTAGTTTTTATTCTCCTAAGCATAGCACTCAATGAATTTAAATTAAAACATGGATGGGGATTATCGGAAATATGTAGTTTTTTAAGCTCTGGATCATTTTTATTATTTAAGTAATAATAGCAATCCAGAGTTAGTCAGAACCTTTTAAACTGACAACAGATTCAATTCTGTGGTGTACAGCATTCAACTTTTTACTCCTTAAGTTACTTAGCATGTTTATTGTCATCTCTATATTTTACCTTTTCATGCTGCTGTGTGAACCCTTTCCGTTTCCTTGGTATAGTCATATCAATCTTAGTTCGTACAAGTGTCATAGAGGGAGTGATGAGACAGACATGCGCCAGCCCCTCCTGCATGACCACAGCGGCCACATCGGCCTGGGCAGCGGGGTCGCACGCTGTGTCTACTCGCTCTAATGCAACTGAGTCCCAGCAGCTCTTCTGCAGCACAAACTTTTTGTTCTGCTCCAAATCTAATGTGTGGTATGCCCCCATCTGCAAGACATAACTACTTGTAAATGACAGCAAGGCTAATATAAGCTTTGTAATTTGTCTAATGAGCCCCGTCTTTTATAAAGGGTTAGACTCCTTGGTGGCTGCATGTCCGCTACGAGCTACACAAGACCCAATCCTGACTGGTGTCTGGTCACATAACAGCTGCACGAGGATTGGGTTTTAAACAGCTTGTAGCTAATTTCTAGGCCGCCAAGATGTTTGAATTAGCTTATAACATGTTTAGCATAAACAACAGCTGTGGGAATGTAATGTGAATTTATTTACCTTTACATACTGATTCTCTACAATATTCCGTCCCTTCAATCGAAGCTTACGTGCTTGGGTATCGAAATCTATATTCTCTACTCTTATGGTCAAAGTTGTTCTGACTTTCGAGCTTGTTGAAGAACCCGTAGAAGACTCAGTCTGGACTTTCCGTAACGTAGACGCTGTCACCGCGTCTCCCTCGGCAATGAGGTTGTACGCGTGCCACATATCCTCTTCCTCCTCAGGGATAAGCCCGATGCTCCTAAAAGATAAAAGAAAATAGAACCCATATCATGTGAAGAAAGACTCAAAGAAGTTTACTCACCCAAATCCATCTTTCTCTATGTTTTTGTGAACTAGCTTCATCTTGACGAATTTACTATTAAATTCAGAGTTATTACAGAAACTTCATAGCCGTATTAAGATCTGTTAAGAGACGAAAACATTTTTGTTTTAAATCAAGTTTAATAATTTTCCTTCGCCAAAAACTGGAACTAGGCATGCCAGTGCTGCCAACTCTTTTTGGCAACAACGCGCTATCGTATCTATACTATAGTAGTCTGAGGGGTCACACTCACAGCCACGTCAAAAACTGGCCAGAAAGAAGCGCTAAATGGTACCTACGACAAAAACGCTCTAATAGGGTATACGCACTAAGCTAAAAAAATGTATTTTCGATAGACTTACGAAAAAGCATGTGAGTAATCATTCGTAAAGAGGCAAAATTAAAGGAGATATTGCAATAATATATAGAAATTAGGCCACCACAGGGTACAGTATATCATAAATTGCTTCGTTTCTTCCACAAAAAGATTTTCCCGTTATTTTTTACAATAACAGTGTCCATTAAAAGTACTTTTTTGTATTCGGATTAAAAATAACATTGACAGTGTTTGAAAATAAGGCGGCCATACTCTTCTTCTTTTATATTTCGGTGTCACATGGTTTATGCATTTGCTAGTGTTAAGTATAAGTAATGAACCTTCTTTGGTATTACATATATCAAAATAGTTACAGTCTAAGTCACGTCATAGTCCAAAAAGTCGGTCAAGTAAGTTCTCAGTAATATCACTGATAGAAACGTGTTTCACAAAATAATAAAATGCAGCGACATGATTTTTCCAGAACGCCCCTTCTTTCCAAGGAAGTTTCAAAAATAAATATTCAAGCCTGAAACATTGAAGTAGCATACATAAACTTCATTGGACCTGAAAAAATACGCCAAAATGAAACAAAAGAAACGTATATAGTCGTCATCGAAGTATAAAGTACCTATAAACGTGTCAATGTGATTAACATTAACGTTTGAAAAGTTAAAGTTAAAAGAAAACCAGTAACAAAAACTCTTTAGTGCATTTTTTACATGTAGGCTATTAATTCTATGTAGGCTATATCAAAAAGTTTACATGTGACCAAAATGGCAGTAATTCAATGACTGAACAAAAATTAGATTGGAAAATGTGAAAGTACTCATAAATTAAGCATTTAATGCGGTTGTTTTACTCTGCACATTTATTTATCATAGTTTATCGGATTTTTTGGGCTACTGTACCTAGTCTGATCCCATTTTGCAATATCTCCTTTCAATTTTAAAATTCATGTTTTTTTTAATTTGTCCTTCGAATGTCAAAAACGCTGTACACCATGATGGCTTATTAGCATGACGTTACTAGCTTATGTAAACAAACAATTTGGTAAATGTTCTTTATTGATATTTCGGAATTTCTATATCATTATTTTCATATTTTTTTCTATATACTGGCTAATTGGAACAACAAGAAAGTTTCACCATGCAAGACCGATTTGTTAAGGCAGAAAGTAGGTAGGTATCTACTAATGCCCCACGGACAAACACTTTTGTAATAATTTACTTTTGTGGTAAAATTTTTCGGTTGAAATCCCGAGTTCTGTTCTACATCAACTAAGGCCGACATCAACTACCCCTGTCATAGAGCGCAGTGTGCTATTGCGGACTCTATCAGTTTTGATACGTTTTTGTTTTTGTTCATAAAAAATAAAAATGGGTTCTATTTTACTCGACTGTAATATTGTTTCAAAAACGCGCCAGATCTAACGCTAGGTGCTAAAAGGCGCCTTAAACAAAAAAAAAGCGTTAGATCTGGCGCTGAAAGCGCTAAGTTGGCAGCACTGAGACATGCCATCATTTGACAGATGTTTAACAGCTTGACACTTAAAATCATTTGACTTTTTTTTTCTTAATATTCGCCCATTTTTGCAATGTCTTTAGTCAAAGCCTGTGTCGGTCGTACGTTCTCCGTGTTCCGGATCGTTCATGACCGACCAGCGAAATAACCGAATCAAATGTATCGGTCGTTCATCTGTCACGTGACCGAACCATATGATAAGATCCTACGTACATTCACCAATGATCAACAATCTTTGAACTGTCATTAGAAAAGTTAACGAAATTAATTCTTATTACGAGATAAGAAGGTTTATTTTGAATATAAAAAACGAAAGAGACACAATCATCAAATAAATGGAACATTGTTTGCATGCATTGTAGTAATAACTATCATATTACTTAAGCCGTAAAGTCTAATTTAGAATTTCAATCGCGAAGTATCATTGCAAGCTAGACACGTTCCGTTTGTTGGTATGCCAGCAGTGTTTCACGCCTCATTTAGGCGCGAATCGCGCGACACGGAACATGCGACGCATGGTACAAATGATCGAGATCTAGAACAAGTAATGAACGATTCGATCATGCGCTGATTATGTTTCGGTCATTGGGACCATATTGGGACTCGTTCAATCATGACCGACACAGGACTAAGTCATACCAATAGTAGTCTGTGTGTTCTGTGAGTCTGTGGCATTCATCTTTCTTTCAAACATCTACTTTTATTATTAACCTACTCGATTTTCGATATACCTATTACTACTTCGATCTGTGCTACTTCTGTTCGTATACTACCTATATACTAGTTACAATTATATCAATGCAATTATATCTATCTGTGTTCCTCGATACGTATCTCCATTCTCCTTAGTTTGTGGTTCCTCGCTCCACCGGCTCCACGTTCAAGGAGTTCGTGCTTGAGCTTTCTGTCCAAAGGTTCTGTCTGGAAATAACAAACATTAAAAACCGGTAAGTTTTGCTCGAATTCTAAATGAAAATGTACTAAACTGGTGGTATTCTGCCTATCGCAAGTTATAGCACCCAAAGAGAATGTATAAGCATCTTGAGTAACATTCTTCTGTGATGTATAATATTATAGTAGCCAAGTAGTAGCACCACAGATACCTACCTATCTGATCTCTGTGAGTAGCACCATGCTCTATCGTGGATCTGTGATAAAAGTTAGTTCAGTCGGAAAATTGCACATATTATAGACATCTGTGGAAAACTATTGGAAATTGACCTGTTTTGAACTAGGTAGGTACTCTCTACCAGTGGCGTAACAATAGGGTGGCAGGGCTGGCAAAATGCCACGGGCCCCCGGACTAGAGAGGGCCCCGGCCTAAGAGGCCGCAAACACAGAAATAGCCTAACAATTTGAACAAAATTTCCAAACTTTATTACCGTAATGAAAAAAACATGAAAATTTTTCGCGCTCGCTGCGCTCGCGCTTCGTACAGCTATAAATGTTTCCCTTACTCGCACCTCAGTTTAAAATTTTGCCTTTACGGAATAAAACAACAAATTACATTAAATTACAACGTGTCATTTACATTACATTTTTAATGGAACGGGGCCCCATCTAAAAAATTTGCCATGGGCCTCAGATGGTATAGTTACGCCACTGCTCTCTACTCTATTTTATTATTCTATTTAAACCTCTAGAATACAAAAAGAAGTTAGTTCTACATCTTATTTTTAAACTACATTTCTGTCTATGTCTTTACCAGTGTCTCACTCATTCAAATGAGTACAGAAACAGAACAATTACTGATATACCTAATTGTGTATTAAATATAATGACTTTTATTTTCAGATATGGGGGACACAAGTTTTCTAACAGAGATGGTAAATCAAGAATGGCTAAGCAGTAAGCTAGGAGTTCTATGGACAGCGCCACAGCACTGTGCATTCTGCTTAGAGACAGAGATAAAACTTTTTCCTTCTAAATTAGAATTCTTTATCAATGGAGGTCAAACTAGAACACTGAAGGAAATCACTAATGCTATTTTAAATTGTAACGTAAGTATTTTTAATCAGTGATCTCAGAATCAGATTATCGTTTACTGTAATGTATTTCAGACTAAGCAATAGATTTGAATGCAGTTTTCACTATTCTTTGGAGTGTTTTAAAGAGAAGTTCTGCAGTTATATTAATCATACCTGGGTGATGTCAGGACAGGCAGATAGTGTACTACAATTATTTACATACCACTTTAACATATTTTTTTTAATTTCAGTATTATCATTGATTGCCCAAGGAATTGAATTAAAACAATATCATGTACCTTCCTATAATTTACTTCTTTCTTTTTTCAGATTGAAGATTATGCATCTACAGATATGGTATGTGAACAATGTACAGAAAAAGCAATACAGTCTTACATTTTCATAGAGGACACAAAAAAAGTATTCAAGATTCTGAACAGTTGTGTAAATGACTTGCTTTCAAAAGTTACAGACCTTAACAATGAGTTGAAGGAAAATGAATTGTATAAAAATTCTAATGTTATGATTGTCATAGAACATGACATTGATAATGGAGAAAATATTGCAAAAAGTACAACACGGACCAATGTTTCACACATAGTCAAAGCCAAAAAAGACCAAGAAAATACTGTAAAGAAACTAGAGATTGTTGCAGTACAAAATAAGGTATACAAACCTGTGGCTACACAGAGAGTCATTAATTATCCAAGAATCACAGAAGAAAAGAAAGAGAATGTTGGTGAGCCATTAAAAGTCGAGATACCAACAATTTCCCTTGAGGCGGGAAAAATAGTGGTTACCCCTTTAACCACAAATAATACATCTGCCCCAAAATATAACACATATACATGTAATTCATGTTCAAGTATCTTCACTACATACAGGGCTTTAAAGGAGCATGAAAAATCCCGACACAATACTACAATTTACCAATGCAGATTTTGTAGTAAGATGTACAATTCACAGCAATACTTAGATGTCCATTATTGTCATAGTCACACAAAATCCAGATGCAAGTATTGTCAAGAGTTAATTGACACCAAGGAATTAAATGATCATTTACGATTGAACCATGCAAATCAAGTAAATATCTGCGTATACTGTGACCTTGCTTACTACACACAAGAACAATTGGAAACACATCACAGATCGACTCACTTGGAAAATTACAAACTAGATAAAAACAAACATCAATGCATCATGTGCCTTAAAAATTTAAGCGAAGGAGAAATAAAAATACACAAGTGTAAATTCTCTTGCTTAGAATGCTTGTCTACACCATGTGTACACTACAGCTATCTGATGTCTTACAGAGAACAGATATTAAATCATGCTACTAAAATAAAATGTATAGATTGTGATTTCACTACTAAAAGGAAAGAGCATTTAATAGCACATGTCAATAGAGAACACTTAGACCACCATCCATTCACATGTGATGACTGTGGAACACAGTTTTACACAAAACTGAGCCTAAAATCGCATATTACACAGTTTCATCAAGATTTAAAATGCCAGTACTGTGACCATGAGTTTAGAAATATAATTTTACTGCAGCGGCATAGACTGCTTTGCAAGGATATTGCAAGATCATACCCATGCCCAGTTTGTGTAGCCTCATTTAATACAGAGTCTGAACTAAAAAAACATGAAAATCTTAATCATAGTGAAATTATGTACCCTTGCATACTATGCAAGAAGGAGTTCTCAGATCCAGCTGCTTTAAAAGCTCATCATCTGAAAATACATACTGGGATACAACACAAGAAAAGAAGAAAATTCATTGAATGCACTCTGTGTGATATCACTTTCAACAATGTCAAAGAAATGGAACAGCATGAAGAGTTACATGACCAAGATGAAAGATATCCTTGTAAAGTCTGCACAAAAAGCTTTCCTAATCTTAGAAAATTGTATATTCACAAACAACAACATTACAGTGATAAAACTAAATGTCCCACCTGCCTAAAATATGTGAGTACAGCATTTTATTACCGGCACACAACAGTGTGTACTCGTTTCAAAAATATCATGGACTATGAGTGTGAAGTATGTGGGAAGAGATTCAACTCGGAAAGTTCCTTGCAAACCCATCAAAATGTCCATGCCAAGGCCGTCCCATGCACATTGTGTCACAAACTAATAAAACCTCTATCTATGAAAAAACACATGGAGACAAAACATTCATCTGAGGATGGTCTGGAGAAGCCTTTATTTCAATGTGAATACTGCAATTATCAAACAAAAAAGAGACTGGATTGTGAAAACCATATTAATAAGATACATTTGAAAATAAAGCCATATGTTTGTCAAGTTTGCAATAAATCATTTTGTGGAAAGACAAGATTGAATGAGCACATGCGGACTCATATGGACAACAACATCTGCTATTGCTCTTTTTGTGGTAAAAAGTTTGCTAACAAGGTATGTCTCAAAATGCATACTAGAAGACATACAGGTGAACGGCCTTATGAATGTAATATATGTCAGGAAAAGTTCCGGTCCTCAAGTATTATGAAAACACATAGACTTAAAAAACATCAGGATAAGACAATACAGTGTCCATTATGTGACTCCATGTATCATGTGGTCGCCGAGATGCGATTTCATGTTAAAAAAGTACATTGGAAGAGGCCAGAGCCATTTGATTTCAAAGAGATTGTGCCTGAAGAGTTTTATCATTTGTTTGAAGATCGAAGACTTCAAAAATTAGGTCATTCAGCTTAGACATTTTTGTCTAAATTTTTATAGTGTATTATTATAATATAATATTGTATTTTATTAAACTCAAATGTTGCTGTACAAGATGTTTGAATGATAATATAATAAGAAATTTTGTTGATCATCATGCCCCATTATTATAATAATGGGACATGATGATCAACCCAGACACTTTTACTATTGTGTACCACACAACAATTATTGTGTTTAAATTAGGTAATCATTTGAATTTAGATTAGATTTTATTTGAATTTTCATTGTATAATAAATAGCTATGAAAAAAAAGGAGGTTCTCAAAGTTCTCCGCAGTCTAGATGTGAACAAGGCCAGTGGCACTGATGGTACTCCGGCTATTGTAATAAGGACTTGTGCGCCTGAGCTGTCGCCTCTGTTGACCCGCCTCTTTCGCCTCTCTCTGAAGACAGGTCAAGTGCCCAGATCTTGGAAGCTTGCTAACGTGCAGCCTGTACCCAAAAAAGGTAACCGTGCTGATCCTCCCAATAATAATTACAGACCGATTTCGATCACGTCCATACTAGGAATGAGTATGGAACGTGTTCTTAACAACAGGCTCCTGGCGTACCTAGAAGCGAATGACTTACTCAATGACCATCAGTACGTCTTTCGCCGAAACCGGTCTACTGGGGACCTTCTAGCGTACGCCACACACATCTGGAGTGAGGTCTTCGAGAAACACGGAGAAGCGCTGGCTGTCTCTTTCGATATCTCCAAAGCATTTGACAGAGTCTGGCATGAGAGCCTTATTGGCAAGCTTCCTTCTTACGGTCTACCTGCTGTTCTCTGCTCCACAGAGTAGGATACCTGATTTCTTGAGGAATCGGTCAATACGTGTAGTTGTAGATGGTTGTTTGTCTGACCAAATGGCTATAAATGCCGGTGTTCCTCAGGGGTCAGTGCTCTCTGCGACGCTTTTCCTGACTTGCTAAAGCCTGGTATTTTTGGATACGCAGACGACAGTACAGTCATGGAGAGCTACACATCCGAAGCAAGATCGAGCGGGCCACAGATCGAGTCACTCAGAGAAGCTATGGTCGAACGGCTCAACTTGAGTCTGGAGGCGGTATCTGACTGGGGTGATGCTCACCTGGTCAAGTTTAATGCCACAAAAACTCAAAGCTGTTTGTTTTCGGCCAAAAAGAGGCCCTTCCAATTGTCTCCTGCTTTCCGTGGTGTGTCCGTTCCGGTAACTAACAGTCTGGAACTATTAGGCGTTACGCTATCATCGACTCTCAATTTTGGCTCTTATATAGAGTCAAAAGCCCAACTAGCCTCAAAAAAACTTGGTGTTCTCTCTAAGGTGAGACGGTATTTCACACCCGAGCAACTGCTTAGTCTTATGGACTTGGTGGTCGTCCATGTCGAGATGATGATGATAGGATAACATCTTGCACAGGAGTACTACACCGGGCGAGGTGTTGTACCCGGGGATAGCTATCCAACTATGTTATCTTAGGTCTTGGTATGGTTCGGCCGCCGCTGAGAATTTCGTTTGCGCGATGCAGACTGCGGCTTGTTATTGGTTGAGGCGCGGCGATACAGCTTTTTGATTGGTTGCCGGACGGCGCGCGTAGCTACTGCCCTCTTGTAGCGAATGTAGTGAAGTTAGTCGCTACAGTCTTTATAAAGCGCAAGTCAGGTCTTGCATGGAATACTGCACTCACCTTTGGGATGGCCAAATACCAGTTGGAACCTTTGGAGTCCATTGAAAGGCGAGCCAGGAGGCTGCTAAGCAACGAAACCTTGACTGAGTCGAAGCTGCAAAGTCTCGAGCATCGACGTAGGGTGGCGTGTCTGTCAGCCTACTATCGGATACACGGATACACTTAGGTGAGTGCGCCCATGAGTTGCACAATCTGGTCCCACCTGCCCCTTCTATCGTACGGCTAGACAGACGCGACCAAAGCGCCACCCTTTTATGGTGGACATCCCACGCGTTAGAACCAAGCGTTTTAAGTCCATATTTCTCATACGAACTGCCAGAATGTGGAACGCTTTGCCTGAGTCTGTCTTTCCGCTAAAGTACAATGTAGGTGTCTTCAAATCTCGAGTAAATAAGTATCTTCTAGGTAAGCGTGTTACATCACAGACCGCATATCTGCTTAACATCAGGCAGTGTGTAGTCAAACGCAAACCTATTTGAAATAAAAAAAATTTGTAAAATGATAAAAGTGTGATATGACCAGCTTAGTAGATAATGGTTCAGCCAGTTACCCTTCATGAGTAGATAGAGATAGGCCTAAGGTCAGCAGTGATCTAATAAGGATGTTAGTGGTACAACAGTTACCAAATAACTAGGTACCTACAGTCATTCCGGCTCTACTCAGAGCTGGCAGTAGAGGCAGGGCTCTGCTTAGAACTGTTAACATCACAGAAGAGAGAAATTCTTTCTGTTCTGTGGCGAACATAGACGACTTGCACTTTGCCCCGCCCAAGCAAAGCCAAGCCGCCCCACTTGGGGGGTGTCTGCTTAATTTTTTTGGAGTGGAATCTGTCCCACTCGTCTCACACCTTAGTGGGACAGATTTCACGCATGTTTTAGATCGGTGAATCTGCCGTATGGATATCGCAGATTTTAAATTATATACTGCTTAGGCATTACAGCGCCCCACCAAAAAAGGCATGAGACATTATTAAAAGAATATTAGATTTAATGAGACGTATCATGTCGTTCCGTGTTGTTCCCAAAACTCCATAGACGCTTTTAGTAGTCTCCACTGCTTTACTGAGGTATGACCAAAGAAGATATAATAATACTACGGTATGACTTGGACTATGATTGGAATTAAAACTTAATACTTGACGCTGGCAAATGCATAACAATGCGACGCCAAACAAAAGAAGAAGGATAAAATTAAAGTATGTCGGCTGTCACTGTCATTTTCATGAATTAGCGCTTTTAGGGTAGCCAGATCACAGGTTCAATTTTTTAATTAAGGGAGTTATAAAGTCATCATAAATATTGAATGCTCATTTATGAGTAACTACTTAAATTATAAGTTACTGATAGACAGATAAATTCAAAGTATATTTCATAACAAGGCTTTAAAAACGGCAACAAATGTATCAATCACAAAAAAAATGGTGCGTGGAGTTCCTCCGCGCGGAAGAAGTGAATCTTCGACGCTACAGTGCTTTCATACCCCCTCCATGGTAGCGTTAAACGTTTAACGCAACCTTGTTGAAGTCGCATTAGAAGTTTTACTTCAAAAATGCTTGGAGTCCGAAAGCACTTTTAACAAAAAATATATTATATTTTAGTATATGAGAGATGTAATGATAAAATGTAACACAAAATGTACATCTTAATGCACAAATTTTACTATGAGACCAACCAGAAATTCGAGAAAAAAAGCAGATAATTGTTGAAAAACTAAGGCCAATAAGCTGAACTCAGAACTTGTGTAACAATTGCATGGCAGGCTGTCTTATCCCTAAAAAGCCATCTTTTACAGGCATAATTATGTGGAATGGAAAGGATTATTTAGTAAGACGTACCTAGAGACGATGACAAAACGAGATGTGTATGCGAATAAGTATTATGAAGAAGTTATAGGTCGAATCACGAGTGATATTAGCTTTAGCGGCGTTGTGCACTTTTTGGGATGGGTGAAAATGTTACACTCGAGTCAGATCGTAACCTGGAGAGCGTTTTTTGATCTTCGCACGGTTTGGTCGTATACGGAACTTGCATGGAGTATTCGCAACTTCCATAAACAACGTAAAGAGATTCTTCATATGATAATGTGTCAAAGTTACGTATACGTTCCTAGGCGTACGAAGTCATTGCATTGTATATTTTTCTTTTTTTACTTTAAAGACGTACTAGTATTTCGTGACGTGAGATAATATGTTTAACGGTGATATAAAATTCCTAGTTTTGTATTGTGACTTTTGTGAGATGGAATAAGGACTTTTTTATGTTTGAGTACTAGCAACACCATCACCTAGACCGAGTTGCTGTAATGAAAGAAAATAAAATTGCGTGAAATTGTGAATCTCCACTCGAGAGCTTTGTTTTTGGTAAAATAAATCGAAGGTATACAGCATGAACAGTCGATTTATTTTATGCCTAGAGTTTCGGGTGTAGCTTTTAGTTTGGTGAGAAATTATTGAAAACATTGATTATTGTTGTGTGCAGTGCTAGTGTGTGATAACGTCAACGGTCAAGCTCAGCTGGTTCGAGGAGCGGTAAAAATCTCGCGAGTTTTTTTTTGCCTTACAGATTGCACTTTTCGTGCTCTATTTATTCAAGGTATGCCGTTACATTTGTCTATTTAATGCTTGCTTTAATAAACCCTCCAATGTAGATTTTAAGCCAATATAGATATAAACATGCTGGTTTACATACCGTATATTTCTTTTACACGTGTGATTTATTTACCGATTTCGAAAGTAAAGAGAGTCTGATAATAAACTTGAATTATTTTTTATTTACTCTCATTATTTACAATCGGAGACACTGGCCGTGATCCAGATTACGTGTCTTGTTATTGCGCGGGAACATGCGTTATTTATAGTATGACGGTCGGTCGTGTTGTTTTAGATGCGTCGCGTTTATTCATGAAATCCTATAATTATCCACGATTTCAGCAAAATGTGTAGGTGAAAGTTTTGGAAAAATAAGTGCTTAAAGTGATAAAAATGAGTGAAACACAAGACGCTACGCCGGAGACAGCTGTGCCTCCGGCGCCATCCTCCACATCGTCGGATGCTGCGTCAGTGGCGAGCACCATATCGTCAATACCTAAGCCGGACTCCACCAGACCATCATCTCTACCGAAACCTTCAGGATTGAAGCAACCGTCGAAAATTGGACGCCTCTGTTCCAACTCTGCCCCAAAGCCAGCTGTACCCATTTCTCCGAGAACTGGTAAGATTTTTATTTCCTTTCTTAACCTAATACTACTGATAAAAATATCTTTCAACGGTTTACCTAGGATGGAATTAGGATTCTTTAAAAAATCAATACAAACTGCAATTGACACATTTCTTTCATAAAACGTAGCATTGTTGCTTGCCTTTGTATTTTTGATGTTAGATTACGTTGTTACATTGAATCATTATCATTCAACTTCGACAGAGTTCGATGAAGAGATTAAGTTCCATTAGCCATAAATTGGCAATTGAATTCATCAGACCAACAATTGATTATCCCTAATGAAGTGAGCAAGGTCATACACTAATTTAGTCCTTATGTTATCACATCCTGGGTTGAGTTGGCTCGAAAACCTGTTTCAAATCATATGTAAATTAAACCAATAACTTACTAACTTGTAGCTATTTTAACCAAACTTCAAAATAAGATTATAAAGTAAAGGAGGCATTTAAAACTACATAATAAAAGGTATTTCTTGTTTCATGGGATTAACAATTGTATAATCTCGAATTGTATTGATTACGTATACAGTGATAATAATATGACTGATTAATACTATTCAATTTTCCATTGTTAGGATGTTTTATATTTTCATTATGGGAATTCAGGTGTTACTTGAAACCATTTTTTGTGTGTGTGTTTTGAGATAAAATGTGCTTTTACCTGTTAAACAGAAAGTTGTAAGTTGTGGTTAAAGTTCGTAAGGACTTTAGTCCAGCGCTGTTTTAGAAAGTGTCCATAATAACTACTCATGTATTATTATAATGTAATGTCCACTTTCACAAACATATCACAATGTAAACATGTGCTATAAATGGCTAATTCAACTTTTTAATTACACCATTAAAATATATTTATTTTCTTTTTGCTAAAGAGTTACCTAAAAGTTATTATCTGGAGCTACTCACTCCCACCACCATAGGTATTAATTGACTCGATGACAATCTACTAGATGACCCAACCTAATAATGCTATCTATATGGAGTAGCTCTTTGGTGACCACTGCAAACTTCTTTGACTATTCCAGAAATTTTATAAATACATTCTATTTTTCTTGAGTAGGCAATAGTATGCAGTTGGTCCCAGGGAATAATTCTAGCTACGCCGATGTCTATAGATTGCATTTCTATAGACCAAATCAAACTTCTTACTCTTGTGATGTTAGCTGCAAGCTGCGGATAACCCAATCCTGACTGAAGCTGACTAACTTCTGCGCGAGGATTGAGATTCTCGCAGCTTGTAGCTAATTTCACCCCCGCCGATGTTTAATTCGGTCATAGATATATAAAACTGCGCGCAAACGTAACTGCAGATAAGGAGAACACGGCAATTTTGTTTACGCTAATACAAGTATTGCGTTAGGTCATCGGAGCTTATTATATCGATGAGATGCAAGCGTGACCTCAGCGCGGCTCGACCGGTCCACGAGCCACTTTTATTAGACTCGCAAAGATTAATCCGAAATATTTACGAGTACGTCCTTGGTCGCGTCTGAACGAAGTTATAGCGACATTCGCTACGAATATCATTCACATTAACGTATGCGCAATTTGCCAGTTTACAGTATGCAGATGCAATGCAGTTGTAAACTACGGTTTAGCCGAGTAGAAGATTTGAAATTGATATATCTCGCCTAGCCTAGTGCATACTTGTAAATTTTATTTGAGGCCATAAAGCCAAAGTTACCCAGCTAGCTGTATTCGTTTTCAATATTAATCTTTGGATTGGAATCTGCGGAAAACGTTACAATGAATAAGCGCAATTAATGGACTAACATAAATTTAAAAAATTGCAGTTCGAACTTTGACTCTCATGGGCTCATTTAGTCTCAAGTCTGATTGCAATCAGATAGTTACAATATATAAGTCTAAGCTGGAATATCAAAATAATAGGCTACTTTTAAGGCCCTCTGTTCAGTGGTCCCTCAGTACCGGACGAAATCTACGCTACACGCGCGTGAAACATTACAATTTATTGCATTTCAAATGCATGCGGATCTAATCTCAAATACATCCACGATAACGTATAAATCCGCGTGGCGCATCTAGTAATATTTAATCGTTTCATCATTACGCTCGATGACGTTTTCGTAAAGATATCTTAAATCATTGAAACGCGAATGAAAGTGCGAAGATCGGCGCCCGCGCCGTGGCGCGCGCGTACTCTTCGCTTTTTGCCGGAGCCATGGCGCTGGAGAGTTTCTCCGGTGCTGCTGTGTCCGGTGGCCGATTCGCGTCGGCTCGCCACGCGGCAACCAGTGATGTTTATGATACGGCTTTTACCGTATTGTACGGTTTTTAGGCCCTCTAAACCAAAAATACGGCTTTCGGCTGGCCTTTTAAAGGAGTATTTTCATACAATCGTTATATAAAAAAAATCATAACGCGTTGTTTGTCCGCGATGAACTCCTCAACTACCGAACCGATTTTCACCAAACTTTGCACAGTATGCAGTTTGATCCAACTTGAGAGATAGGATAGTTTATCTATCAGTTTAAAATCGCAATTTTTTGTTTGGCTAAACAACGTTTGTCGTGTCAGCTAGTTTTCTTATAAAAATTACGTGTATACATTACGACCTTTTCATCAAATTTTCTCCTTTATCTTCATTAAAATACGGCTTTTTTGAGTTTGACATACGGCCACGGTAAAATTGACTCGGAACAACACTAGCGGCAGGCATCGCCGTCTTGTTGACCGATTCGCGGCGGCAATCGCCGGTTTCACTCCAATTTGCATGATTATCTTATTCTTTTTGCATGACTTTGATAATGTATAATAATAACAATAGATATATATCAGTTATCAATTCATGTACAGAGTAGGTAGGTATTTTCGCTTCTTTACTTCCGTATATTTGGAATCATCCAATCTTTGATGATTATATGAACAGAAAATGAAATAAACGAACGATGAATGATATACAGTAGACAATATTATGTTCTTTAATTTTGGCTCTCTCTACATACCTCGTCAACATCCAAATGGTCTTGTATCATCCCCAATAGCGGAGCTGCTGGAATTTGAGTTTACCACGCAGTAGTGCCTTAATATTATCTCATCAAAAGCGTTATCGAAATAAACCCAATTTAATAATTATCTAGTAAACTCGATTGGTTTATGGAAGTAGCAATTAAAACATATTGCAGACTATTCTGAAATTGTCGTTTCTCTCGTGTTCGTATCATATTTAAGACCGCAATGCTACGTTTAGGCATACAAGTACTCGTAGAGTAGGTACCGTGTAAATGATGCGGCAATGCGGCAAACCGCTATTTAAAGTAATGTTTATACCGCTATTTTTATACTACATAATTATGGGTACCTATTGTTCGTAATAGGACATGAAATCATGGCCTAGACTAGGAGAGTTTTTTTTTTTATAATTGAGTGACAAAGCAAACTGTAGGTTCAACTGATAGGTATTTAGCGTTACATAATTATGCTCATGACAGACCTCCAGCAATCATAATTCTGAACTGTATCAGTCTAAAAACCTGCTAGGCACAGCACTCTCTAAAAATGTTGCACAAATTATGCTGGAAACATTAGTAAAATTTATTCCTCAAACTGTGTAGAATGATGGTAGGTACAATTTTCTTAGTATCAATAGTCGGTCCTAGCGGTCATGCAATTTTTGGCTTCATATTGCTTATAGCCTATTGCCGTTCTCTCTGGGATATAATAATAATAAATCTTTATTTTCACATAACTAAGATCCATACAAAGTATTTCACAGAAATACACAAAAATAATATAATTTGACATCAGTAGACTCATCAGTGACTGTTCAAATCAATAATAAAATAAAGTAAGCTAACAAAACAAAAACATTCTATGTAACAAAAATTTTCTTTCGCTCTTCTACAAAAGACAAAATAGGTAACCAAATCTGCCTCAATTCCTGACTTAACACAGCAGAACCGATGCCATATTAAATATTATTATATTATTATTCCATGGATATTACTGTATTACAGATAAAACGGCAATGTTTCCAGCATTATTTGTGCAACATTTTAAAAGAGTGCTTCTTTGATTATGTACCTGTATAGATGCCGAATTGACTGTGTAAAACGGCCCAAAAAATAGTCTACATTTATGGTGCCAATGCATACAAATTTTGACAGGTTAGACCTATGTATTAAGTACCCGCACAATGTCAAAGATCTGGGCCGTTTTCTTTCCATCCATCCCATGTCCATGTCCATCTAGACAGATATATAATCAAAGACAGTAATGTTTGTACACTACTGATTACCAAATGAATGACTGGCAAAAGTGTGGTATTGTTCCAGGCGCGCTCTGAAAAAGAGCCCTCCTAATAAAAGTATGAAGCGAAACACGTAAACACAGAACTAGTTTATTATAATGCTTATACCAGCTATACCTAAGTTGCAGTGCATCGCATGCACCTGGCGGAACCGAGATTGCTAAATCGCTTCCAATTAAACAAGTAGAGTCACGTCAAGGTACCTGCCTTGTTTGTTATTTTGTTACCTGCTTAACGATCGCAGTTTGTTATCTCTTGATAGCATTTAGACTTAACCCTGACACCTTTAGGCCATTTACTTTTTAACGTCACAACACAGACAGACGACTGGCGTCTGTCCAGTTTCCTTCTCACACAAAAAACCCAGCGATTTATGATCCAGTTCTTAAACGTAAGCTTTGTTTATTGTTTTTATATCAGCATCACTTGGTAATGGCAAAAAATCCTGTTATAATTAACCGGTTGCTTGAACGACCTTCGTTCAAAACTGTAGTTATGCCTATGGTCCCGTTACGTTTATTAGGTGCTGTGATCGATCTTGTATAAAGAAATCAGAGATCGGAATGTTCATGCATTTCTTTAGAAAGTTTGAAACGATAGCAAGGAAATTCCAGTGTTCATATTATCACTTCAAGTTTTTTTTCAAATTGTTTTGTAACGTATTGTCATACACTGCAGGTAATAATTTACAGATAGCTGTTATAACAATAATTTATTACAGCTTTTTTGCTCTCTTAAAATTTTGATGAAATCGTGACATATTATTCTAACATGTGTAGTGTGTATAATTATAGTAAATAACCTGCTGAATAAAACACACCTGAAACACCAAACCGAAGAAAACGACGTACTAAAATTGGCAAAATCTTTAACGTTTTGACAGCCGCGGCCGTCGCGTCGCGTCGTTCAAGCAAAGTTATGCGAATCGTAAATTGATAATAAACGAAAAAACCAGCGAAAGAAGCCAAATTAAATACCCCGCTGAGTATTTTCCTTAGCTGTACTTGTCAAGGATGGTAGTTTCTCCACAACTTATCGTGGGACAAAATGTTGTTTTTATGTTTTGTTTCGGGGTCTCGATTCCATTGTTCGCCAAGTTTACTTTCCCCGTCAACAAACGTGACGTTGCCTCCGCGGCTGCTGTCTATCCGTCAAGTCCATTGGTAAAGTCGAAGTAGATATACAAAAAAATCGCTGGTCATTTTTCTTGAAGAGCGCCGTTTAACTTTTTATAACTCACAATTTTGGGTCTGCTTTCGAAAACATCAAAGAAACATGCTATTGCGAGATACTAAATTACATGCTCAACAATACGGTATAATTTGGGATTGTTATTGTCATAGCAGACAAACAGTGAGTTGGTAGAATCGTTAGAGACACCATCTGGTTCCGCAGTCGGCACTCGCTGTGAACTTGCAGGCGCGTTGCGGAATCGATACTCAGGTATTTGTAGAGTTAATCCCAGTCGCGCCTAGGCTTATTTGAGCGGCTTCGAAGACCTACAAGCCTCCGGCTGTATTACAATAATGATTAAGCTACCCAGTTTTGGTCAGCTTACTATTATTGCTCTTACTACTTAATTCCGCAGCCTTTACCTTTCGAGTCTTCAATGGTCCCTAATCCCGTTATCACTCGCACGCCGACCTCATTCGCTTCCCTTTTGAAACGAGCGCATTAGAGCTCTATAAATTACGTTATCTTCTATTTTCGATCGCCTGTATAGGTTAAGCTATATTTTTATATCTTCGTCTGTAGCCAGGTTCAATCTACCGGATGGTTGGTAGAGGGTCTGACAAACCAAATGGGCGTGTCCGGGGACCCATTTGAAAAATACAAGTTGACCAAACAAAATTTTTGACCCCCTATTTTTTTTAAAAAGATTTTTAGTTGTTATAATAAATAAATACATTTTACATCAAAGTTGAACTTGAAGATACAAAATTTATTTCTTGTTTTCACTCTATGAGCTCTACATCAGTTAGTTAGCTCTGATTTGTATCGGGACGCACGGCAGTGCCCCCGCCAAGTCGATCGCGAAGCAAACTCTGCCGTACCATCCCTTACTGGAACCATTTCGCCGCATTTTCAGGCGCCTATTTGAAAACCTCTGGATAAGACCAGAACGCAGAAATTTTTGTCATCTAGTAAGTTAGTGAGTAGAAAATCACACTTAAAATTAAAAAAAATCAAGTCTGTAGTTCATTTAGTTCCGAAGTTAAGCGAAAGCAAAGTTTCGCATTTATGACACTCACTCATGATCATCAGAATTGAACTAGTACTTCCCATAAACTTAGAGAGTTGAAATTTGGTACAGAGTTAGGGTTTAATGGCCACATAAAGGGAAAACTATAAAAACTAGGATAATCGAAGATCCTATAGGAGTACCTGGTGACCCTTATTTGAAAACACAAGAGCCCAACCAAACTATTAACGATCGATATACCGCCTTTACTAAAAATCTAATAAAATAAATCAATATGCCCAAGTTTCTACAAAAAGAAGTAAAATCCCACCATGTGGCAATTTTCCATCGTCAATGGGTAGCAGTTTTGGCGACAGATTGGTGCAATGGTGTCATGGAGCACCTGGTTTTGTACCCTTGTGTACCCTTCAACGGCCAAGTCACACAACGTTAACTATAATAAAAATCGCAGGAAGGAACCTTAGGCTTGGCACGACTTTGTCTAGATTTCATTACTTTTTAGAGATAAACAAGCAGCTCCATCGAGACTTGGCTAGTTTCTTACAGAATGTTTTTGGTGGGATCTTGTTTTACTTTACGTGGCCAAAAAATATATCAGAGACCAAACTTAAGTGCAAACATCCTGTGTGAAACAGATTTTATAAATGTTATGAAGGTAAATAGGTACAATTTTGGTGAAAGACGGAAAATTAATAAAATATTTTTTTTTGCCAACTTGTATTTTTCAAATGTGTCCCCGAACACGCCCATTTACTTTGTCGAACCCTCTACAAAACACCCTATATAGAGGCAAGAGTATCAATTGGCAAGATTAACTTTTTTTCTTTAGATGAGGAGGAGAATATTTTTTTCACCTTGCTAGCCACTAGGCAAGACCTTTGCAATCTTTACAAGAATCTCTAATATACTTTTTATGTTGTAATAGCTGGTCTCGCTACTTGAACATGAACACGTAAACTGTGTGGATTGTAGCGCCATTCTTATCGGCATTATATCTCATTGCACCGTGTAGCGCTTGCGTAAAAATCTTCTACAGAACTGGGCTTATATTTGCCAAATTAATCTTGACAGTTTGTGAATGGAGAGATTAATGTAGTTCGCAGTATCTTACCGAACTTTCTGGTAACCCCTCTTTAAATCTTGGCAGCGTTAGCGGATGCGGGTATATATTTGCTCTACTTCCGTCCGCCATTTTCGCTTCATCTACAATTTTATTGATCTATCCCCTTTCGCAGCTGCCGTCTCTACATGTACGCTTTATAGAAGCCATTTAAATTGCATGAACGAAGAGCTCTGACCTACTATCAGTAAATCAATGCCGCTATATACATCTATTCCAAAATCTGAACAGATTACATACGACAGGCAATTTCATTGATACTTCTAGCGAATTTTACATCCTTTTGTTCTTTTTTCGCTTCATTAATTCAATATCTAGGTGTGACAAAAAGTGTCCTCGATTGCGACACGCGTAAATAGTCGCGATTTAGTTCTACTTCCGCATTGAAATTGCTCTATCTAGAATAGCAGGATACATATATATGCCTACATATGGGTAGGTAATGCTGTTGAAAATGTATAGGATTTGGCAGATAAATAAAACCTTGAAATAAATATATCGTGTTACAAGAAAATACATTCAGTAAATAAAATATCATCTGCTTTGATCATTAGCGTGTACTTCAATGATAGCTGTCATAAAATAACAAGTCGAAACTTACATTTGGAAAGTACAGTAGCTCAATTATCGTAGGTACCGGTTCTTGTCCAATTCAAGCCTATATTATTAATTTAAAGGCACCGTTTAGTGCTTTCTACCTTTGTTGAAGGTGTCTCATCAATCAGGAAGACTGACAGTTCACGGCCAGCAAGCCGTCAGCAGCCATTTGTGATATTGTGTCGTCCGGTCGACTTACGGGGCGTGACCAAAATACGCTTTGTTTTTATCCGGCCGGCAATCGGATTATGTTCCGAATAGGCTGACAATTGTTTTGTGAAGAAAAATCCTCATCTTTAGATGTTCTGGTTTGAAACCTTATTGTTGCGGGAGCTGAATACTAGGTACCTATCTAGTTTTCTATTATGCTCTCAGATAAAAGTCTTACTAGTATTTTAAATTCGAAAGTGTATTTTATGTGACTCTTACGAACAAACGGGTTAACTTGATTTTTTTTCGTGGATATACCTAGTTCAAAGATAAAGGTCGAAGAATGTACATCCAAATGTAATCTAAATTGTGGGTTCATATCCCGGTCCCGTACCAATGAGTTCTTTTCGGTGAAAAAAAACATCGGGAGGCAACCTTTATACGTCCGTAGAAGAAATTCGATGGCGTATGTGAATCCACCAATCCACACTGGGCCAGCGTGGTGGATATGGCCCAATCACCCTTCATGGGTGGCCTACGTCCTACAGTGGACTATTGAAAAGGCTGGTACAGTGGTGCAGTATATTTTATCCCCAACTAGCGACCCACCGGCTTCGCTTCACAATCACAACATAGTATAAAACAAAGTGGCTTCCCGCTGTCTGTCCCCATGTATGCTTATATCTTTAAAACTACGCAACGGATTTTGATGCGATTTTAATAGATAGAGTGATTCAAGAGGAAGATTTATATGTATAATTAATAATACACTTGTGCAAAGCCGGGGCGGGTCGCTAACATATAAACCTTCCTCTTGAATCAGGATAGACAGTCAGCGGGAAGCGCCTTTGTTTTATACTACGTAATGAAGCCGCGAGTAAAATCTAGTAAGTCATAAAATATCTTGATGTATTTAGCTGTAGATAAAAGTTTAATACCAATACATTTCTAAATATAATTTGAGAGAGTCAGTGTAAGAAAAATCAATTTCTAGATTTTTGATCAATCTTTACTGAATAAATAACACATTCTTAGACTTTTCGACTCTGGAACTGGGCATTGTTTGCTAAGAATTAAAATAAACATTTCATGCGTACTCATAAGTACTGCATCCTGTTTCAATTGCAACCGGCTCGCCTTGACTCGATCGCACGTTCTAAATTTCATTTACGTTTGATATTTTCACAAATGTCAGCCATCCCGGGATGTCATTTTAATATTTTGTAGGTGTCTGTAGAAGATATATTTCAGAGAGTGACTTAAATAAAACGACAAGATGGGATTGCCCATTCCATTTAAGTAGTAATCAGAATTGTTACAAGCTTTTATTTAACTTGGATTGGATGTATGTACTTATGTAAGTTCGGGTGGAATCTTGCAAGTTAAATTGGACCAACTTCCCGGTTTCCGATTGAGCTGAAATTTTGCACGCATATGTATATCGCGTGACAATGCAATAATATGGTACCATGGAGTTGATCTGATGGAGTCGGAAGGTGTCCATACGAACTCTTCTACTAAACAAGTTAGATCCGTCGTATTTGGGCTCGTGTCTTGGCTAGCACTCTGCTGCTACATAAACATATCCAGGATCTCAAAAGCTTGTATTTTAAAAAAAGTTATATTTTTATCAAAGACCTTCGAAAATATCGAATATTAATTTATCTCAGACTTAGAACACCCAATGGATGTAGGCTCTAGGCAGTGTGTTACCAACTACACATAGCGCATCAGGTCAGGTCACACTTGCTATTTGACAGTACGTATTTTTCCCAACGAATCCCGATTGTTACATTAGGTACATATCGGTATCCTATGTACTGTTGTTACACTGACTTATTGTTATAAATACTAATTTTATATGATATGTATTGCTTTCCTTTTTAAGAGTTCCGTACTCAAAAGCTAAAAAAGGGACCCTATTACTAAGACTCCGCTGTCCGTTCGTCTGTCCGTCTGTCTGTTTGTCTGCCACAAGGCTTGTATCTCATGAACCATGATAGCTAGAACGTTGAAATTTTCACAGATCATGTATTTTCTGTTGCCGCTATAACAACAAATACTAAAAAGATAAAAAAAAATATTCTATATTCAAGGGGGGTTCCCAATGTTCCATACAACAATCCTGATTTTTTTGCCGTTTTTCCCTCGATACTAATAACAGTAATAGGTAGATGGTTGAAATATTCACAGAATATTTATTTAAATATTCACTACAAAAATAAATTATTAAATTAAAATAAAATAGAGATTTATGGGGGGCTCTCATACACAAGAAACGTGATTTTACGCTCGACATTAATAACGGCGACAGGAAGTTGAAATATTCACAGAATATTAATTAGTTGTATATTATTCTCTTCGAAAAATAATAATAAAATTAAAATTAAATATATTAAGGGGGCTTTCATACGTACGGAACCCTTCGTGGGCGAGACTGACTCGCACTTGGCCGATTATTTTTGTGTACTCTTATTAATTACGAGATCGCAATGACCAATGCGAAGTAGAAGAGAGTGGCACATCCGGCAGCAAGATAGGTCAACTATATTGTCAAAATCGAGGGTAGAACTTGGATAAGATTAAAGCACGACTGTAGCAGGTGGCATTGTTAGAGAGATGCATATACCCAGCAGTACGATAGAGAAAGCTTATGACGATGATAAAGACGTCATCTTGTTTCTCTACTAATATCAAAACTCCTCAACCATTATTTACATTTCTTGCCTATTAGTATGTAATAGGTTATCTAAAATATAAGTTCTGTTCCAACGCTCTGTAATAGCTTCTTAATTGTTCCTGGCAAAGTTCATGTGCGGTTTTATTATGCAAGTAATTAACCGTGTCTATTGTTATTTCATTACAATTAGTATCAGATTTCGCCGCGTGAATCACAATGAGTTCGCGACTGTGACATTAATATACTCGTAGTTCTCAATGTATGAGAAGTAATGAGAATTCGTTGTCTATGTCAAGGCATATTTTTGAGGTTTTCGATTCTTGGTAAGGCGATTACAGAATAAGGTTGCAAAAATAACGATTGAGGTAATGACATAGATATCAGCCTACTAATATTATAAACGCGGAAGTTTGTGAGTATGTAGGTACCTAATAGTACCTATAGTTGTTTGTTACTCTTTCTCGCAAAAACTACTGAACGGATGGAGATGAAACTTTGCAATAATAATGCTTATACATCAGAATAACACATAGGCTATAATTTATAAATATATTGCGTGAAACGATTTTCGCCAGGTCAGCTAGTATTTATAGAATGTATTATAGAAATAAAATTATATTAACAATCATCTCCTGACCATATTTACTTTCTTTCTAGGGTAGGCCTGCCCTCCAACTTCCACAATAGAGTTAACTAATATTATCACAAGGCTAGTTTATAAAACCCGTGTCAAAGAATCAATTTCCCACAATAATACACAAAGTAGCTACTACCCAGCACTCTAATCAATTTCATACAATGCCCAATGAATTTCAAAGAATACCGAAGCTCTAGTCTCTGTAGGATTTGTCTAATCTCAGCTATACAAGGCTACTGTTGCATTATTAATGTTTAGTGATATCATTTTCATCTCGTATGCGCATACAGTATTAGTTCAGAATTGCTCTCTCAAATAGGTATTTTACATTTTCTTTTACATATTTCCGCAGCATTTACGTCACTGCCTTTATTATAGGACCAGCGGTATACAATAGATTCATGTTTCACAGACAACGCTACCTGGACAGTAACTATGTTAGTCTTAATCGCTTGCTGCCAAAGTTGCTCTTGTCTCGCTCTACTTTTCGCTACTTGAACTTTAACTACACGTCTGCTCTACTATATTCTTTGACACTTTCCTTTTGTCTTGAAACAGTTGCAGTACCCATGTTAACCTACTCCACACTCCAACTGGCCAGTTACAAGACGCATTAACATTCTTCTGACTTTAATGACTACGTATCGACGACAAATTGCGACAATTTCTACACCTAATACGGAATAGTCTGGTGTCAGTCTGCAGTCTGATGTAACTTGATTCTCAGTAGTTGTAGTAACATCCTGGTGTCTAATGTTGGTGTAACTCGAGAGTGAAGATTTAGCGGAAGCCAGGCACTGTGACGGGAGGCCCTACGGGTCAAAAGTACCTAATACTGATCGTATGTTTTACAATTTACATGGGAACACTCTCAGGGTTACGAAAGGTGCTTCTTTGTTCGACGATGAAAGATCAGCAAAAAGCCGTTTAAAAGAAAATGTTTCGTAACACCATTGTCATCGTTTCAGTTGTTAACGAAATTGCACAATCATATCATTTTCGTGCCTACACCGAATTGAGCCATTTTGAAAACTATTAAATTCTTTGACGGAGCTTTCTCACGTTCTCGCATTCATGTAAGAATGGCGTCAGTAAAGCTCGTACGGTATTTATTTCTCGTCTTCGTAATAAATGCACGATTTTGTGACTTCCATGTCCAAAGTCTCATCTCGACTAGTTTTTCAAGTACAGTAAAAGCTCCTTATTCGCGCTTCCTTTGTTCGCGTTTTCACTATTCGCGGATTTAAAAAATGCGACCCAATTTCTATATTCGCGACTAAAAAAATTTTTATTTGCGGATCTAATAAGTACATACATAATAATAAAAATATTCCAATAGGTATCCAACCCAATATCCTTGCCAAATGGACTAATAAAAAGTAAAATAGATCTTATTACAAGTTTGCCTAAAGTATGTTGTTAAATGATATCGCCGAGGCCTTTGACACAAGCCGCCTTCGCCGCGATCGGTGTTTTAGAGAATATAAACAAACAGAATGAAAGCAACCTTATAGCTCAATAAATAAAGTATATTTTTAAATGTTGTTGTTCCGTTTATAGTAAAAGCCGCTTTGCGTGTTTTATTGTTTCGTCTTTCACATTCGTTACAAAAATTGTGATCGAGTAACACATCTACTGCACTCTTCCTAGTTTATAATGTCAACTAAAAAAAATGAGAAACGAGTTTCGACACGAAAAAAATCTGTATTACCGCTTAAAGTGAAAATAGAAATGCTTGATCGTTTATGCCTTGGAGAGTCATTTGCATCCATATCACGCTCATTCAATGTCAACGAATCAACTGTACGATCGATAAAAAAATCCGAAGATAAAATAAGGTCGTCTGTATCTTCAACTTTACTGTCAGCGAACATTTTTCGTGATCCAGCAAAAGAAAAAATGGTAGTGGCGTTGTCATTATGGATCGAAGACCGCAACCAAAGAAGCCATTGCCTAAGCCTTAAGATAATTAATTAAAATGTTCAAAAACTTCAATTAAATTATTTTTTAAGGTATATGTTTTTTATTTTATTTTGTCACCTAGGAACGTATCCCCTATAATCCCATATAAATTACCATTCCGTATTCACGGTTTCTGTATTCGCGGCATATTTATGGAACATATACCCCGCGAATAAAGAGCTTTTACTGTAATTCGTCATTATATCCGGGATCATTGACCTCATAAGCAAAAATTATTTACATAACTCCTGTTTCGTTATGTTTGCGAAACCTTGGCTTTGTTATTTCGTTGAACCGGCACTACTACCTAAGCAGTTTCGTACCTGAACATCTGTTGTGTCGATATTGCGATTTTGTGGCAATACTGAGTAAAATATTTAGCTACCTCCTATGGATAAATGCTTATAAATAATTATAAGGAATACGTTTAAATATTTAAGTATTGTGTCCTTCAGAGATGATGATAACTTTACGTTTGTAACTTCTACTACTTTGTAGCTGTTAGTATATCAATGACAAACAGTTTTTTTTCATTGTGAGAATCGAATTTGTGTAACTTCAAACAGGATATCAGCGGTGGCGATGGCGGTCATACATCAATGCGCGAAAAACAAATATCCATTGCAATCTCACGGTAACGCTATATCAGCGTTTTTGTAAACAAAAAACTTGAATTTCGGTTTCTTCTCAACGTTAATCAAGAGCCTATTCTTCGAGATCTAATCAGATACGCGCCCGTAGATGAAAGTTTTCTAAGTAATCATGATTCAATCGAAAACTTTTAGAAGCTGCTCACTTTCGAACTTATTACTCAAAGATTTTATCTCAGTGTCTAATTTTCACACGATATTAACCAACTAGATATTTTTTTGGGTAACATTGCAAAAACGATAAGGAATCTAGACAAAATGGTAATAGTATTCACGTAGAGACCCTAAACAAATACTTTCATGTTTTGTATTCAAATTAGTAGTCTAAACAGTCGTGTCTTTTCCTTCTCAATAATGACCATGATCAGTAAAGAATGGACTACCTTGAAACAGTTTTCCATACACTCTGAGAGGGTAACTGGAGCAATAATAGAACGTGTATTTACCAATCGACCACATCCTTTGCCTTTTATGAACCAGAAAGGTACTGAGAATCGAGCAAAGGGCACGATCCGCGCGTGCCTTCCGGCGCAAACTCGCTCCTTTATCCAAGGATTGTTTGGATTCCGCCCGGTCAAAGCACCCAGTCTATATGCAAACTTAAATAAATACACTTACGTAATGATTAGCTCGATAAGTTCTAAGAAAATGATGCTACAGTGCTCCTACGTGACTATTTACATTTTAACAATGAACACAGTAGATGAGCGTTTATGCGCCATCTGTTTGTTTGTGGTCACAAATACTAGCAGCAGTTGTGTCATTTACAACTTTAGAGTATTCTCTGCCATTAATCGGAAAGTCCCTGAGTCTAAATTACCTTACTGCGAAGCAACGTAAAAGCATATTCATGGTCAGGCGTTGTGGTTATCGAAAGGTCGTGCAAATAAAATGGAATTTACGTCGCACTATGTCAACATTATATCACTTTGATCCGAGCAGTTGGATATTACCCCAAGAGAAGAAAAAATATCGTGGTAGTGAAGCTTTATCTCTTTGCTTTCGCTTTTGGTCGATAAAACCACCATAAAGTTCAAAAGCTAACAAGAAGTATCTGTAACAAGACTCCGCACTAATTGCTCTAACTTGCGGAACCCATTAGAGCCAAAAGTGTTGAATTCATCGCTCATAAAATTTCGTAACACATTGTTCAAACAAAACGCTTTCTCCGTCCAATGGTATATCGATCATTACAATTTACGAGCATTGCGATCACGTTATGGCGAAGCTGAATTACGAAATAGACGATAAAAATAACGCGTAATAAAAAAGCCGAGCTAAAATGACCGCCTCATTTTAAAATTGTTATTGAAGTATAAGAAGGCGGCGCGCGGCGTCTTTCGGGGCACTTGAATGGAGCCCAAGCTCCTCAAATCTGAAATTGCAAAAGCTTTCCCTCGAGGGTACGCTCGAGTGGAGCTCGGTCGAATCAGCGATGTCTCCAAGCACGTGATCCCGGGCTTTATGTGGGAGACAAATCGCGTATTCCCTGGGGCTTCTTTGGATATTGCATCTTTTGAAGCAACTATTTGTATCACTCACTATATTAACTGCTTGAATATTTTCTTATCCACCATTCTTGGCTTTTCACGTCACTTATGAATTAAAGCTTCTGAGAATTGAAACAGATAAAAATATCATTAATTCTATTGACTGTGTAAATGATTACTTCAATTTATAAGCTTGCTTTAGTTTTTATGTGTAGGTATCTTAAGTAAAGCGTGTCTTTTAGGGACAGGTTCGAAATATCTTCCTGGGGAGTCTAATTCGCAACTTTTAACGAGCTGGGACACGAACCAAAAACGTAACTGTCACTTGTAAGTTTTGCTAATGTAATTTATTACCCTATTAGCTTTGCAGTCAAATTGGCCATAAAATATATTAGCATTTAACATTTCAAACATGAGTTAACAGCATTTAAGTATACAATGGTCAGTGGTCACATTGTTTACCTCATACTCTGTAATAGATAATAGTTTGCGGATTTCGTTGCGCCTCAGTGAAAGGTGTCTTGAACTTTATTGTCTGCCGTTGCGTAAGATTGCTGACCATTCTAAAACATACCGATTTGTTCCCTCTGCCATACTCAAGCTCGCTTTCAGATTGTAAATTAGTTCAGCATAAGAGTGAAAGGTATTTATGGGACTATCACGAGCCTTCACGTTACCACAAAGTATCATTATGAAACAGGATGCGGTATGATTCACTTGCTCTTTTAACAGGTCCGACCTCGTCAACTCACTTTCTTTGACCTGTTAGAAATCGTGCCTCTTCCAACCGTGACCGTCAGTTTTGTCACGATAGGTTTACACTAGCTGATTTACTTACATGCAGCGGTCGCAGTTTCTTATTAAACTCTATGCTGCCAGTCCACCCCGTAAAGTAGTACAGTTTTGCTCAGAATACTTGACTGTTCGAAGGTCTTAAAGTAGTTATTTAGGGTTCGATTCGATCATGAAACAGTTTTGATGTACCTACTTGCATGTTGGCTTAATTACCCTTAGCCCTTAGTCGTCATTGTCTCAACTTTGGGATTAAGCTTTATTGTCACTGTCTTAATATTGAGTGTATATGTCGCACTCCCTATCTTATCACTTGTGAAGAAGACAAATATATTTGTCATTTCATTTACCAGAATGTAGATAATGATAAGGTGAACGCTCTACGTACTTGAAGGGCTTGCGCGCAATTGCCTTTGATGTTGCAAGTCTATACAATTTTATGGCTAAGCTATGCAATTGCAAGTAATTTTCAAGAAGGCTCTACATTCTATTCATATTTTATGAAGGGGGAATACTGGAAATCCCTGGGCTGTTTATTTCGAATTTGCGACGGTAAATGGTTGGAATAAGGATAATGTAGAGAGGTTCATACTGTAACCATTTTATTTGGGACCTCACATTTGGGAAGATTTCGTCCTCGGTCCTAATTACGCAGTATTTTCATGTAACAACGTATACAGCCTCCAGCAGTCCCAGGCGGAGTAACAAAAGTAACATCGTTAATTTGGCATTCAGCACTACCCCGTGGCTGGGTCGCAGGGTGGCAGGCGCCGGTAAAACAAAAACAATATAGCCTATCGTAGCGTAGAGTAGAACCTCTGACAAGGGCGGAGGCGGGCGGTATACGCGCGCCCGGCGCCAGTGCACGCTCGGCGACCGACTCGATCGCGCGCTTCGACACATCGCACGACTGCGCAACCGCGACGCAGGAGCTTCCACGCGAGAATCGAACCCGGCAAAGGACTCACGCTCTCAAACTACGAGCTTTCCCTCAAAATAAACATGCCGGTCGAAACAAGAATTAGCTTCTCCGGTGAGTGCAGACGCTGCAACGATCATTTCTTTACTCTCAGAATATAAATGCAACTGAACAATAACTTCTTACATTTAATTGTTCAGCTCAGTAACATCTCGAACGTACAATTTGCACAATAATAATATTTATTGTAATACCTACCTAGTGGTGACAGTATACCAAAGATAAAATTGAATGATGTCATATTAAATTATCTAGAAGACCGTTTTTGTGTAACATTATTATTGTTTTTGAAGCTATACGAATACTGAGCAATAATTACTAGATTTGCAGTAAATACTGTTTGCATAATAACAGGTCTGTTCTGCAATCCTACTTCTTCAAGCTGTGTTAATTGCTTAGTATCTGAACAATAGTAAGCACTAATGAATGCAAAGTGTTAAACAGATATGGAATATCTAGATCAGTTTACTACGTTCATTTGTACTAGGCATTGGATACAACAAATTGATCCTAGTGCACAGCAAAGGTGCTGCTAAAAATGTGACGAGGCCTAAATTCGTACCGTTCAGCATCATACTCGCAATTGACACAATTAACATTGCTATTTCTAAAAACAACACTTATTTCGTTTTTAACTGTTTGAACATCAAGATTATTGTCCTAATTTTTGAGCAAGAAAAACGCTTAAAATCCGAGAAGCGCAGCTCTTTCATTTTGCCTCTACACAACAGTGTTATGAAATGTATGAAAAACATTGAACATAATTGTATTTATTTGTTTGAATTGTACCATTTGCATTTGATTACTTAGATATTACATGTATTGTTATATTGTTATCATATCAGCCGATTGTCGAACGAAACATGTGGGTGCTTTGTATATTATTGTGATACGATTTGTAAACTTCAATGGTAACCTAATTTACTATAAATAAAATACATATAATGATCGTGACTCCATAATAGTTCTATTTCAACTTCTGATGTAGTCATTTGCGTCCTATAACTACTAGGTAATCAAACAATGGTTTACATTGAATTTAGAAATGTGTTGCTGTTTTCTCTAGACTACTCTAGAGCAATCTATAGATAGCTTTCGTCGTCTTGAAATGTTTAATATATGTTAATGCTGCACTATTCATATGCAGATTGAATAGACTCCTTGTCCATTTTATATCTTTGTATCCATCCTTAAATTCTACAAAAGGTGTTTTGTTTTCAACTTTCTAGTTTTCACCAATACTGAGGAAATAGAATTCACGGTTGTTAAAATGATTGTTGGTTCTCTTTTGAAAATGTTCCGGATTTCCAGATTGTTAAATATTCAGCAACTTTACTTTGTCTTGAAATCTGAGATTTGGGTTTCGGCTCCCAACAATACAGTTCATAAATATTTACGAATGTAAAAACGTTTCCTCTGTTTTCAGCAACTGAATTTAACTTACATTACCTATAACTTAATTGGGAATATCAGATCAAAGATATACTCTGCCTTCTTGAGCTACTTTAAGTATAACAAATTATTATGTACTCATAACAATAACATGCTCTAAAGACCTCTTTCTCATGTCTCTAACTAGTGATTCGTCTTCATTACTTAAAAGCTTACGGCAGAATTGCATAACGGTTTAGACAAATTCTATAATAGAAGTAGTTATATTGTTACGGTTATATTACGGGAACTGCGACCTACGTTAAAATTTCCCCTCTTCGGCGATGTTTGCCAACAATCTTTATCCTTGTCTTTAGCTTACTTTAATTAGTCATGTACTTACTTATTTACTATTGATTAATAATAATTTAATTGTTTTGTTTAAAAGTTATCATTGACTTGCGCATCCTTCTCTATACTATTACTGTGGGTACAGTATTCTCTCTTGCAGTGCTATCTGCTTCAATCCTTATCTAACTTTGACTTACGACTTCAATTCTGTCGTATAGAGATTTTGCTGCTGGATGGCACACGCTCCGCTTTAATTACTTACATGTTTAATAATGTAATATTCTGGCATAAAAAATAATGTCCATTCAGTTACAAATCTCCTTGTATGTCTCGTCATAGTATGTTCATTACGTTGCTGTGACAGCCTTATTTGCACACTAATAGAATACTTGTTCTATTGACTGACTTCGTATTATTAGTGTGCCGGTGGTCGCATTAGTCTCAAGCCTTCGTTTAACGTGAGATGTTAGCCGTGACCGTTGCACTTATCCTTTGCTCTTATTATGTTTTTACAATTGCAGTGTCCAGCTCTTAACCTTGTTTGGATCAACGGCACGACATGCCACATCGCAAACCATAACTGCATCCTGGCCTTGATGAGCCACCACGAACAGAACTCTATAGTCTTCGATCTCTACATATATCGCCATTTCAAGAAACTGCATTGTCTTTGAACCATTTCTAGTGCAATCTTTTCTTTGATAGAAACTATAGGAATAATTATAAACTTTCTTTTCTTTCTTTCAACGATCACAAATTGAGTTCCGTCGATTTGCTGAAATTTCGCATAGTTTTTGCTAGAATATTCCGCTGCGTGCCATAAAAAGTTGACACGCTAGCCTTTGTTAGGCAAATTTTGTTTACCGTGTAGTGTAGATTCACTATTCCTGTCTGTTCGCGTCACTAAGTAATTAACGATTGTCTGTTGCGTTGCGTAATTACTTTTTTCTTCATTTTCTATACCTTTCATATAGCGTGACACACGTCATGTTCGTCGCTCGATGAACACAGGCACTTTTTACCACCAAACATCTCAGGAAACAGTTAAAAGCACTAACATTATCTATTAGGATAGATATATTATATGAAACGGTTCCCAAATTAAACTAGGTTTTGTTGTGAAGGTCACCTTCCTTTTAAATGCGATTAAATCCATCGCTTCGTTTGACTCACGCTGTACAAAACCGTTCGCCGGTTGATTGTGTTGTGCACGTTTCAAAACAGCAATCACAGTAAACCTCAATCCTGTATATGTAAAGGTTCTGTAAGTCATAGTCACAGTTTAAATTACCTTGAAAACTTCCCCGTTGCTCACGAATTCTAGAGCTTCCACGACCTACGTGCATTTATACATGCATATTTTGAGTCGGAGCTTAGTTACATGTTATAACGATTTCCTGTCACTTAACCTTATCGGAGATGTGCTCTCGAGTCGGAATTGCTCAATTAATTTATTTGGCATTGTTGTCGGTCAACCGAAACAAAACTGCTGGACAGGTGCAACTGCCTGTGTCTTGTTTACGTGACTTCCTTGCTAATGAATCCGAATAGTCCAGTCCAAATCTTCCAGTCGTGATCTCTACTATGCCTCGAGATCTCATTAGTCATCGAAACATAATCCTTCAACTGTGCACATAAATATAGAGTTTTTGCCACTATAATAAATCAGCAGGTGCCACCTTGAACCACGGTTTCGATTTCTCATCGATAGCGATTCTCGTCGAGCGTATCGAACCGAGCTAAACATGTCTCTGTAATCAATCGTCAAGCGGTGGCTTGTCTTACACTGTATTTTTATTACGAAATTGAGATGTAAGCTTAATCGTTGATGGTTATACCGGGACGGAGGTGCCGTCACTCCCACGCCGGGGGCCGCTCAATGACAAATTGTCGGTGTAACACGCGTTTTATCATCGTCCAGTACCTTACTCTACCTTGTTATTCAAATGTGCACTTCCTCCTTAAAGTTACGCAACTAGTGGGCAATGCAGGACATCCCATGTTTACGAGGCCTTCGAAGTCATAACTTGTCACTTCGTCCAAATGCATCTCACGTGGACATCTTTGCCTCGCGTCATGTACCTACATAATACCTCCGCCGTCGATAAATCGCAGTAATGGAGTGTTTTTATCATTTTCAATTACGTAGTTGCAATGCACGTCAATCACCTGACTAGAGTTTTTGCTGGTACGCGGCGCCATTCGATATCATTGGGACAGACGTTGACTTAGTCACCGACCATATTGAATTTATCCTAATGATTTATGCTATGACATATCTACGTATTTGAAGCATCGTTTATTCTCTTATCAGTTTTCTAGATTTCAGATCTCGAACGCCTCTCTAAGGCAGGAAATAAATCGCAACTGGAGCTACCATTCCACGAACGAGGATATCTGAATAATTTATCAGCGTTATCCCCAACACGTCCTATCCTCGCCATAGGTCCTAAGAAGGCCACGTCCGCTCTCGGCATTTATCTTTCCTTTTAGCTAGTTCCCACATATGCCAAATCGCTTCTCGGAACTTTATTAGATTGTTTGCATGTGACCACGATCGGGGAATTTGTGTTTGATTTAAATGTTCAGTTATGTAAGCAACACTAACAGCAAAACATGATTCTGCGCAGTAGACAATATAGGCTGAGATCATAAAGTGATTTGCGGTGTAGTGTGTACTCCTTTAGCGATCGCTCCTTTGCGAGACCCGGATATTTCCATGTTATAAATAATTGTTCATCGCTTTATTGCAAGCCGACAGTGATCATGTTGTACATTTATGTTTCAATGATTGCTGAAATTGGATGTCATCCAGATCCAGTATAGATCCAGAGCTTTTTATGGAGTAGGTCGTTTGGGTTTATTTATAGATGTTTGTAGGCGCCGCCGCGTCTAGACCTACCCGCTACCGAGGGATGTCTTTGACCTGCCCTCAGACTGATGCAGTTTAGGAATAGACTGTCAATAGTTTGCCATTTATAGCCCCATTAGATACGAAATAGATTAGATTGATAGAGTCATATACATAGATTACGTTAGATAGAGCTTATCATGCTAGATCAATTGCAAACTCGTGTCCTCATGAGCCCATTTCTTATCTAGGGATTTTACAGATTACGGGGAATTATGTTTGTATAGCTTTATTCGTCACCCCGATTTCATCAGATTCGTCGTGGTTAAATTCATAAACATAGATTTTCTAAAAGTAGTTCTACCAAACACGATTTTGTCTCTCCCACGGGCAAATGGATTTTAGGATGAAGATAATGTATCAATAACGGTGGGATGTGTCATAAATGTGATTTGTTGGCTTCTCAGAGCAAATAAAAAAATCAAGAGAGAACGTCGTTGAACAGTCAAGTGAGGCCGGTTTTTGAGTTTTGACGAAAGTCGTAGAACAAAATTTGTTAATTTTGATGTACAGAATAAGCCCCTAGAAGGATGCTAATTGATTAGAAATAACCCTGTATAGATAGTAACTAAATAACACCCAGACACAGAGCAAACACTTATGTTCATCACATAAATATTTGCCCTGGGTGGTGATCGAACCCACGCCTCTTTGATCCAGAAGTTAGGGTCACTAACCACTGAGCCACCGAGGCAGTCAATCAAATCAAATTATTCTGTTGTTGTCAACAGATAAGCTACAAATTGAATGTATGATCTATTGAATGTTGTTTGTATTTTTTACGACAAAATTCCGCCGTCTACAGTGGCATTACCGAATATGGCACCGATTACATTTTTACGTCCACACGGCACAAACTACACGTAGGTGTTCAAGAATTTTAATGTCTCCGATTTGACCACTTGTTAGACAATTTTGGTCCTCGAAAAATCGGAATCTCGATCGCTACTTTCGCTATATTTCTTCACTCTTTTGGAAATCTTTGTTTTGGGTGCAACTCTATAGATGTTAATTTGATTGCAGAGGCGTGATATCCTTATAAGATGTCGTCGTAAACAACCTTTCAGCGTATAAAAGATCACATTAACATTCATTATTATCTTTAGTGACGAACTAACTACGTTATTTTTTCTTTCGACTCAATAAGTCATATTGTTATTTTGGTCACCGTAATTGGCCTGTCGTGCTCTTTTCTACGAATATTATCTTTGTGTGTTCGTTATCGATATCATACGAGTGCTTGTGAGCTATCTACCAAACAAAACAAATGTCTAACGTTTCATTCACGGCATATTATCTTTGTTATAGCTTATCTATGTTATTATTCTTTTCCGGAGTAAATGCTTAGAATAGAATATATCCTAGTACTCACTTTATATTATAATCTTATCACTATTAGTTTAACTGTGTGGGTATAAAATTATATTGCCATTAATTGGTTAATTTCTAGGAATCTTTGCTGACTCAAATAGGATATGAATTTATCATTTACTTTTGTGTTATGCTAGATTATTGATCGAAAATAGTGATAAGTGAATTCGATAAAACATTTGGAAAGCTCCAAAAGCCCCAAACAGATTGTCATAGAAATCTCTTGATTAACGAGCTATCTCCAAATACAATGCGATTCTCTCGACCCTCGCTCAGTTGCTGCGTGAAAGAATAACAAAAAAAAAACAACAATCACACCTTTGGATTTATAATATTAATCACTACATAGTATAAAAAAGTCGCTTCCCGCTGTATGTCTGTCCCTATATAATTACGCTTATATTTTTAAAACTTCGAAACGGATTTTGATGCGTTTTTTTAATAGATAGAGTGATTCAAGAGGAAGGTTCATATTATGTATACACCTGTGCGAAGCCGGGGCGGGTCGCTAGTTTATTATAACTCATAAACATCGGTCTATTTGAGTTTCAGTTTGTAGTATATAAAGGAAATACAGTAACAGGCGTTATACTAATTTATTTGGTTCCACTCTTATTTGCGTCGGATATAAAAATGTATGGTGACACATTCAATATTTACCTATTAATAATCTTTCTGCCTCTATAAGTTTCCTTATAAAAAGCTAGTGAATTTTAGTTTTATTAACTCGTATTATCAGCTCATTTCGAGAAAAAAGATACAATAAAATATTCTCTAAATTTTTAAAATTTATGTTTTTAGTATGTTGGTGTATTGTATACTTCGAGTACATGTGTACTGACTGTGCAACGTCGTAAAATCATACATGTTTTTATTTAACTTCGTGTGTAATAAAAACTTTGATTGCTAAATCTTTACCTTTAAGGCTATTAAAAACGTGTTAAGTACGTATTTTAATCCGATTTACGTGATCAATTTTGCATTTGGTGTAGAGGCGACAGTGTTCAAGCAAGACTGTGTGAATTACTCTATTGACAATACACTTACGTCAGTGGTGTTAGTTTAAGACGCGCTCAAGTTCAAGGAGAATTGCTTCTGGGTAACTACAGCCACGGCTACTTTGTGTTTGCTTTTAAATATTATCGAGAATTCATGTTTCTTTTGTTGCGAGACGAATGTTGTCGCTCAGAGGAATGTTCACAGGCTGACACATAACAAACGCCACGTCATTTTAGCCGGTCTATGTACACAGTTGGCTGCAGAGAGGCTCACTCCAGTTTCCATCTTATATGCCAAGATGTTAGCTCTGGCGACATAGCTGACTCACTTCACTGAACTCTAAAACGACGCCATTACCTTGGCAAAGGGTTTTGCCCTAAAATCTCTTCTTTACATCAAACACACAGTTGATGTCATCTTTACAAATAGCCATGTCACCGTAACTTTACACACTTGTCGGTAAACATCAAGCTTCATGGTCTAAAAAGTCAATAGAACCGTGACTGTTCTTTGTATCATTATACTAGATCGTGTAGACTGAAATGATTGTAAGAGAGAATGCATTATCACGAAACGAGATAACTATCGATGCAATATTTTAGCAGCCGTGAGAACTTCGCCAATTCCGTCTGCGTGAGCATCGTGACTGGCTCGAGTTATAACTATAGTTGCCTTACTATTATTGTCAAATTCATTACAGGCATTATAACGATATTCATTACTTATTTATTGTTGAGCAGAAAATGTTTATTGCACACTTCCATTATTACCTACTCTAGCGGATTCTTTCACGATTCTGTTTACTTGTTTAAATAGAGATAAGAAAAATTGTTAAATGTACGTAAGAAGTCACGTTTGAGCATCTTAGACAATAAAAAACTGCTACGAGTTTTGCTTGCAAATGGTTTACTACAATTTTCCTGTTAGCAAGTATATCGGTACATACATATATGTATTTAAATCTCTTGAATTGTCTCTGTGTAAATCTTGACTACTGAATTAATTTTGGTTTTAAAATACAAAAGTTTTCCGTTAGCCTCACATTTTGCATAATTTATTCATGCATTGACCCTCTATAAAATACAGAATAATGTAGAACAAACAGCTTGTGAAAAACAACGTCTATATTCGTTTTGTTTCCTACTCCATATTCCACAGAATATTTTAATACATCACCATGACATGCATCGAATTTCCAAAATACATACTTGATTGATAAACAACTTTAACTTTATAATATCGGAGAGATAGGTACCTAAATTATATTATCTGCTAAAGTAGGTAGATTCGAATAGGCAGTATGCTGTCAGAGCTTAAACCGGGGGTCGTATGAAAGCCTTTGACAAGGGTAAGCGGTTAAAACAGCCGGAATCCACAACTGTAAAATACATACGTAAAATTGTGGATCTCGAATGTCACCTAACGAAGACTGATCGTGCCGACTGTTGCTTAACTTCTGTCATCGCTGAGAATCACCTTATCACCAAGTCTCTATTTCTTTATTGAACATTGTATACAACAACAAAACTGTATCTAAAACATACATTTTAAGTAAGTGCTGTTAATTTAATCCCTCTGAATAGCAATCAAAGCAATTCAAGCAATCCGCTCTCAACCAATTTCATCATGTCTGCTTCAATCAACGGGTTCTAATGGATTTCCCTCGGTTTTTGAATTCTCGTTGAATATTTCCGCAAACTGAAGTTCCGTCTCAAATATTATTTTCGATTTCTAAGAGAACCGTTTTCCTGGAAATCAACGGTAAAGCTAATAATTACTTTCTTTTTTTTAAGTTTCTCTGTTACTGTTTTTATCAAGTTTCAAAGGTTGTTTTCGCCAAATAATAGTAGCTAAAATTTGACGAGAAATAGTTATTGTTCTGAGCCCTTAGTCCAGGTTTTGCGTAGTTTACTTAAACTTTCGCGTTCGCATGTGGCTCCATACATTTTGGTTAGTTCTTCCTTGTTTCCGCCAGGAGCGCTGTACAAAATTGTAAAGAACCATACGGAAAGAACTGTAGTATCAATTTACGTGTAAACCTGGACTAACCCCTCTGCTGTTAATTACGTCGCCTCTGTCTCTACGTTGTCGTACTTAACATTATTATTTTTTTGATTTATCAAAAAACATTTAGTATGTCTGACTGAAAGTTATTTATTTAGTAACTTGTAATGCGAACAATAACATTCTTGTATTTGAATAAAAATGTGTCACAATCAATTCCGATGTAAGAAACGTAAGCTTGCATTCGTTACGTATTGATTCAGCAAAAATCATATGACGTCGACATCCTTTGCGTTAATTGTCAAGATTTGACATGGATGGAGATCTTGAATTATCATGCCAGGTGTTGCAGCACGGCTCATTACCAACCATTAACTGCATTAGCGTAGCCGGAGCGAACGTGTCCCGATTACAGAACGAATTTCATTCCATACACCATGCCCTAAAGGGCAAGGGCTCCGGCGGTCCACCTTTGTTATCTACTCCATTATTCATTAGCATTTATCGCAGAAGATATTCACAATCCGCGAGTCAGGTCAGCTTTAGCCTTTATCTGTTGCAAGTAGTGAGATAGCATTGATACAAACGGCACGATCTGAGAATAATAAATGTTTTAATTAAAATTCCTTTCGATTATAAATTTTATCCCATCTGACATATTTGTTATATATTACAATTTAGTATTAGCATAATGCTCAATAAGAACTTGCCTGTAGTATAGATAGTACCTACTTTTGTTTCTTATGAACCTAATACCTATTCATGTCAGGTCCATTTGATTTGACGCAGTGTTGTGTATTCCATCAAAAGACTTTTCCTATCGATTGCGTCTTCAGTAACTTCTCTGGCATCATTAAAATCTCATCAATTGCGGTACCATATTCGATAAATAAAACAATAGTCGATAAATCGCGTAATTCAATATCGAATGGCTAATAAACAATGCTTTACGATGCCCGACTGACATAACTTATCAGTTAGTTTTGGTGACACAGCCACTTGAATACGTTTAATTCGCGAAACACCGTTTTGGGCTCAAGAAAATCAAGTTTACGGCTTGTTCAATCTTTATTGTTGTTTACCAAATATTATAAAATTGATGTTTCCCTTCCTCACGTGGTTTATTTTATGGTTGAGCAGTGTTGTGGGCTCGTTGTTGATTCCATATTTGCCGATGAGTCACAATATTCAGTAAAAAATCTTGTAAACGGTGATTAATCAATAAATGTTTCAGTTATGGTAATGATGGACAAGTGACTGCTTAAATTATGAGAGCAGTGAGTCATTGTTGTTGTTACTACTGAGTGCAGTCAGGTATCTTTCGTCGGGCGGATAGAGTACAGGATCGCGGTAGCACTTCGGCCGCCAACTCGGTCAGGCGTGGTATTTTCGTACTGGATCTCCTACACTCCGCCTAGGTCACTTCCTCGTAACACGATTAGTTCTAACAGCTAAATAGGCCGTGAACCACATCCTGAAAATATCTTCCTCTCAGTATTGTCCCCAATTCCTATCACACGAGTTTTCAATCGATCTGTATCGTCGTCCAATAAATTTCTTACATGATTGAAAAAGCTTTAACCTCAATTCGTGAAGTGGCACAGAGTCAATTCGATCCCGTTCTCGGGTTTTATCATAATTGCTATGTAACATTTAAAGAAATTGAATTCGCGGGAATGTATTTATCTAAACTGAATAATTGGCATTGAAAATTGCATCAGTCTTGCAACGTGTAATCGTTGCATCAATTGATCTACCGACGTGAGAGCCAACCGCGAAATTGTCCTTAATTGATGAATTAGTATCTTGTCTAGTCGCTGGGAAAGGGTGATGCCTCATTACTGTGTCTAATTGCTATTCATCACACGCACGCGCTTGTTAAAAACGAATTAAATTACCGGCTCTTGTATATCTACGTATAAATTTATCTTTCACTTCAATTACTGTATCTCGAGTGTTTTCGTTATTACTTTTGTTCATTCGACGAATTGTACTCGTATCTTGAACTTGACCACAAAAAGTGCGATCATGGAACATGGCTTGTTGTCAAGTATCTCGCTAAGTTGGTGTGTTAATAAAATGGTTAAACAATCTACGCGCCTGTTATAGAAAATTACATCATGTCTGTTTATCGAGACTTTTGTGGTGCGGCAAACTTTATGATTGTACTGACATTTTCTACACCATTCTTGGCGATATCCTTGCTGACATTTTCCGCGTAGCTATGATATTGTATTCTCATAGAGAAACAATTCGCTGGAAGTTGACCCAAAGGGGAGTGTTCGGAACTAGATTACTTCGCCCCCGCGTTGTACGATGAGATGTGAACACGAATTAAAAGCGTGGGATCACATTTTGTTCCATTGTCTGACACCTGCCTGCGCGACAACATTATGTAGTCATTTTTGAATTGGTTATCAGAAAGGTTATCTCTTTGTGACTTAACAAATTACATGTGTAATTTATTTATAGTTTTTATATTGTCTTCTAATCTTCGATGGTCGTTGATTTGCGCGTATTTTGATTTAAACAGCAATTTGTGTCTGTCATTTTTATCTTGCACTTCATTGTTGTCAGTATTTGAAACGTGTTCGGTCACGATGACAAATACCTTCTTAACATCACAATGGTTGACCGCCAATTGACCGACAGTCAGAAACCCCTCTTATTATGGTAATGTCGACAAACAACAATATAGGACGGTACTTCGATTACTGCATTTATAAATCTTTAAAAAAGAACTTGTGGAAAGGGAATAGCAATGTGACTTATATACCATATCGCATACTAGGTCTCATTAGATTACCTATTGATGATATATGTATGTGTAGTTTATAACCGTACTGGGCCACTATGGAAAGTATAATTGGTAAATTGTTACCAGCACAATTTTCATTTGCCAAAAAACTTTTTATATATCCACCCGGACAGAACAAAGAAGTAAAAGAACAACTCCGATAAATTATGGGAAAAGTAGCAACTGCGAACAGAATTAAGTCCCTAGACTAGCGGACTGTATTCAAAGCTTACATAATTTATTAGCAACTGCAGCGTCGACGGAGTGCTCTACTATTTGTTTTAATTTCACTCACGACACGTCCCAATTACCTTTGTTGAAGTACGAGGCGCTTAAATGAACTAAATTTTATTACGATTTCTCTGTTCATCATCGATCATTATTACGTATTGTGTAATATGATGTGAGCGATAAATAACAATGAAGTGCCTACGCGGAAAAGCATGCTCCTTCCATGATTACCTGTTATTATTTCAATTATATTAATAACAGGCATCTGTAATATTGTTGGATTATTAATAGCCATATTATTAACAGGGTGATAATTCACTCAATATATTCGTATGTTATTTGCGATTAGTGTTAAGTTAGTCTCATTATTATAGAGATTCCGATAAGCTTTGTGTCCATTGAAAGGGTTTTTGTTAGCTTTTCTTCTGTTTCCTCAGTGTAGGCGTGAAGAGATGAGGCTCTTTTCAAAGGTTACTTTGAGTTATGATGCGCAAGCCCACGCGCGATGACAAGGTCAGCGGCTGCGCAGTTGTCATATGATTAATCAGGCGGATCAGGCGCGGAAGATCAGTGCCGGACACACGCCGCCGCCAACCGGCCGGGTCATACCGTACCTCTGTCTCTCGCGAACCATCCTATAATTTGTGCCCAGTCATGTTTGCTTCCGGCTACTAGCACAGAGAAGTTCTAATACACGTGGATCTATTACGAAAGGTCAACATTATAATATAAACTGCTTAAATTACCTATATTAATAATTCTACTCATTTAGGTATACTTAATGATTGTTTTTGTTCGATGACAATTTTATCTTATGTGCGTGTGAACGAAATTCGACATGTAAACAAAATTAATTGCTTCAAAACAATCAAGTATCTGAATAGGATCTTGCACTTGCATTATCATTATCACCCACCGCGGTTTGTGAGCCTACTCAATCCGACCTACCTGTAGGGCCTTGTGTTTCATTTCCATTTAGACCGTAGGTGTCACACGCCTGACTCTATTATGATTTTCTCGAACTCTGCCCTATTTGAGTTGCAAACAGTATTCTACATTTAATATACCTTCTATCTATCTTTGAATTGCAATGTTTGTATTCATGTAAATTTCGAACCATTTGTGCAAATCTACGTCATCAATGTTTATTTTTGTCGGCATGTTTTTCTTAAGTTTTTGCTTTACGTGTTCTTTGTTTTTGTTGTCATAGACGGCAGTTCTTCGGAGACGCTCAGAAAGCTCAGTGACGATTCGAGAAAACACTTATCAGGTAATTGCTTGGCTCCATCGTTAATATAGGCGTTAGATTTATTGTTTCGCATGAAAATCTTTCAAAGCACGATGTAAGCTTTCTGTATTGTTGCAATATCGATATCACGCACTGCACGAGCTTTCACCCAAAAAGATCATGTCACAAATCTGTAGTACATGTTTCTATAAGTTCACTTGTTCATAATCTTTCACTTGGTCGCGGAGCAGACTTGATCGAGGACGAAGAAGACGAAGTGACCAGCAGTCTGCCGGACAGACCCAAACCACATCGCAAGGCGTCCAGTAAGTGTGGCTAACTGTACTAAGGTGGAGGGAACAAACTGTTGTTCAATTGCATATCATGAGGTGACGGGCCATGATTACACGAACAGCCACTGTAGGTAGCTATTACTCACTAGACTATGATGAATCTAACTTGTGATTAGGTTAAATTACGATCGAAAGTAATGTATATTAGTGGAACAACGGTAACTTGTAAGCATTGCCAACGACATTAATAATATCCAGTTTTAAGTAACAATATCGGGCAAATAAGCATGATAAGAGAAATACAATTAACTTATAAAGGAAGTATTTAAACTAATAAACCTAGAGCAATTATAACCAACATATTAAGGGAATGATATGCAGTCACAAAGCGGACACGCGATACATATTATAGTATTTTGATTGGTACTAATAGTGAAATGAACAGTGGAAGCGGTTGTCTAATAAATTAAGATATTAATGGCTCCTAACGAATTAAAGGAAACTAACAGAATACCCAGAGGCATGCAAATAATTTAAAGCAGTAGGCTTGTCAACTGCTGCTTGCCTACAAGCAATTAGACTCATTGTCTCTACGCCCGATCGTAAATCTTTACTATTGTTTTGCTTTTTTACTTCCTCCGCGGACGCTATCACGGAAAAACAACAGACAAAAACTTCATTAGTACGCCGACGGACAACTTGGCAAAGGAACTAAACTAATTCGGTGTTGTCTTATTTACTGGCACCATTCGAGTCATGATCACCATCTTGACAATAAAACCGAATGCGCCAAGTTTGTCGCGCCCCCATTGCCCCTTGTCTCTTGATTAATAGTTCTTCCACTTAGATGAATTTCATAAAATTCTAACAGAGAACAATCTTAAAATTAAGATTCAAATCGATCGAGGTTGATAATGCATTCTGCATGATGGAACGATTAATCAAATAACAATAACAATTTTTAATTCACTGTTTTGCACTGTTATAAATTGACGTATGTTTTGAGCAAAGTAGATAGAGTGGCTAATGTCTGTGTGCGTGTCGCTTCTGTGTGGTGCAGCCAGCAGCACGTTCAGCGGGACATCCATGGACGCGCTTTGGGAGAAGCACCCGCGGCGGCTCAGCGAGGCGGGCCTCAGGAGGTCCTCAGGTACACCACCGCGCCACGCTCTTAGACAAGGGAGCTTTAGGTTTCTTCCTGCAGAAAATGTCGGTAACTTTCTCCAACTCAGTTGCACAGACTTTTGAGCTTGAAGAAATATGTCGATATTTTTGTAGAGATATGACCTGACTCCTTTTTCTCAGTCCGTCACATCGACCATGTTGGGAAAGTCGTTCACTCGAATATTGACTACCAATAATCCAATATATGCCAATAACATTGAGTATCTATTTTATAGTAAGAATTCAAGTGAACGTGTTTCTTGGATTACATTTCAAAATGGATATTCCACAACGCGACCTCTCAATTAGAGTATTTTCTTTATTGTTAAAATTAATGGTAAACATACACAGCGTTGCGTCAGTGTTGTGGTTTATTATTTTGCATTGTCACATCTCTTCACCAATTTCTAAGAACCCTACATGTACTCCTGAACTTCACGAATGTCAATCACGCTCAATAGATGTTTGTGCCAATTTTGGAGATTATTTGCTTGGTTTTCGCTATGCACTCGGTTGCATGCATGAGCTTTGGTTTATATGATTGTCCAAATTAGTAAATCTTGTGGATTTATAGCTTTAAATTATATCTGGCGCTGTTTATTGATTTTTGTCAGGTGTGTATTCAGCTCATATTTCAGATATCTTTTGTCAAGGTAGAGTTTTAGTACATGCTGAATAGTGTCAACTTGTCAACGGACAATTCTTCAAGTCAAATGCAGTTTGTCGTAGCGAAAGTTCAGAGTTCCGATGAAACAGTAAGATATGCAAACTGGCTTGCAAATAGTGCCCCTATGGTCGTTGCACTTGCAAACAACGGTATTCAGCCCGTGTGCACACACACGCATCATAAGTGTGCACAGAATAGGAAACAGCACACCCATGCATATTCAAACGGCGATAAATTTCAGTCCTTGCGCGCCGTAAACATACTTTCTTAAGCTGCTGGAATGTGCGCGCAATTTCTCGCTCGAGAGATTTCTTGACATCATTTGAAGCTTTGTTTCTTGGTAAGATTATTTCTTTTAATGGTGTTCTTTGTGGATTTTCAGATCACAGTGTCGTACTGACAGAGGACACGGATAGTTTTATAATCGGCGAGCGTGTTTGGGTGGGAGGCACTAAGCCCGGTCAAATCGCTTACATAGGCGAAACGCAATTTGCGCCCGGAGAATGGGCCGGCATCGTCCTCGATGACCCCATCGGTAAGTCTTTCGAATCTCAACTACTCTTCACAACATTTAAGTTATATCTGAAATACAATCTAAAGTAATTAACGTGCAAGTCTAGTGTAATTAATTGCTCCGAAGCGCTGGCATTTACCCAAGGCTGTCCAACTCATTCAATATTTATCGAGGCTAGGTTTTAGGTAATCAGTTTTCGCGGAAAGGTTAGAGAGTATCAAGCACTATACGGGCTTCCAGCACGTCATTTTGCTTCCGCCAGAAAAACCCTCCTTGTTGTGACGAGCGATGTACTTTATTGAAATCATTGTCTAGTTTTCATTCCATTTGATACGGGTAAGCTACAGTTAGAATTCCGGTCCAATGAGTTCTTAGAATTTAGGTACGAATTTTCACAGAAAACTGCCTTCTTAAGGAAGACTGTAGTAACCGCAGACAAATGTTAGTTTGACAAATAATTGCAGTAAAAGCACAGTGAAGGGTGAGAGAAAATCGATGTCATATGTGATACTCGTCAAGCCGCAGTTGCGGGTCCAGCGTTGTGGATATGGTTCAGTCACACTTCGTGGGAAGACCTTTGTTCAGCAGTGGACTATTTATACAGTACAGATGTGTTATCAATTTATATTTGATTGTTACTGTTATTTTTTTATCCTGTACCAGCGCAGGCCCATCAGGGGTGGTTATACTTCTTTTATTTCTTCTTACACTTTATAATATTGTTAATGTTTTATTCTTTGATGGCAGGCAAGAACGATGGCTCAGTAGCGGGAGTGCGGTACTTCCAGTGCCCAGAGAAGCGCGGCGTATTCTCGAGACTGACCCGGCTGACTCGTATCCCGCTCGTGACGCACACGCCGCACGATGCGTCGCCCGTGTCCGACGCGGGCAGCGTGTTCGAGCGCCCGCCCTCCGGCATGGCTCGCCAGCGACGCACGCTCTCGCCCAACGGCAGTGTACGCAGCATCGTCAGCAGTAAGATGAGTACGTATAATCCTTACTTACGTATAATAAATCCGAAAATGCGTTTGTTAGTATCTAACGCAGCAAAAGACTTCTACTTGACTTCTTATCTAGCAATCGACTTGATGTTTGGCATGGCAATTCGAAAGCCGTAGTGTCATAGGGTACTTTTTAAACAAGAAAGAATTAAGAGTTCTTTGGCTTGCTTTTTGATTTAGCAATCAAGTTGGTAGGTCTCGTGATGGGATTAGGGCACCGACGCGCGCCACCTATGGAAAAATGTGTTATTTGTTACCATTTATAGGCTAATAGTAATATCTTGATTAGCAATATCCAAATGGGTTATGAGTTTTAAAAGCGATTTGCATTAATCAGGTTATAAAAAACAGGTTAATGTAAGAAAAAAAACACTAAAAAGGTATCATTATGATGATTTCGAATCCAGTGCTACACCATAATGGCCAAGATAGTGTTTTGGCGTCCTAGCTAATTTATGATTTTTTGTTACGTTTTGTCAATTATCGCTATTGATCGGCTCGGAGATGGATTGCAATCAAGTCAGATAATATTATCACCTATGTCTGATTCATCCATCATCCGTAGAACGTCCACCGCGTAGGCCTCCTCTATGGATTTCCAATAAGATCAGTTGGAAGTGACCTGTATCCTGCGCAAATAATGTATGTCTAATTCCCCGTTCCGTTTCCAGACGCTTCGATATCGACGACGACAAACGGCGAAGTTCGCATGGGCGACCGCGTCATAGTATCGAGTAGCCGCGGCAGCAAGGCTGGCACTCTGCGCTTCGTCGGTACCACGGACTTCGCACCCGGCATGTGGGCCGGCGTCGAACTCGACGACCCGCTGGGCAAGAACGATGGATCCGTCGACGGCAAGAGGTACCCTGGACAAACAGAGAAATGTTACTTTGGATTGGTAGCTACTGTGATGGCTGTATGTCCCCATACAGCCATCACAGTTTGGAGGTCATCATGATCTTACCCTATCATTTTATTTCAGGATTGAGAAACATCAAATACAAACAATCGTATAGTTGTGGGATCAGTTGATATTTTAACTCGCAGAAGGAATAGAGGGGATGATGATCCCAGTGGATCCTGACATTGACTATATTGAAAGACTGATAAACCTTTGGCTGAGGCTACGTCTGGGAAGTGATACTATAAATGGTTCCGTTGACAGGTACTTCGAGTGCTCGCCGCGGTTCGGTCTGTTCGCGCCGGTGTCGAAGGTGACGCGGTCGCCGTCCAACCGCAAGCCGGGCGCGTGCGCCATCCACAGCAACGGTCGCGCGACTCCGCTGCGGCGATCCAACTCGCGCGATTCACTCACGTCGCTCGGCACGTCGATCGCGTCGTCCCGCGCGGGGGTGAGGCTCGGGGTGACGTCGCTGGGCGCTCAGGTAGGCTAGCCCCGCGCGCGTTCGGCCGAGCCCCGCCCGCACCCCGCCCGAAAGCCCTCGCTGCTCGATAAAACCATCCTCGTGAAGCACGTCGAGCTCGACCGCTGCGCCGTGATCGCTCTGCCCAAACCGCGTCTCTACTACGATATCGTGTTTCGTTCCTGTCCCGATTCGAAATGCAAAGAGCTGAACCCGCGGCGCTGGGCCAGCGAGACGCTGCCCAAGTCGTGGCGTTGTTCGGAGAGCGTGTTGAGTTTCGAGACGAAGTCGGATCGGTCGCGGCGCAGCGTGTCGAGCAGCAGCTCGGGGTCGGCGGGCGGGGAGGTGGTGCGGTGGGGGGGCCGGCCGGCCGCCGTGACGCGGGCCAGCCGGGGCGCCGCAGCTACGGACTTATTCGTCGAGATGCCGCCGCCAAGCACGCACTTCTCCGGCTTTGGGAAGAGCTACCATTTCTCTTGCGTGTCGCCCTTCCACTTCACTTACCCTAACGTCGTCTACATTTAGAGGGTTTCGGGATCTGGCTTGTAACACATCGATTTTCTCTTGGATTTTAAAAGTTGTAAATTGTTTCGAGTCAAAGTCGCCAAAATCGACTACGAAAGATGTCATCGACTTGTTTGTCATTACAATTCCATACTCATGGAATTATGCTGTTAGCGATAATTGAAAGAATTGTGCTGTTGAGTCAAAGTGACCAAACGCAAGCGATAACTCTAAACAGACAAAAATAACTCTTTGTTTTATGACAAAAGTAATTCTTTTGAAGTCCAAAGCTGGGTCTACTTTGGTAACGTAAGTCCGTGACATACCGTGTGGCTTCCGTACAGAGATGCGCTACGCGCTATGTCACGTAGCGTAACAACGCTACGCAACATAATTCGTAGAGAAGCTACGCGGCATGTCACGGAAAATGTTACAAATGTGGCCCACTTGAAGAGGGAAACTTTTGTTTGAATTAATCACTAAATTGCGTCCCTAGAGAGACGTTGTATAGCTTCACACTCGCATGATATCCGCGAGTGACTTACAACTTACGAGCTCTTTCCACTATTCCATCGAAGTATTCTTGCATTTCGTGTTATGAAACGATTCGATTTCACCCCGTTTTACGAGTGCACGGGCGCAAAAAGCCCGCGAAGTGCGATCGCTTAGGGCTATATTTCCGCCTATTTAAAACTAATAAAAACTTTCCAGTGTGAGGGAAGGTGTGACACGCAACAGTACTGGTGATGTAGATACGCTTACCGTGTGCATGATACTCGGTTTGAGTTATTTTATTTTTGTCTGTAGCTCTGGCACTCCTTGGTTTGGCCCTTGTGTTTTTTTGATTAACTTTTTTTAGCATTTATTTACATTCGTTTTCGATTTACTCACTTGTAAATACTTATACGGAAGTGATAGTGAATCGTGAACGATCTTATTTGGGATCAGTGAGTCATCTCATTTATTCACCTTTCGTTTCTCCACGCCCATATTTAGTTTCGAATAGTTTTTCTAGAGACTGCAGGAGTCATTCAAAACCTAAAACGTTTCGGCTGTGATATTATTTTTAAGGCAATCCTATTAGAACTGATAAATGTAGTTATTGTGTGAAATTAACATATTATTTGCGTAGTTTGCTGACTAATACGTTTTTATGTGCCTTTTATTTTTTGATACACAAAATCTAGTTCCTTCATGAATCTCAAAAACAGGGTAGTGTCAAAAACTTAGAGTACTTATTTAGGTCATCTCATTATCATATACCTACCAAATTCCTTTCTGGACACAATTATATATTCACTTTTATATTTATAAATGTAGAATAGTGCATTTTGGCGTCAACATAATTACATTACATAACATAATTACACATTACATACTATTATGTATTTTCCTCATACAATCTTTACCATTGGATGAACAGTATTGCGCGTTCCCTTTCTATCATATCGGATGATCTCATTTACCTCATTATACATTCCACATCATGCATTTAAAATAGATTTAGTTTTTGAGCTTTTTAATTTATTTTGCCGTGTGGCGAATGGTGTGTTTTGACTACTAAACACTTCATTTTGCCACAAGTACAGTCAGTAACAGAACTATAATACTAACTACTGAATAATTCTAAATCGCGAAGATGATTCAACATCGATTTTTTTTCGATTATGTTTTGAGCTGGTGTTAGTGACTGTACTTTGCCACTTTATGGTGACACGAAAACCAATTTTGGTTCTAACTGAGCTGTATTGAAGATTTGATCAGACTTATGAAGTATTTATAGATTCAAAGCTCATCTAAGTATACAAGTCAGGCGATTTTAAGGCAAATTTTGATGTGATGAATGGTAATTGACATGTGCCAATTATCATATATTTGTATGGAATTTTGTCATATCACGCATTGCGTTATTTAAGTGGGTTTTAGGACTAAGTCACGAAATACTTGTCAATCCTAAATACCCTAATCATTTTTATTTGACATCTAAACCTTTAGCGTTCTGTCGTAGATAATAAAACTGATAGAGCTGCAATAAATGTTTCACGAGCTTAATTACGAGCAAAGTACGCCTCGTCCCGAGTGGGTTAATGAGTATAATTTACTCATACTGAGATTTACTCACTTGACCTCGCTCGAGAACAAGGTTTCTCCCGTATCTTATTAGACAACATAGAGTCAAAGCCGTAACTTATGTTGAGGCTTTTAGAAACTACACAGAATCTTCAATACAGCTCCCTTATTGTGTTTACTATTCTGGTTGATTTTCGCATTCAGAAAATCCAAATTGGACTTCATGAAACCCAGACCGAGATTTGATTTGGCTGGATTTCATGAAGCTCAGTTTGGCTTTGATGACAACGAAGACCATAACTAGATCAGCGGCTTGATTGGGTAAACTTTCTGATATTTGCTTTCGCTCTCATGATACCGAATGTAGCGTCGTGATATCCGTCTGGAATTCGATTCTTGTAAAGATAGAAACGACTTTAGATTCGCTTACTTTGCTGTCCCGTTCGCACCCACACAGTCTTTCAACACTTGCTCCTGCTTTCACGCGTTCTCAGTTAAGTAAGAGCAGGAGTGAGAATTGCAAATCTAAGTAAGAGCGAAGGGTATGCACAACATGCGATCATTAAATTAATTTTAATCGTTTCAAAAATTGAGCCCTTGAGCTTTACGAAGCGCAGACGGATTTCACTAAACTCTAGGTCATTTTGAAGGCAAATGCCATTACCAGAAAAGTTACCAAATAAGTCCAAAGTAACGCAACAAGGCAGTTTCCGGCCATAAAGCGTGCGTGTTCGATTGCGTTAACGCGTGTTGTTTTCCCCATGTTTGTCGCATTCGCACTGTCACTAACGGCACGGCGGCAGCGTGTCAGCGGCCCTCGCGCGTCCTCCACCCCCGTGTCGGCCAAGAACGCTCTGCAGGTACAGTACGCCACCATCGCCGCGCGGTAGACTCTACACGCGATGGACTCGTGGGCCTTGCCTCAGAACTGCGTTACTGCCTCTTAGTCCAGGGATTCTATTTTTTACTTTGAAACTGCTAGGAACGTAGGTACGGAACTTTATGGACTATTTTTCTTTTACGAAATTTATTTCAAATTATCTATTTTACGCATCACTTTAGTATTGAACGGGTTATGTAAAAAAATGGTAATTGCGAAGAGAGAAATCGTAAAATTGTACGAAAAAAAACTAAAAATCAAATATGGCGAATTGGTATCCAACTGTCAAATGTTCAATTTGTCAAAGTTACGTTCCTAACCGTTCCAAAGTCAAAAATCAAAACTCAGAGCTTTTATTGGCTGAGCTCGCCGGAGTTGGTCTTCGCGGTATGTGGCGTGAACAAGACAAAACGCAAAACCCAACGCCACCACGCTTAGCTGATAAAGGCTCAAATCCTAAAAGTCAAAGTGACATTGTGTGGCTTGTCACATCACATGTCGTGTTACTCGAATGGGTGGGCCTTAGTTACGCTACAAGTAATCTGGGAAAATTACATAGAAAAAATATTTTTTTATATAACTGGAATACATCTGTTACTAAGATGAGTTTTGGGCTTACGGCTCCCAAGATATTAAAGTTAATCGCGAAATGATTGAGGAAACTGGCGGTTAACGCTTTTGCAATATACAATTTTATCCTAAATTGCTTTGTTATTATTGCAAATATACATATCGGGTTTAATAAAAACAATACCTAGAATTAAACTTATTGTAACAAAAATAGGCATGAATTTTTATAAAAGATTGCTTTTTTGCCATTATTATTATATACTACGGGACTAATCGCGCACTAAAATTACGATACCTCCTCGTCCCGACGTTTCGGCCGAGTTGCATCGGCCGTGGTCACGGGTAGACCGAAACTCGGCCGAAACGTCGGGATGAGGAGGTATTTATTTATCTCGTAATTTTAGTTCGCAGTCCCGTAGTATATAATAATAATGTGTTCAAATCGCGAAAGTTTAAAAACAAATTTGCCATTTTAGGATTATAGGAATAAGAGGACAGTTACATAGTTTTTGAGTTCTGAAGTTAAGCGCATGTGTCTATAGATATAGAGTTATCCAGCAGTGATGATGGGCCATTTGTTACGACTGTTTTTGATCTTGTTTTTACTGTAACGAACAACGAATGTTTTCTGTGTTTGACAAATGTATGCCTTAACAAACTAAACTTCTTAACTGTTTAGTATAGTTTCCTAACTGTTAAATGAAACAATAGTTGTACGAGACAATATTATGTCAATTGTTGCGCACTAAATAGTACAAACTACAGTTATTTTTATACTTACTGAATCATGTTCCGATAATACACCAAGAATAAGAATAGTACAAGCTCAAAGTTGTAAAGCATTAATTTTGTAGAACTGTTATAACTTATAACCACAAAGAAAATTGCTTAGCTCACGAATGTCAGAGGCGAACTGTGATAAATGTTTTTTACGTTATTTATTTATTGGAAATTGTGAAGACATTGCATTTCTTATGATATTTGGTGCAATCAATTCTATTTCTAATTTATTAACTTTAATACCAGTGCCTGTAAGTAGAAATCATGATATTCACTAAATGTAATGACACGAACATTCCTTCGCTTAAGGTTTTTTCATTAACTTTTTATAACTTAATTATTATCTATTAAATCTAGTAACATAATATAGATGTTAGTTTAGTGTCTAATTTTAGGTATACGTTAGGTGATAGTATTAAAGTGTTTTAATAAAATGTATTAAATCTATCGTGTATTATTGCCCTGTCCCTTTTAATGGTGATAATAAAAGTGTAAGACTTATTTAATGTGTTGTTTTATTGCACTAATAACGCTGTATTTTGCTTTGTCACAAATGAAAGTTGACGGTTATATTTTGGCTGGCTGAAGTACCCCTTTATGAAGCTATGAATATTTTATGAATGGTGCCGTAAAAATGACACGGCTATTTTTATAATTACTGTTACAGCTACGTTAATTGCCAATTTATAGCCATAATAAAACTGTCATAATGAGGTTGTCTACTAAAGTCTAGCAAAAAATTGAGGAAAAGTCGAAAATATGGCTATTTTATTATTTTTGCTTGCCTTGAATGCTTCTACGACTTGGTAGATAATTCTCCCAGTTTTCCTACTTGCGAACTGCGTAGGCATGCCCTTGACTTGTGATTAATATGAAACTTAAGTAACCTAATAGCCCTGTAGGGCCGTTGCTCTGAATAATAAAGCACTCGCGAGTCGCCCTTGGCTCTATTTCGGTTCCGCCCTTGAAATGTACCCATTAATTAGCCCAAAGGACGTTCCACGATACCTGATCGCCCTTTGTTCGGGATGTAAATTAAAATTTAATGTTTCGGTACGATTATTTCTTTCACGGACAAAAAGTAAAGCAGTTATTTTCTGAAAATAAAGTAAATGTACCTTTTTATTGTAGCAACCGTGCTGTTAAATAGGTACTTCAGAGTCCGGATTTGTTATCTAAAGCGGTAAAATGGTTTAAATATAAATTCTTGATGTTATCGTTGTTTTCGAGATAATTCAGAGGGAAATGGAATTTAATGTAAAAAGGTTAAAAATGGTAGGTTTATATTAATTCAAGTCAATGCGAAGCGGGTTGGTTACGGGGCATTCCCGAGGGGTCAAAGGATGCGGATAAGGGAGGATATGGGTCATGCATGTATTTGTGGTTTTTGTATATATATGTAGGTACATCTTTGCACAGAATATAGAATACTTGTTGCGCAAGTAGATAGCTATGTACTCTGATTACTAAACTATACACTGGAAATATCTGCAAAAATAAAATAAGTGCCGACTTCTTAAAAGCATGCTGCATTGCATATACTTGAAACAAAATAATATAATAAACCTGTCTCAAAGACGAGACGCTGCGCCAGTTTTATTTGTGGAAAAATTTGCCAGTTTTGTTATGAAAAAGAGCCAATATCACACAAACATATAAAATAGTGGGTACTGTATAAATAGTATAAATATAATATAGTATAGTATAAATAGTAATCAGATAGGTGGATACATATTATTGGGCTCTAAACACGGTCACAAAATAAATTGATAGGAAGGTAAAGTTCAAAATAACCGATATCAGTCTTGATAAGATCTATAACTGACTCATGGACGATGTCGTGGGTCTAGTAATATGACACATACATTCCATAGATTGTATGAATAAAAGGACTTATAGTGGAGTAGAAGAATTTGTAAATAACTTTGCAATAAATCTTATGCAGAATCCCAAGTACAAAGCCGCGGACATATGCTAGGTAATTTACATAGGTATATCAACATCATTCTACATCCATAAATTTTCCGGAAGAAACCTAAAAGATGCAAACTCGTCATAATCTATAATTTAGAAGAAGTAATTGAACATAGTTATACATACAAGCAAATGCGACAGCGTGTAGGTATCTACTGTACTCGTAAATATAGAGAAGGTCCTTCAATTAGTTACGAAATTGCCTACTCTAAGTACTTTTCTTTGATTGCGAAAATTATTCGTAAAGATTTCATCTCACACGGCTCTCTCTCTTCCCTATGGTCAGCCTTGATCCTAAGATCTCCAGCTGAATATAGCTACCAGAGCCCTGAAAATCCTGAAATTACTTGGCTGTCCAAAATCTTGATCTTGGACATCCGTTTGCATTGAATCCTTTCTGCTGAACTACTCGTACGTTCACTTATGATCTCTGTAATTCATCTCTCCTTCAAAAAAGCGTTGTCTACACGAAGGTATCGATACGCAGATTCGTTTGAGTAATCAATATAGCCTCGCAAAATTCATATTTCTGTCCACTTCTACTATCTTATCCTACGAGTACCTACATCCTATCAAATCCTATCTATTCAATAAGATCATTTTTAGAGTTGCTATACTGTCTTCATTTATCGACATCTTTCTTCATTTCACTGCTGGGTCTAAGTCTTTCTCTCACTGTGCCATCATCGACCAATGCTACTCGCAATTTCGAATATATCTTTGACCCATCTGGATGTTGCCTCCGCCTAGCAGAAACCGCGAAATCATAGAGCCAACAAATATAATGCCTCCCTTTAGCGAAAAAAAAAGAAAGCTAACCATGTTCTGAGTCTAGTTATTTCACAGAAGAGAGAGAAGGAAATCTAGTTCTGCTGTTCTGTGAGTTATTTATTATACCTTGCTATACTACAAGAAGCACTTTCAAGCGTGTTACTTACCACAGAACAGAATAACTAGATTATATCTTCTGTGCCTGTTACTATGAAGTGGACAGGTTTATCTCTACTCTAAAATTCACTTAAATTGAGCCATTCAGCGAATAACTTACACATACTTTAACGCGCATTAGCATTTCAACGCGTGTGCCTATTTATTTGCTACGTAGGTATACTTAGGTATATGTCCTAGATAAATTGACGCGTGTTACCTAATTGTTGCTAATAAATAGAGGTGACGTCATGCTTTAGGACATGTTATCGTCAGAGGCAGGAAAATTGTTGATGTTTTCATTACACCTACCTACGCATTTATTTTTTATTACTAATTTATTCATCACCTTTATTAACTACGTATTGATGAGGCTCTATAGAAATACACAAATAGAATCTTTAACAAATAACAAAAAAATCGTATGTTTACTACCTTTAATCACGCTGTGTAAGATTATGCCTAGCTGTAAAAAATTGGATAATTGCACAACATATTAAAAACTTTTTACAAACATTAGATATACCTACTGTACATCACTATCACTACAAAGTATAAAACAAAGTCGCTTCCCTGTCTGTCTGTCTCTATGTATGCATATATCTTTAAAACTACGCAACGGATTTTGATGCGGTTTTTTTTAATAGATAGAGTGATTCAAGAGGAAAGTTTACATGTATGTTACACCTGTGCGAATCCGGGGCGGGTCGCTAGTACCTGATATCTACAATTCTACATACTTAACAAAAACATTTCAATAATTTCCTTTAGACAGTCGTAACTAAACAAGCAATTATTGTAGCATTACATTTCTGAGATAACTCAGTTGATAAGACAGGGTGATATAATCAGCACGCATCATCGTCATCATCAATATCACTTGACCAGATACAGTCAGCACAAGCTCATTAGCACGGCAACTAGTAGATCCGTGGTGTAGGTGGCTAAGACATCAGTGGTAATTGCTATTTTCGCTGCTGACTGTACTTCTCGCTAGTAGGTGTTAATGAATCAATTAGCACTTAGAAACTATCATTTGGTCTGTGGCTGACTGCGGGGTCTCTTTAGAATTACAGTCAGACAAACTTATTAGCTGTGGTCGAAAAGGGAACTAAAATTCTCAGTAGAAAATTTTGAGTTTTGTTTAGGAAATACGATAGCAGCTCCGCTCATTTAACTTTACAGATGGTCGACGTTCTTCATACAATCCATGCTAATAATAAAACTGGCGCGATTATGGTAATTCGGTCGTAAATATGGATAGCTAGCGGTGATTATTGAATATATAAATATTAGAATCTTTATTGGTCATTTAAGACTATTTTGGTGTTAGGGTTCATTAAATATTACGATCGAAATCTTGGAATAATAGAAGTAGGTGAATTAGTACTTAGACGTAAGCTATAAAAATATAGCGATTATTAGGTACATAAGTGATATGCGTTAGTAATAGGTATATTTACTGACGTGGGTGGTGAAATACATGCCTTTAATCAGCTTTAAAAGGAAGTTGCCATCCGGTAGGTAATCATACGTCTACATTTGGATATTATGGTGTATGCAAGATTGCTAAGAGGTTCTGAATGGTTTCTACTTAGCGTAAAAACCAGCGAATAGTCTCGACGGTAAATGTATGAAATATTCTGTAAAAATACAGTTGCTAGGTACGTTTTTCCATTATTTATTCCATTAAGTGACGAAAACAGCGATACACTCGTGTCATAAGGTGATACAACTGTATATGTAAATAACTACACGTATCTGCCGAAAACGAAAATATTTGTGTTGTTTGTTTTAGGTGCATTTTGTGCACTTGACCAGCAATAATAGGCTATTTGATTAGTTTTTGGAAATCGTTTTAAATTATTCGTTAGCACATAATAAGCACACTACATTTATATTTCCGAGAGATCTAATGTATTAACAATGAAAATCAAGTGTTAAAGAATAGATATTCAAGATCCCGCCAAAACGACATTCTGTAATGGCGCTGGTCTGTGACGTCACACACTTGTAAATAACATTAGTTAATACGCTAGTTCACATCTAAAAATTGACAAAAAATACTTTAAAAGTAACTTACAGATCAATAATATTACTCCAAAAACACAAAACACAAATTACACAAACAACTAAGTCAATCGAGAAATTATTGTTTACTAGCATGTAACGTCACCGGAGTTGCCGGCCTTCTTAGAGCGTTCACGTCACAGATAAAATATCAAAAAAAATATCGTATTTTATTTCGTGCGATTTGCGAAAATTAGACATATTTTAGTTTAATAAAAGTGAAACATATCTTTTTCAGGCTATTACGAGTATCTGTATGGATTACCACAATCAATAGTATATTTTCAATGTTATCAAATAGCCTTTTATATTCTGTGCTCATCAGTAATTCATTATTCTACTTATTAGGAGAGAAAAATTCAGCTTAGAAAACGTAATAATATTAACAGTTTCACTAGGTACCTAATAAAATTTCAGTAGTATTTCCGACTCGATCAGGTGCTACTTTACGATATACATAGGTAATATTATATGTTTATTGGCTACCCGTTCCAGATTTGCCCGGTTACGAATGGATTGAACCTTCCGGAAAAAATATTCTAAAAGATAGAAAACCGCGTTGCCGTCAGATGTATAGTTTAGAAGACCTAAGCAGATGCACAGACAGACACAAAAAAGGCGACTTTGTTCTCGTATTTGTAGTGCTTATAGTGATTTTATTTATCGACCACCCGAGGAGCCTGCGATTGAAGTCAACAACGTTCATCATCTAGATATCATCATGATACTACCGTTTCATCGACGATCGACGTGACGACGATGCGAGTTTCAACAACGATGTTCATCATCAAGTCATCACGATGTCCGAATCATCGACTATCGACGCGACGACGATGCAAGTTTCAACAACGACGTTCATCATCATGTCGTCACGATGTTCGAATCATCGACTATCGACGCGACGACGATGCAAGTTTCAACACAACGATGTTCATCATCAAGTTATCACGATGTCCGAATCATCGACTATCGTCGCGATGACGGTGCAAGTTTCAACACAACGATGTTCATCATCAAGTCATCACGATGTCCGAATCATCGACTATCGACGCGACGACGATGCAAGTTTCAACTACGACGTTCATCATCATGTCGTCACGATGTTCGAATCATCGACTATCGACGCGACGACGATGCAAGTTTCAACAACGACGTTCATCATCAAGTCATCACGATGTCCGAATCATCGACTATCGACGCGACGACGATGCAAGTTCCAACAACGACGTTCATCATCATGTCGTCACGATGTTCGAATCATCGACTATCGACGCGACGACGATGCAAGTTTCAACACAACGATGTTCATCATCAAGTCATCACGATGTCCGAATCATCGACTATCGACGCGACGACGATGCAAGTTTCAACAACGACGTTCATCATCAAGTCATCACGATGTTCGAATGATCGACTATCGACGCGACGACGATGATGATTTAAGCAACTGTAGAAACCGTTATAAAAAAGCTGTACATTTACATTCTTGGTGTATTGTCGTGTTTGTAAAGGCGTAAACAAGGCTTGACCAAAAAATAACAGACGACATATTTCCTTTTCGGCGAGAATAACAATCGGGTCGTTCACCCGATGGTAAGCGTCACGCTTACCCGTAGCAATTGCAATTAACTCATTAACTGTCCGTTATTTTTTCGGAAAATGTCTTGTGTTGAATATGTGATGATATTGAGAAGTACATTGCCTACCTACATTTTAGGTTCAGGATACATAGACAAAATTGCAAATTCTGTTTGATAGTGGAGCAGCGGTGCACAGTCTGAAAAAAACATATCTAATAATAATAGTAAGCAATATAAAGATGGTCTGATTTTATATACATATCTAAGTACTTAATTAGTTAATAGTAAGTACTGTAAGTACCTATACTTTTATCGTCTTTGACTGTACTTATAGAAGTACAGTACTATTAACTATATGTACTGTACTGTACTGTATAAGCCTTTTTAATAGTCCACTGCAGGACGTAGGCCTACCCACGAAGGGTGTTTGGGCCATATCCACCACGCTGGCCCAGTGCGGGTTGGTGGATTCACATACGGCATCGAATTTCTTCTACTGACATTTGCAGGTTGCCTCACGATGTTTTCCTTCACCGAAAAGCCAGCGGTGTTAAATTCCGTACATAAATTCCAAAGAACTCATTGGTACGGGACCGGGATTTGAACCCACGAGCTCACGATTGTAAGGCGGGTGTCAGTATCACTAGACCACCACGGCTATTAACTATATACCTACCAGTTAAATTTCCTTTATTTTCAACTACCTAAAAATGATGTAGGTATCCTGCCGCAGCGTAGGTACCATGATCACATTGCATTTTGCTACCCTGCCTCAGCCAGGAAATTTGATTGAAAATCTATTTCTATCTACGTCATCCTTATGCCGATTAATGCAGTACATGATGTAGTTAGAAGACAGAATGATAGATGATGATGATCTAGCAGCAGTAAACGAAACGACGATTTGGAGGTAGAAGTTTCAACAATGTATCTGATATCCAGGAGTTGCTGAGGGAGAAGCAGCAGCACCTAGAGCGGCTGATGCGCGAGCGCGAGCTGGAGCGAGCTGAGGTGGCCAAGATATCGCTGCAGGCGGACCGCGCCGAGACAGCGCTGTCGCAGCTCAAGAAAGAGGCAGCTCAGGTATGGCTTATTGAATTTGAATATCGTCTCCAGTCCAAGTAGGTATTGCCTAAAGTGGCATACCTGCATATGTATAGACAAGCAGGCAGATTTAACTTTTATCCATTTAAAATCTTTTTTATACCAGAGATTGACCCAACTGTTATACAATAGAGTACGAATTAGTATCTATGATCCATATTGAGGGAAATCTAGATACTGTTTGTATTTTTTTTTGTATAGAATCATAGAAAATGTTCTTTTTGTGATAAAAATTCTAAAATTGACGCGCTTGCAGGATTTGAACCTGCATCCCTCTGAGATTCCGGCCCAAATGCCTTGTCCAAACGCTGTACTACGAACCCGCCAAATTAGTGAAGTGTTTATCATTTTACTACCAACTTCTACAGTGTTGGAAGCGCCATCTGTGACTACCGCGTTAAACCAGACAGTCGTCACTCTATAGAATCATAGATACGAGATTAATTAAGATTTGATCGCGCCCTGCCGTTAAGCAGAGCAAACCCACCCGTGCCCTAGTTAGGTGATTCGCCATTTCAGCATAGCCATAAGACGTTCATTACTGATGAAGTGAGGCCTCCCCTATAGATTTTCAATAAGACCGGTCGGAAGCGGCTTGCATACAGCGCTATCCCGCGGTCTTGATGAGGTCATCCGTCCACCTTGACAAATATCCTACGCTGCGCTTGCCGGGACGTAATCTCCACTCGTTAACTTTTCGACCCCATCGATCATCAGTCTTCCATGCTATATGCCCTGTCGTTTCAACTTGTCAATCCGCTGGGCTATGTCGGTCACTTTCAATCTTCTTCTGATCTCCTCATTATGTGTTTAATTGTTTATAGATGCTTATTTGATGAAATATGTGTTTCAGGCGAACAACGAGAATGGCAAGCTCAAAGCCGAGCTGGACAAGCTCAGCAAACTGCTGGAGGACGAGCGCCAGAAGGTCGAGGATCTCATGTTCCGGAACGAAGAGGAAAACATCAACAAGGAGGACTACAACGTAAGTTCCACCTTATTGTCTCGGTGATAAGGCTTCCTATTGTAAAATAGCTACTTTGTTTCCACTGTAGGAATCTGTACAAAACTTTCATGAAAGACTAAAATGTAAGCTCCACCTTATTCTCCCTCTGATGAGGCTTCCTATTGTAGAACAGCTTCTTTATTGCCACTATAGCAATCTGTAAAAACTTTATCATTAACAAGGAGGACTACAATGTAAGTTCCACCTTATTGTCTCGGTGATAAGGCTTCCTATTGTAGAATAGCTACTTTATTTTCACTATAGCAATCTGTAAAAAACTTTATCATCAACAAGGAGGACTGCAGTGTAAGTTCCACCTTAGTCTCTCTAAGTAGGCTTCATATTTGTAGTATAGCTTTTTTATTTCCGCTGTATGAATCTGTACAAAACTCTATCATCAACAAGGACAACATTGTAAGTTCCACCTTATTGTCTTTCTAATAAGGTTCCTATTGTAGTATAGCTACTTCATTTCCACTGTGGGAATCTGTACAAAACATTCTTTATACTACACCTGCTCGGAAAGTACCTTGATACTTTATCAAATTTACGGTAGAAAGTACGTCATTGCATATCGAACAAATATGCGGTGAGAAAACGCATTTGAGCGGGAGAGAAAAGTGTATGAAAATCCATTTCTTACGTGGTTTTTCTTTTTTAATTTTGGGTAAGACTATGCGCTGGTAACCTAAATATCAAAAGCCAAAAAGTTTTTACAGTGAGTTTTTATCTCCAAGTTCGCAAAATGACACTGGCCACTAGCTGTGTGTTGGATGGTGTCAAACAATTTGAAAAAAGAACATGTGAAAATTGCATGCAGACGCCATTGGCGCCATTTTCAATGTGTGTGTTGTTTGAGGATTCAGTTTAGGATTCAGTTTTTTTTTCAATTAGTGAAGATTTAGTTTTTTATTTTCCTCGTAGGTGTAGTATAAAGCACTATGTATCACTCGAGAGAAAGTGCGATTCCCGATCTCGGGTGTTTTAAAGCCCTCGCCTACGGCTCGGGCTTCAAACGACACCCTCGACGGTAATCGGTCACTTTCTCCTCTCGGTGAACAATGTACTATTAAATAAATCTATAGATAATAATATAGTATTTCACGCGCAAATAATATCTTTTTAAGGTTTCGGAAGTTAAGCCTGAGTCGCACGTTGCGCAGATAGGTGCAGGGCTGATACCTGAAATATTTATTCTGCGTAGTCGCTTGCCTGACTTCAGAGACCTCAAAAAGATTTGCGCGTACTGTACCTACTTGTGTAGTTTCATATTTATAATCTTCTGTACCCCTAGTATGAGTTTTTTAAATTTATGCGTTCAATAGTCACCATAAAGTACAATTTTCAATAAAATTTGTACATCGCATGGTGGCATCGAGTTGACCCAGTTTAATTGCCATACAAAATTATAGTAAACACTAACTTTTAACGTGTAAAAATTTTGACGAATTCATACTAAGGATACTGTAGTTTCATTATACAGGGTTATTTCTAATCAATTAGCATCCTCTTAGGGTCTTATTCTGTACATCAAAACTAACTACTTTTGTTCTACAACTTTTGTCAAAACTCAAAAAAATGTTTTGTTGTTCCATAGAAAAATATCGTTCACCCGCGACAAAATGTATGGAACAGCAGAATTTTTTTTGAGTTTTGACTAAAGTTGCAGAACAAAAGTTGTTAGTTTTGATGTACAGAATAAGCCCCTAAAAGGATGCTAATTGATTAGAAATAACCCTGTATAACCTTTTATAAATGTAATAAAGTACCTAATTGCTCTATCATGATATAAACTTCGCCATCTGACGGTTGAAGGTCGAAAGTAACTAGCTGCTTTAACCCATAATACTTAATATTTTTTAATTAATTTATTATGTTACAGTATTATTGAATTTAATAGCATGTTTGTAGTGTAGAATAACATAGTTTATATTTTTTCTTTTCAGAAATATAAGGAGGCGATGGAGGTAAGTTAGCCTTACTAGTATCTTAGTTCACTACTTTAATTAAACATCTGAAATGAACTACATAACATAGTATTAAGGGGGCGCCTAATGCCAAAATCGACTTTTAAAGTCGTGGTGACTTTACACCACGAACAACGAACGAAAAGATAACGAACATAAATATCCATATTAAAAAAATACTATAGGAAAGGAAAAAACCTATAGTAGCTGAGTAATCGCGTAGAATTTTGGAAAATAATATGGTTACCTTAGAAAAAAAATATAACTTTGCATCATAAAAAAAACTTTTTTTTCATATGCTCGAAATTATCAGCGATAACACCACATTATTTTTAACAAATGACGTAGCCAGTGTTATTATTTTTTTTAATATATGCTTAAATTTTGAATAAATAAATAAAATATCATCTGAAAATGCAAGCTGGCGCTCGAAGCCAAAATCATAGTGAACTGTGTCATGCGATTTTCGACTCTAAACAAAGCAGCATAGATGATAGCGGGCGATGCAAAAAGCGCGGGTGAAATCTGTTTTTTTTCATGGCATTAGGCGCACTCTTAACACGGTAATGATATCTAACAGTATTCCGTCTTCATACAAACGGGGCGGAACGCGAACCATACTTACGCGCCTCGGAGAGCGGTATGCTCTCGGTATTCCAGTCAGCCGCGGCGCGCCGTACTGATGAATGCACGTGTGAATTTGTAACTCATAAACGTTCGATTTATGTTTTTAGGGTTCCTTGTTTTACTACGGAACCCTAAAAACATCAAAAAACCCAATATGTATTTTTATTGAACGTTTACAAATGTTCATTCACAGCGAATTTCTTTTTTGTAATAAATTATATAATAATTTTACATCATAATAGATAGAAACGAGAAAGAAACTCGAGTAGGTAAAGAGTAAGTAGATGAAATTAAAATACTGGAGGCGGGCAACCCTAGCGCGTGAGACGTTATGCGTGTGTGCGCAGTAGGTATATATTTCAAGGGCAGGGCCGAGTCACAATACTGATAGATACCATTACCGCGGTATTAACCTTTTGACCGCTAAAGTCACATATACCTACAATACATCTATACTGCCTCGATGGCACAGTGGTTAGTGACCCTGACTACGGGATCAATAAGGCGTGGGTTTGATTCCCACTTCCCATAATTTCCAGGCGCCAACGACGTTTATAGTCGTCAAAATCCAGGCACTATAATAAAAAAATATAAAAAACGTACGTACGGAAAGTTATCACTTATTTAGTAACATAACTTCATTGACTTTTGAGGTTATTCTGAATTGGATAATGTAATCGAGTGCCCTAAAAATTAGGTCGTATAAATTTGAATACGAGAGTAACCGACGCAGCGGCACTAAACGGGAAGGAGCTCATTATATTCGTCATTTTAAGCATCACAACGAACTTTTAAATCTCAGTAACTCTCAATAAAGTAAAGAATTTTAAAACCACAATAACATATCCAATGAAAAACAACTGAAAAGATGATCAACCAAATGAAAAGACACACAATGATACATGACTTATTATGATAAGTACCGTTATCTTTCTTTTTAACCAACATCAAAAAGGAGGTTCTCAATTCGACTGTATATTTTATTGTATGTTTGTTACGCGATTATTCTGCCTATAATATATTGATGATTTTTTTATTAGGTAGGTCATTTAAATTTTATCAAAATCAGTTACGTGGATTTTAATTAGTCAACAGTAAATAATCTAAAAAAGGAATGTATCGATTCAATAAAATATTCGAATTTTGTACGTGGACTGCCACGATATAGTCGGTTGTGTTATTTTTGCGAAATATAATTATTTATTTAATCAATTTAGCGCCGTACAAACTAACAGGCCTTGGAAAGAGCTTAGGTCACTCTTGTCTATGGTCAATTCCTACAACAGAGGCGTAAAGCTGGAAACATACTATCGGACGCGGCTGACGGACGCGACTGACAGCCGCGACTTAGCAGTGTGCACGTCCTCGCCCCCCCTCCCCCCACCCCCGCAGCGATCGAGCGCCTACAGAAACACGCCATCCACGCGTGCGCCGCCGACCGCGACTGGCTCCGTCTACTAGCGACGTCCATTCGAAGCTGCGTTCATCTGTACGGACAAGCCACTGGACCCGACGTGCGTCACGTCACCAAAGTCGAGGAGGAAGAGATGCCGCCTGCACCTGGTTCTGTGCAGGTCGTGAAGACTCCAATCCTCGACACGACCACGCCATAAGATGGCTAACATGAAACCAAGCCAAGATGGCCAGCGATGGCCACACAATGGCTAACGAGGGTGCTGAGAGAAGCCGCCCATCCTCGCGGACTGGGAAGGGTACTCGCACCCTCCAAACTTTGCCCCTCCAGCCCCCAAAATGAGCATATTGCTCGAGTTGGCATCCTCACTCCCGCCAAACACAGCGGGAGAAGAACCCGCCGGTCGAGAGTCCGATAGTGTGCACGGTCCTGTGTACATTCATTATCTAGATAGTCAGTCGCATCCGTAAGCCACGTTCGATTTTCCAGCTTTAGGGTCTCACACTGGCTATGTTTTCAAATGAAATACATCCATTCAATGTTGCAAGAGACTAAAAATGAGTACATTGTCGTGGCGCAGTTTTAACTCATCTGGATAACTTAACACTAAAACATCTTTGGAATCATCTAAGTACCTAATTTTTGGTAACCTATATTTTCAACCATTGATTGTGTAAACCCAGACCAAATACAATTTGGTTTCAGTGTGTAAAATATCAAGTTAAAACTTGTTTTCACTAAGTTAGCAACGTTGAATGGACGCATTCCGGAAGCATCGTCAGTGGGGACTCTAATGTTGCAAGGCACTGGTAACGCCTCTATTTTTGGAGTTGACCATATGCGATAGTGACTTCTTACCCTCAGGAGGTCCATCAGGTTCTTTGCCACGTTAAGCAACTCTGCAATCGATTTTTCTTTTTTATCTTTGTCTCTTCTTCTTCAGCAAGAGAAAGCCCTCGCAGAGCAGCGCATCAGAGACTTAGAATCTGAGGTGGCGCTTCAAACGGCACGCGCGGCCGCCACCGCCGCCGCGCTGCGGGTCACTGAGGACCAGCGGACCGTGGACGCGGCTGCCGTGGCTGAACAGCATAGGGAGGAACTTAACGCTGCACAGAGTGAGTACTCTATTCTCTACCCTATGTTGTGGGTAGTATAGGTGAAAGTGGCGCGGTGCGAGTCACTGAGCACCAGCGCACAGCGCATCGTGGACGCGGCTGTCGTGGCTGAACAGCGTAGGAAAGAACTTAACACTACGCAGAGTAAGTTATCCATTCTCCTCTCTATGGTGTAGGAGATAGAGGTGGATGTGGCGCACTGCGGGTGACTGAGGTCGACGACCAGCGGACCGTGGACGCGACTACCGCAGCTAAATAACATGGGTAAGAGCTTAACGCTGCTCAGAGTGAGTACTTTATTCACGACCTTATAGTGTAGATTATAGAGACGAACGTGGCGGCCACTGACGCATCACTGAGGATCAGGATATAATTGACTTACGAATGTATATGAAACGTACGTAAATATGACGTAACTTTATGAAATTCCATACAATCTGTCAAAGCTTCCTATACGTTCCTCGAAGCTCAATTTTATAGGTCCCCAGCGCACAGTTGACGCTGCCGCAGTATTGGGAAGAGACAGAATATAATCGAGTCGACGACCTTGAACTATAGGGAACAGAAGCGATAATTCAATTCTGATCTCAATGTTATATTTTTCGTTTTTCAGCTTTATCTTCAGAGCTGCAGAAACTGCTAGACGAAGCGTACGCACTTCTCAAAGAAAAGGAAACCGAAAAAGATTCCATGGGCAAGAGCATGTCCGAAGAGCTAACTAAACTAAAGGCTGATTCCGAAAGGGCACTAAACGAAGCTAAAACGAAGATGGCTATAGCACAGACAGAGTTTGAAACTCAAGTGTCCGTGCTTACAGCGAAATTGCAGCTAGCAGAATCCAAATTGGAAACTGAAAAACAGAACCTAGAAAGGCTGAACAAAGAAAATAGCCAAGTAATTATAGACCTTAATACAAAGCTAACGCAACTACAAGCAGCTGTTGATGATAAGACTTTAGAATTAAACAAAGGTAAGAAAAGAAACACTTAAAAATTCTGATAATGTTACTGTGTGTGTATACATAAACGATGACTGATTTTTTTTTAATTACAGTGGTAGGCGTAAGTAAAGAGCATGAAGTGAACCTCAACAAAGAAATCACAAAACTGAAAATGGAACTTAGTGCCAAAGTATTAGATTTCGAACAGTTAGAAGATTCGAAACGGAAACAAGATGTGACTTGTAAAAGTCTTCAAGATGAAATCGTGCGTGTCAAAGAAGAGTATACGAGCAAAATTAACGAGTACGAAAGTTTATTGAACGAAGTATCACAAGCGAGCGAAAAAAGCAAAACAGAAATATTAGAATTGCAACAAACGCTGTCCGTGAAAACCAAGGATTATGAAAGATTATTATCAGAGTCTAGTACGTCCACAGCTTCCACAGAAAAACTCATCACTGAATACAAGGAAACCATACATGAAAGAGATAAAGAAATCATTAAACTTAAAGATGACTTCGAACAAGCAACTGCTAATTTCAACATTAAGCATAGTAAAATAGCAGAGGAACATAAAAAAGAAATAGAAGATCGCAATAGTAAAATAGAGCAATTGTTAAAGGAAATTGAAAGCCATAAACAATCTCTAGATCAAAGCAAGATCGAACTTGATGCACTCAATTCTCAATTTAATAACAATGTTGACGAATTGAAAGCATTGAAAGAAGAAAATGAAAAATTAAAGAAAACGATTGATGAGTTGACTCAAAATAACAACGAGCTAAAGACTAAGGTATCTTCAATGGAACTTGAAATTGGAGAATTAAAACGTCAACTTGAAAGTGCTACAGAAAAATGTGATGAATTGCAAAGGGCTAAAGAAAAGGTGGAAACGGAATATATGAATCTGACCGGACAAGCCACAGATTCTAACGAACAATTCAACAAACTGTCACAGCATTTGAAAGAGTCCGAAAAAGAGCTTCAAGAGCTAAGGGATAAGCATAGAGAAAGTAGCAATAACTACGCTAGAATGGAACAAGAACTAAAGCAGAAGCTTTTCAAAATACAAGAAGATTTTACAGCAGAGAGAAGTCAGTTAATTGGGTCGGTAAATGAAAACATCGAGAAACTGAAAGATTTAGAAAATAAAGCCAAGAATCTTGAAACACAAAATACAGACATCCATAATCGTTTCCTTAGCCTGCAGTCTACCAACGATAACTTATTAGATGAGAACACAATACTGAAGAAAGATATTGAAGCTCTGAAAATAAAAGACCAAGAACAAATTAGTGAACATGAAACAATCCAGAAAAAAATGGAAATCGAAATTGATAAGTACAAAGAAGAAATAGCGTTATTAAAAGCAGATGGTGCAACTTCTGAAGTTAAACTTATGGAAAAAGTGGATCAATTAACAGAAGCACAGAATGACCTAAACAATAAATTAGAAGAAGCTAGAAAACATGAAGATTCGTTGCAAAAAGTATTGGATGACATGACCGCTCAGCTAAACAATCAAAAAGCCCAACACGAGCTAGAGTTATCACAAGTTCAGCAACAATTAGTTATGGTGCATGAGGAAATAAATAAATATAAAGTGGAGGATCAGCAACTTAAACAGGTTGTGGAAGAAAAACAAGGTAGCATAAAAGAATTAAACCTCAAACTAGAAATGCTTGAAGTAGATCTAAAGTCAAACATAGAAATTGTCGCTGAAAAAGACAGACAAATACAGCAAGTTCGCGAAGAACTTAACAAAGTTACAGATATTAAAAAACAATTAGAAGAGACATTAAACAATGCTTCATTGGAATCCTCTAATCTCAAACAAAAATATGAAAATTTAATAGCTAATTCTTCTGCTGAAGAGTCGGTCCTAAAAGAACAAATCAGTCAACTTGAAGTTCTAAGAAAAGAAATGTCCACTTTAGTTCAAGATAAGGCTGCGCTAGAAACAAAACATACGGAGACGATTTCTGAATTAGATAAGTTAAAAACGGACCACGAAGATATTGTTAAAAAACTAAACGAAAATGTTAACAGTAATAATGAGCTCAAAAAGTCGTTAGAAGAAAAAGAAAGTGTACTGAAATCTCACATTGAAAAGTCTGAGTCTGAATTAAATAAATTGATGGTACTGGAACAAGAAATCGCTCAATTAAAACAAGATGTAACGAATAAAGATGCCACAATACAGGAAAAGGAAACACAATTGGTAAAGTTAAACGAATCTTTGCAAATGGGAACTAACGAAACGCAACAGGCAATAGCGCAGTTACAAATAGAAAATGCTGGTTTGAATGACAAGTACAAAGCGGAAGTGGAATCGTTGACTAATTCAATCAAAACGTTACAATCTAAAGTGACGGAAAGTGAGAAGTTAAGCGAAGAAGTGAAACAATCCAAAGACAGGATAAACGAACTCCAGCAGTTGTTAAATAAGTCTGATAACGACGTGAAACAGTTGACCAACATAAACGAAGCCCAGAAACTGAATTATGAAGACCTAAATAAGCAATTGCAGACACAATATGACGAATATAAGAAAGAAACTAAACGTGCCAAACATGACTTAAAACTAAAACTGACTGAATACGAAAAAGAACTCCAAAACTCCAAAGACACAGTTAAAACGGAAAAAGAAAAACAAAACGAGCTTCAACAGAAACTGTCTGAAGCCGAAAAGAACGTGTCGGAATTAACTCAAAAGTTAGAATTAGTTACTGTGCAACAGAGTACTGACGTAGAAAAAGATAATAAGTTAGAAAAATTGTCGATGGAACTTCAAGCCAATAAGAAAGCCCTAGTGGAGTCCTTAGCTAATAACGAAACTTTAGTCAACAACTTGAAAACAGATATTGATAGGAAAATAAAGGAATTGAAACTGAAAGAAGATTTAATAGTTAAGCTAGAACAAGAAGTGAAGGTATGAGTGGGTTTCTTTAATTTAGTGCACATTTGCATAATTATTATTTATATTGCATTAGTAAAATTAACAATTTCTTTTCAGAATTACAAAGCGAAAGCTGAGGTATCAGAAAGAGAGAAACTGCTATTGCAGAAGGAGGTGGCAACTAAGGGTAAAGATAAAAACGACAATAATGCTGTGGGCATATTAGGACAAGGTGACAACGCTCCTACGTCGCAGTAAGTAGCTCTCTATTAGGTATTTCAATTTCGCGAAATGTTTGACGATACTTATTAGAAGATCCTTGCAACTACAGTATCTACACGAAACGTTTATTCTTATCACCTATGACACTGCATTGTATTAATATGTACACTGTACCCTATAAATGCTTGGTACGACTACAATTTTATTATAATTATGTAACTTTCACTATAGTCCCTGTGTCCTTGAAATCTCTAGTATGGCAGCATCGTCAATGTAGTCCGTTACAGGAGTTTTGGCGGGAACGCGGAAAAATCATGTCGCCTCATTGTATTATTTTGTTAAACTTGTGTTTTTATCACTGATAATTAGTGAAAAATGGTGGTATTTCGTTAATTATGAGCTGATTTACGTGCATGAGTGTAGGCAAGTGATATAATGTGACGTATCATGTTGTTCCGTGTTGTTACCAAAACTCCATAGACGCCTCTAGTAAAGTCTCCACTGCTTTACTGAGGTATGAATTGGACTATGATTGGATTTGACAGCGACTTTATTGGACTATGACGAGACTACGACTGTGACTATTTTGATAAAATATGTTTGTAAATTGTTTATTATTTAAGACTTCGACTGAAGGACTCTGTATCCATGGTCATGAATAAATTTAAAAAAAAAAGTCCGTTACATACACTTTTTATAGAAGTGACGTCACGAGCTTTCCCTCCCGAACTTTGCCACGCTTTATCTTTGTAATTTTTGTGTCATGAATCATGCATATTCTTGCTATATTAGAGTCTGTTAGCAAAGGATAGCTACAGACGGCACTTACCTTAGTTAAAACAGATGTCAGTGACACTGTTATTTGATTTATTTCAGAGAGAGTGAAGATAAGGAGATGTTGGACGGGCAAGTGAGCTTCCTGAACTCTGTGATAGTGGACATGCAGCGCAAGAACGAGCAGCTCATGGCGCGCGTGCAGGCGCTCGAGGGCGGCACCTCGCCCGAGCCCGCGCTCTTGTAAGATCACATACATTTCACATATTATAGTGGACATGCAGCGCGAGAACGAGCAGCTCATGGCGCGCGTGCAGGCGCTCGAGGGCGGCACCTCGCCCGAGCCCGCGCTCTTGTAAGTTCACATACATTTCACATATTATAGTGGACATGCAGCGCGAGAACGAGCAGCTCATGGCGCGCGTGCAGGCGCTCGAGGGCGGCACCTCGCCCGAGCCCGCGCTCTTGTAAGATCACATACATTTCACATATTATAGTGGACATGCAGCGCGAGAACGAGCAGCTCATGGCGCGCGTGCAGGCGCTCGAGGGCGGCACCTCGCCCGAGCCCGCGCTCTTGTAAGTTCACATACATTTCACATATTATAGTGGACATGCAGCGCGAGAACGAGCAGCTCATGGCGCGCGTGCAGGCGCTCGAGGGCGGCACCTCGCCCGAGCCCGCGCTCTTGTAAGTTCACATACATTTCACATATTATAGTGGACATGCAGCGCGAGAACGAGCAGCTCATGGCGCGCGTGCAGGCGCTCGAGGGCGGCACCTCGCCCGAGCCCGCGCTCTTGTAAGTTCACATACATTTCACATATTATAGTGGACATGCAGCGCGAGAACGAGCAGCTCATGGCGCGCGTGCAGGCGCTCGAGGGCGGCACCTCGCCCGAGCCCGCGCTCTTGTAAGATCACATACATTTCACATATTATAGTGGACATGCAGCGCGAGAACGAGCAGCTCATGGCGCGCGTGCAGGCGCTCGAGGGCGGCACCTCGCCCGAGCCCGCGCTCTTGTAAGTTCACATACATTTCACATATTATAGTGGACATGCAGCGCGAGAACGAGCAGCTCATGGCGCGCGTGCAGGCGCTCGAGGGCGGCACCTCGCCCGAGCCCGCGCTCTTGTAAGATCACATACATTTCACATATTATAGTGGACATGCAGCGCGAGAACGAGCAGCTCATGGCGCGCGTGCAGGCGCTCGAGGGCGGCACCTCGCCCGAGCCCGCGCTCTTGTAAGTTCACATACATTTCACATATTATAGTGGACATGCAGCGCGAGAACGAGCAGCTCATGGCGCGCGTGCAGGCGCTCGAGGGCGGCACCTCGCCCGAGCCCGCGCTCTTGTAAGATCACATACATTTCACATATTATAGTGGACATGCAGCGCGAGAACGAGCAGCTCATGGCGCGCGTGCAGGCGCTCGAGGGCGGCACCTCGCCCGAGCCCGCGCTCTTGTAAGATCACATACATTTCACATATTATAGTGGACATGCAGCGCGAGAACGAGCAGCTCATGGCGCGCGTGCAGGCGCTCGAGGGCGGCACCTCGCCCGAGCCCGCGCTCTTGTAAGTTCACATACATTTCACATATTATAGTGGACATGCAGCGCGAGAACGAGCAGCTCATGGCGCGCGTGCAGGCGCTCGAGGGCGGCACCTCGCCCGAGCCCGCGCTCTTGTAAGATCACATACATTTCACATATTATAGTGGACATGCAGCGCGAGAACGAGCAGCTCATGGCGCGCGTGCAGGCGCTCGAGGGCGGCACCTCGCCCGAGCCCGCGCTCTTGTAAGATCACATACATTTCACATATTATAGTGGACATGCAGCGCGAGAACGAGCAGCTCATGGCGCGCGTGCAGGCGCTCGAGGGCGGCACCTCGCCCGAGCCCGCGCTCTTGTAAGATCACATACATTTCACATATTATAGTGGACATGCAGCGCGAGAACGAGCAGCTCATGGCGCGCGTGCAGGCGCTCGAGGGCGGCACCTCGCCCGAGCCCGCGCTCTTGTAAGTTCACATACATTTCACATATTATAGTGGACATGCAGCGCGAGAACGAGCAGCTCATGGCGCGCGTGCAGGCGCTCGAGGGCGGCACCTCGCCCGAGCCCGCGCTCTTGTAAGTTCACATACATTTCACATATTATAGTGGACATGCAGCGCGAGAACGAGCAGCTCATGGCGCGCGTGCAGGCGCTCGAGGGCGGCACCTCGCCCGAGCCCGCGCTCTTGTAAGTTCACATACATTTCACATATTATAGTGGACATGCAGCGCGAGAACGAGCAGCTCATGGCGCGCGTGCAGGCGCTCGAGGGCGGCACCTCGCCCGAGCCCGCGCTCTTGTAAGTTCACATACATTTCACATATTATAGTGGACATGCAGCGCGAGAACGAGCAGCTCATGGCGCGCGTGCAGGCGCTCGAGGGCGGCACCTCGCCCGAGCCCGCGCTCTTGTAAGTTCACATACATTTCACATATTATAGTGGACATGCAGCGCGAGAACGAGCAGCTCATGGCGCGCGTGCAGGCGCTCGAGGGCGGCACCTCGCCCGAGCCCGCGCTCTTGTAAGTTCACATACATTTCACATATTATAGTGGACATGCAGCGCGAGAACGAGCAGCTCATGGCGCGCGTGCAGGCGCTCGAGGGCGGCACCTCGCCCGAGCCCGCGCTCTTGTAAGTTCACATACATTTCACATATTATAGTGGACATGCAGCGCAAGAACGAGCAGCTCATGGCGCGCGTGCAGGCGCTCGAAGGCGGCACCTCGCCCGAGCCCGCGCTCTTGTACGATCACATACATTTCACATATTATATATAGTGGACATGCAGCGCAATCGAGCAGCTGTTGGCTCGAGGGCGGATCCACGCCGGTGCCCGCTTTCTTGTAAGAGATCACGTAGATTTCTAATTTTCCAAAAATGACACTAAGATGGCCAAAACCGGTACTACCTATCCTACTCCAGAACGAAAATGTCATACTTAGGGTGAATTTAGACTGAAGGATAAAATAGGAAAAAAATATTATAAATACCTATTCCTATTAGACGGCGGATCCTGAAAAAAAAATACAGCTGTTTCATCCAAATAGTTCATCGACTTTCGATGTTATTTTTTTGCAATTTTATGGGGACCACCTGTGTAATATTACTGTCCTATTCTGTGGGGACCACCTGTAGTAAAAGTTGAACATACCGATGAGTATTTTACATTTTACTTCTGTTTTGTGAATTTTACTTTATAACAATAACGAGAGAAAATGTACTTAGGCAGGTATATGTATTTTCTAGTTGACTTTTTTTTTATATGTTATTTTTCTTTTATATTTATATTATAATTATATCCTAGTCTATTTTGTCATCCATAATTTTGTTGTAAAAAAGGCAGTGGCTGATGAATGGACCAGCTCTACTATTGTCATTTATAATGTGTCAGGATATTGTTACTTTTATCAGGGGTGAATCCAGCCTGAGATATTGAGATCAGCTGTCTGCGACCGCTCGATCCAACCCCTACCTTACCATCAATAAAGGTGAACCAACACTAGCTTCACCAACGCACACCGCACTGAAGCCTTCGCATGAAAAGATAGGCCATTAATAATATGTGGTAGCGTTTGCTAAATAAGGGATCTTATTCTAGTTTGCTTATGAGAAATTCTGAATGCACTGTAGCACTTTGCGTTACGATAACTACGCTATTTTTTTTATATATAAAGACGCATGTAGATAAAACTAGAGAGTTGCTGTTTAGGGTTCAGCAAGCACGCCTGGGGAAAAGCCAGTCTGCCAAGCAATAGCATGCAAAAAATACTATTTCCTGGAAATAAGGGCACTATCTCTAATGTTTAGACCAAGAGATTCAAAATCGTTTCGGTTTTGATAACCTTTTCATTGCAGTACTGCGTCGCGCAGTTTTGAACTAATTATTTACAAATTTCAATGTTTCTGTGTTTGTGTTAATTTTCCTATAATGATCGTAGCTTTATAGAAAAGATTAACGCATTTTGGTACTCTCTTCATCTGCGTCATCGAAAATCGTGATGATGTAGACTAGAAGACCACTTCCTGACTAGGAAACTTTCCAATAGCCTAAATAATTTGAGTTCTCTAAACAGTTTTCATACTCCTTTTTCAATGCAGTGTCAATTTTATGAGTGAATTTGTTTTCAGTAACGGTCGCAAGCCGCGCGCAGTGGCGCCGCGTCGCTTCTGCGACATTTGCGACGTTTTTGATGCGCACGACACGGAGGACTGCCCGCGGCAATCCGCGGAGCCCGACGCGCCGCCCGCCGGCCCGCCGCGCGAGCGCCCGCCGCAGCGACCCTACTGCGATATTTGTGAAGGTAGGACAACCACTAGTTTTACTACAAATTAGACTAAAAGGGGCACTTGGGACTCGAGAGTAGTCGCATTTGGGGATGAGTTCATCTTTACTATTCCGAAGGAAACCATGACGCAGCGTGCCCAGCGGACGTCAAATTAGGTACATGCTTTATAGCACTGGCGATAGCCATATCGCCAGTGCTATAAATCGGATATAATATAATATAAATCGGATCCCGGTGCTTTCTGAAAAGCATAGAACCGTCATCGAGTTTTAGTTAAGACCACATAACCCACTCGCATCCCAATGCAGCTGCAAAACATTTCCCCTATTCCTGCCTTCGTCACCAAAAAAATAAGCTCAAGTTTTAGCAGTCCATTTATCCATCCAAGAGAGGAAGGGGAAGACCACGGAGATAAGGTACATACGGTCATGTACAGGGAGGGGAAGATCCATCAGACATCCTCTGCAGGACATAAGCCCCCCTACGGATCTCCAGTTAGCCCGATTGGAAACTGCTTGCGTCCAGCGCAATCCTGCGGTCTTGATAAGCTCACCTGTTTTATGTTGCGCTTGCCAGTACGTGGTCTCCACTCGGCAACTACTGCTACACTATTGAGAATTATACTGAGCGCCACACAAATTGAAAGATGGGAAGTTAGCCGCAGATGACACTTCGCCGTGATTCGCTAATTATTGCGCATGTGTGCACAATGCCTATACAAATGGCGTAATGGCCTATACAAAATCAATTTGTGTGGCGCTCAGTATACTATGTATTTATTAGTAATGCTGAGACGATGCAACACCGTAATGAGATATACATATTTGCTTATAGTGTTGTTTTTAATTTATGCTCTCTGGCCATTTTTTTATAAAGCGGTTGCAAATGACTTGCGCACTCCGCTTTTACATGGGTTTGAGCCGTGTGTGGACGTCTGGTCGCTCGGCCAGGTAAACACACTAATGCAATGTCATAATAATTATCAGCCGTAGGACGTCCACTGCTGGACATAGGCCTCCCCTATGAATTTCCAATAAGCCCGGTTGGAAGCGGCCTGCATCCAGCGCGTTCCTGCGGTTTTAATTATATCGTCGGTTCACCTAGTTGGACGTCCTACGCTGCGTGGTCTCAATTTGAGAACTTTGCCCCATCGGACATCAGTTTTCCGAACTATGTGCCCTGCCCACTGCCGATGTGAAAAATCTGCGATGCGCTCATTGTTTGCATCTGTCTGTTTTTCATTACCATTTTGGCAAGTTTCACTAATTGTCATTTTTTGTTTCAGTGTTTGGGCACGCTACAGAAAACTGTGATGAAGAAGAAACATTTTAATTATTATTAGTAACTTAATTTCAATGTTACCGTTGTTGTTGTTTGACGTTATTTATTTGTTTACCATTTTGGTACAGTTAGGTTTTTAGACCAATGTTTGTAAATATCTTTGATCTTTTTAATTTTAAGCCAGATTAATGCATGTTATTTTACCAATCAAATTATGAGGTGAAAGGTGTTATATATCTTTTCTTGTTCATTGTCTGGTCATAATGGACAATGAGAAATATTTTTATATGGCACAAATCATTTTTTCATCACAATCATGGTATTGACTCTATTGATTGCAATCTATTATAACTCTATGGAGAACACCAAATTACATAATTACTGTTTTATATAAGCAATAAAATAATATTACCTATATTGTTGTTATTATTCTGAGTAAACCTTAATTTATTTCCTAAACCAAGAATAGTTTGAATTAAACTTCTTGGTATCTGTGAACATGAGACAAGTGATTGCACAGACAGCAATAATCTTCGATCTCGTTGCATATGATGTGCTTTTTGGAGAGAGATGGAGAGCAGGGGAATCCCGGCTGAGCTGCTCCGGATATTTCAATATTGGTATAGTCGCCAGACCAATCACGTTAAGTGGGCGAATAGTGTTTCGGACTCGTATGGATTGGAATGCGGGGTAAGACAGGGAGGGCTGTCCTCTCCGAGAATCTTCAACCTCTTCGTGAACGGTCTCATAGCCGGGCTCAGCAGCATGCGTGTCGGGTGTCGCGTCGGAGGTGTCTGTGTAAACAACATCAGTTACGCTGACGACATGGTCTTGCTGGGCCCGACTGTGAAGTCCATCCGAGATATGCTCAAAGTTTGTGAGAACTACGCCGCATCGCATGGTCTCATCTATAATGTCAAAAAAAGTGAGTTCATGGTCTTTAGGGCTGCCGGCAAGTGTCCTGAAACTTTCCCTCCTATTACCCTCAATAGCATTAGCATAAATCGAGTCATATCATATCAGCCATAGAACGTCCACTGCTGGACATAGGCCTCCCCTAATGATTTCCAATAAGACCGGTTGATAGCGGTTTGCATCCAGCGCGATCCTGCGGTCCTAATAAGGTCATCCGTCCACCTTGCGGGTGGACGTCCTACGCTGCGCTTGCCGGTACGTGGTCTCCACTCAAGAACTTTTCGACCCCATCGGTCATCAGTTCTCCGCGCTATGTGCCCTGCCCATTGCCACTTCAACTTGCCAATCCGCTGGGCTATGTCGGTAACCTTGGTTCTTCTACGGAACTCCTCATTCCTGATTCGATCTCGCAGAGAAACTCCGAGCATAGCCCTCTCCATGGCTCTTTGGGCTACTTGGAGCTTACTAATAAGGCCCATAGTGAGAGACCACGTTTCTGTGCCATAAGTCATCACTGGCAACACACACTGGTCGAAAACATTCGACTTGAGGCACTGAGGTATGTCGGACGAGAAGACGTTACGCAATTTTCCAAACGCTGCCCAACCGAGTTGGATTCGGCGATTGGCCTCTTTCTTGAAGTCGGACCTACCTAACTGGACTACTTGTCCCAGGTAGACGTACGAGTCAACGACTTCAAGAACCGAGTTCCCAACTGAAATAGGGGTGGGTAAAACATGAGAATTACACATGACCTTTGTCTTATCCATGTTCATTTTAAGACCCACCTGTTGAGAGACTTGATTAAGGCCTTCGAGCATCGTGCTGAGTTCTTCCATCGACTTTGCCATGACCACGATATCGTCGGCAAATCGAAGGTGAGTGATGTATTCGCCATTGATGTTGATGCCGAGTCCTTTCCATTCCAGGAGCTTAAAGGCGTTCTCCAGAGTAGTAGTAAACAGTTTCGGAGATATTACGTCTCCCTGTCTTACGCCTCTCTTCAAAGGGATCGCCTTGGAGCTATCTTCCTGTACTCGAACCGACATAGTGGCGTTATTATACAAACACTTCAGCACTTCAATGTACCGATAGTCAATACGGCATCGTTGAAGAGACTCAAGCACAGCCCATGTCTCAACCGAATCAAAGGCTTTCTCATAGTCCACAAACGCCAAGCAAAGTGGCAGGTTATACTCCTCGGTCTTCTGTATAACCTGCCGCAGCGTATGTATGTGGTCCATGGTGCCAAAGCCCTTCCGGAAACCGGCTTGTTCGGGAGGCTGGAAGTCATCAAGCCTGTGTTCGAGACGATTCGTAATGACCCTTGAAAACAACTTATAAACATGGCTCAGAAGCGAGATGGGTCTGTAGTTTTTCAATAAGGTGTTGTCACCTTTTTTGAAGAACAACACCACCACGCCTCTGTTCCACGCTTCTGGCGTTATGCCCTCGAGGACGACGGTGTTAAATAGCTTCTGAAGGACTTTTAGTACCGGCGTTCCACCCGCTTTCAGAAGCTTTGAAGTAATTCCGTCGTCACCCGGCGCCTTATTATTCTTAAGTTGGTTCAGGGCCATCTTAATCTCGTACAGGCTAATGTCCGGGATGTCATCGGTGAAGTGTCGGGTTAGCTTGGCTCTTGGGTCTTTGGCCGCGCTGTTTACAGGCTTTGCTACCGAGGCGTATAACTGTCCGTAAAACCTTTCGATCTCCTGCAATACCTCTGCCTTGGTTGACGCTATACTGCCATCTTCTCTCTTCAGCTTTGTCAACTGGCTTTGCCCAATAGACAAATGCCTTGCGAACACTTTGGAGCCTTTGTTCCGCTCTATTGTCTCTTTAACATGTTTAGTATTAAAGAGACGAATGTCGCACCGCACCGATTTTGAAATCTGTCTATTGAACCGCCTGTATGACTTTGCATCATCGGAAGACTGCAGTCTTAGCGAGCGTCGTTCGGCCATGAGATTTAGAGTATGATCGGAAAATTTCTGAGGTCTATCTGAACGGCGGGGTCTAAAGAACTTAGAACCCACCGTTTGGACAGTTTCTACGAGCCCGTTATTGATCTCGTCCACCGACGCAAAGTTATCCAGGCAAGCAAAGCGATTCGAGAGCTCGAGCTGAAAGTTTTCGGGGTTTTGTATGTGGGCACGAGTAGGTCGGAGCGTAGACTTCATCAGGCGGGACCTTTCGAGTTTAACGTTGATATTCAGTTTGCCTCGCACGATTCTGTGATCACTGCCGGTTTTTACCCTGTGGATCACGGAGACGTCGTTAAATATCCGTTTCTCGCTAGTCATGATGAAGTCTATCTCATTTCTCGTGGTACCGTCGGGACTCATCCAGGTCCATTTCCTGCGAGGTGGCTTCTGGAAGAAAGAGTTTATCATGAAGAGTTCTTCTTTCTCCAGAAAGTCTGCCAGCATGTGGCCCCTGGGGTTCCGTTGCCCATATCCAAATTGCCCCACTCTCAACTCATCATCGCTTTTCTTGCCCAACTTCGCGTTGAAGTCTCCCATAACAACCGTGAAGCGGGTCTTAGACGTATGTATGGCCCGACTTACGTCCTCATACATAGCCTCCACTTCATCATCGGGGTGTGACGAGGTCGGTGCGTATACCTGGATGACCTTCAACGAATATCGTTTGGATATTCTGAGTATCAGGTATACAACCCTGCTCGACACACTTTCGATGGTAATGATGTTGTTAACGAGAGACCTGTGAACGAGAAAGCCGACACCACCTTGGGACCGTTGGTCACCTTCCCGGTAGTACAGTAGGTTGCCGGATTTCAGGGTTATCGTGTCCTCGCCCTCTCTACGGACTTCAGATAACCCCATAATATCCCATCGCAACCTACCCAACTCTTCTTCCAGTTCCGCAATCTTCTCATCAGTCCTCATAGTGCGCACGTTATATGTTGCCAGGGCCAGTCGTCGTCGGTTGGGGTGGCAGCCGGATCTCTGCCGGGGATTCTTAGCACCCCTTGCTCCGCCGTTACCGTGGTCGCTGCCGGAACCAGGACTAGCGGAGCTGCCGGGGACTGGGGGCCTGGTTCTATTTTGTACAATCATAAGGGGGGGGGGGGGGGGGGTTTGCCCATAATTGCCGCGCCGGGCAAGCGTGTTGGCAATCGCAGGGCGTAGCTCTCGCGACGGGGATGCTGCTGCCTATCCCCGCCCTGTTGCACTTGAGCTACGCTGTTCTGGATAGGTATACCGCCAACAGTCGGTTCCGTAGTACCTCAGTCGGCTCTTACGACACCTGGTTCAAGAGGGGGGTGCTATTCTACTCTGCCGGCACCCCACGGCCAAATCGAGTAACTCGGTTTAAATATCTCGGACACATACTTGTCGACGACGATGACGACGTGGAAAGGGAGCGCAGGGCGCTGGCAGCTCGAGGGAACATGTTGGCCCGCAGATTTGCTCGTTGTTCTGATCAGGTCAAAATCACGCTATTCAAAGCGTATTGGCAGGGGTTGTACACGGGTGGACTGTGGTTCCGGTGCTCCCAAAAGTCAAAGGATACCCTGCGCATCCAATATAATAATGTATTCAGGATGATGTTGAAACTCCCTCGATTCTGTAGAGCCTCTAACATGTTCGCGCAAAACCACGTTGATGGCTTCCACGCCCTCGTTAGGAAGAAGGTGGCGTCACTTCACTAGTGAGGAGGCTACGGGGGAGTGACAACACCATAATGAAAGCGATAGCGGACGACCCGCATGCTCCTATACTGAGGCATCTCGTGCGGACCATGATTCCGCAGGGGATGCCTCCAAAGTATACCAAATAAATATTAACTAACCCTAGTTTGTAAGCATAAGCATAAGTTACTAGCAAAATATGGATTCGAGTTGTCCGAATTAAATAAAATTTGAATTTGAATAAACATATTATTTAAAAAAAGTCATCAAAAAAAACTAAAATGCTTTTCTGTATATTTGGCTAATAGCTAATTTCACATTCGCTAAGAAGTGATTCAGCCTATACTTGACTATTGTACAAGTTTTTAGAATAATATCACTTATTTTCTAAAAATTTAAAGTACCTGTTTCTATCTTTCATTTCGACGTTTAGGATTTATCCCTGAAATATATCGCCACTGCTTTGTGTTTAACTTGGAAGAGTATGTAGTAAAAAAACAAGTGATTGTTCTTAAATTATTTTATTTTACTGATGCATCTTATCCTAATTTTTATCAAAATATTTGCTCAATCCAATCCTTCCTTCTTCTCTTTAATAGCTTCCTGTAACAAACAAATAAATCAGTTTTGATTTGTAGTTCAATACTGCAGGAATAATAAGGATAATTATTATGATGATGCATTATAAGCCCGATTACAGAGGCGGCAGCGTAACTATATTAGCTAAATAACATAGTTCTGTTTCTTTTTCACTTTAGGCATTTGATAAAGAGAACGTTTTTTACGCTGCTATTTGCATGTGGTGTTTTGTGCATTAAAGGGTATCTTATAGAAGTGGCATTCTACATCGAGATTAAACCTGTGGATTCTATTAAAACAAACTACTCTCATTATCACTACATTTTATAAACCAAAGTCGCTATTTCTGTGTCTGTTTATGTATTTCCTTATAACTTACAAATTGCAATGCAATGTGGTTTTCGTTTTTGAGTGTTTCTTGGGGAAGGCTTATAGCTATAATTCATTCATAGCCGAGCAAACCCGGAACGGGCAACTAGTTTTGATATAAACTTACTTTGAATCTCTCCTCAAACAAAGAAAGTTCAGATGTTAAATCAGTGATGGCATTCATGAACGCTTCTTGTGGAGTGTAGTCTGATGTAGTTTGAATTCTCAGCACAAACTTGTGTTCCAAGGGATGAGGCACTTTGTATCCAGCAAATAACACTTTAGGATCTTTCAGGAGTTGACTGTAAGGGAAAATCTTGATGAGAATACTGCGTTACATGTTTAGGTTTAGGTAAAATGACATCATGAATCACAAATACATACTGCCTGATCATGTTCCCGAGTGTATGATCTTCTTTATTTACCGTGAATATTGCCGCGTTTGTTACTTTAGTGTCCTCTTCTTTCTGTACTCTGAAAATATAAAATTAATGAAAATCCTCAGAAATATCTGAAATCACATTGAAAAACAAAATGTATGTTCAATGAGAAAAAAAACATCGACAGGTTATGTTACTTACTTCTTTTCTCCATCGTATAAAAGGAATGATTCAAAGGTGGGAGGCGCATTCATGTTTCAATAGTTGAAGTAAATATTGTAAAAGTTTAGCTGATTTTAATAATTTCCTTCTAAAAGTTCTAAATAACGCAACGCAACAGCAACACAAACAAAACAAATCAGGATATCTGTCAACTGTCAAGATATGTCAAATGTTTTTTTTTACTAGTTTATGAAAAATTAAACTGGATACTAAATACTTAGTGCCTTCCCTGTTTATAAAATCTTCCATTCGTTTGGCAGTATTTAAATAGTTTAGATCTAATTGCGGATCGCGGTCTAGTTTGTAGCACTCTTTTTAACAAGACATTCGTTTACTTGCTTTGCATTTGAAGAGGACCGACAATCTACATCGTACTTGAGACCCAAGAACTATTTCAACACGTATTGGTCGAATCAAACTTCTTGACGGCTGTGATTTAAAGATACAAGCGGTGCGAAACCCAATCCTCACTAATTATCGGCCGAATCATACAGGTCGGCGGATGTGTAGTATTGTATACTAATCGCCACATAAGTCGGCGGACGAGAAGTTAGCCGCAGATGACACTTTGCTGTGATTCGCTAATTATTGCGCATGTGTGCACAATGCCGACGCCGCGTGTCGTAGTGTTGAGTACGGGTGTAGGAGCGCGCGGGTGTGCCCCGGCGTCTCACCTCTCGCTCCCGCGCATACCTATATTTCGGCTTTTGCGCATAACTTCCTTTGGACTTCGTGGTCGTCCATGTCGAGATGATGATGATAGGATAACATCTCGCAAAGGAGTACTCCACCGGGCGAGGTGTTGTGCCCGGGGATAGCTATCCGACAGCGTAACATTTGGACTTAATATGGTTCGGCCTTAAGCGGTCTACACACCAAAGCCGCTGACCCGGCGGCACAGCCCGGCGGCTTAGTGCCGGCGGGTTAACCCGGCGGCTTCAGAATGTCCAAGCCGAACGACTTTGCCGGCGGCACGACAGCCGCGGCATGTGGTGTTCTAGTAATTGCCAAATAGTCGTAGAGATTGGACGTGTGTGTTTCGAATAATTCAGAAGTAGTATTTTCAGTACCTAATTGACATGGAGGAGGACGATAACAGTGATTTAATAATAGCAGTTTGTGGAGTTTCAACTACTCTATGAAAGCCGGCGGGCAACTGACTGAGTGAGTGGAGAGGGATGCCGTCGGCATCGGCATGCTAAAGATGCGCGATACGAATCGATATTATGTTGTATCGATACAAAGCAATGCGATATATCGATATTTTGCATCGATACACGACCATACGATACGCATCGATATATCGTATCTCTATAAATGAAATAAATAAACGATTTAAAAATTCCGAAAAAGTGCATATTTTGGCCATTTCTACGATTTTGGATCCCAGGTTAAAAAAAATTTATTTCACCGACGCTCAGGCTTGTGCTAAAGCTTTAAATGACATATCAGATTATTACAGAACCCGCAACGTCTGTCTAGACTTTTGTTTCTCCGAAGCCTAACTTCGTCTCAGTGGCAATTGTAAAAATTTCATTTTTCAGTTGGTTTGGTTTCAGAACAATATATTACTTTTCACTGCTTAGAGTATTTTTTTTCATTTATTTTACCCTGTTTATAAAGTTTATAAATATCGTTACGTATCGAAAGTATCGATACAAAACCCTGCGATATATCGCTGGATCGATACAATTGATTGCGATACGTATCGATACGCTGTATCGATACAAATGATTATTTTGAACATCTCTACGGCATGCTGCCCCGCCGGCTTGCCCGCGCGGGCGCAAGCCGGCGGCACTCGGCGGCAGGATTGTACAAAATAAGGCCGGCGGGTTGGGCCGGCGATCCGTGCCGCCGGGTCAGCGGCTTTGGTGTGTAGACCGCTTTAGATTATAGAGGGAAGGTTCGGCCGCCGCTGAGAATTTCGTTTGCGCGATGCAGCACTCGGCTTGTGATTGGCTGACGCTAGTTTTTCTCGAGGCGCGCGTGGTGGCGCCACATGTAGCGAAGTTAGTCGCTACATTCCCATCCGCAGATTTGTGTGGCAGTTGGTATAGTAAGCTACAAGTTGCGCAATATCTAATCGTGGCTGAAGCTCACATAAAGCTGCACGTTGATTGGGTTTCGCGCAGCTTGTACCTAACTTCACAGCCGCCGTGAAGGTTGATTTGGCCAACCTACTAACGTAGGTACATTGCTTAAAAATATAAAAATACCTAGGTATTAAATAGTAAGTAAGATTGTATCATATGGGAGCAAAATAATATGTTTACGGCGAGGGCGCTTTTTTGTAGAATCCTGAACGTAGCGAGGGATTCAAAGTACGTCGCCCGAGCCAAAAATATATTTTGCGCCCGAGTGGTACACTCTACTTTTCATCACCTCTATGAGAAAACAAAAGGCGCCTCATATTTTACTATAATATTATTATTTAATAAAACGTAGAGTAACAACTAAATTGAAATTAAATGGTGTCTAAATAATAAAACAAATGAAAACTTATATTTACATTCTTTTCATTCATTTTCTTGGCGCTGATCACTAACATTACAAATACTTCCAAATTCAAAAAGTGAGCGGCAAAGATCATTCGTCGCACTTATTTGTTCTAAATTCAAAAAGTGCGCGGCAAAGATAATTCCGTCGCACTTATAAAGTTCCTGATAGAAAACACCTCCTTAGGCGAACCAAGTAGTCCTTTTCGAATAGATTATGATGAAAAATATTTAAAGTAGCACGGACAATTACTTCTTTAAAATGTGCTCATACTTATTGAGACTAAACAACGTGATTTTTATCAAAGAGGACATGCGGTAATAATATCGATATACCTAAGATTTAAGTAATAGGCATGATAACTAAAAAAATATAATGAGTCCGTCAGAGAGACAAAATATATTAGACATGTATTTTTTCGTTTGTCCATTAATCAAAAATTGATTAAGATATAGGCCGTCAAAGTTCCGCGTGACGTCACAAGTGCCATACAAATATATAGATTTCTGTGAGAGAAGTGACGTCACGACCCCCACTCCCAGACTTTGGTAAGTTCTATCTTTGTCATTTGTTGTTTGATTGTCGAAAGAAAAAAATACGTATCCAATATCTTTTGATCATAATTTTTTAGCATTTTCCAACTGTGGCTCAGTTGAATAATACTAAAAAGTATTACACGATAAATTGTAGGTCCCGCCCCCCGATCGCCTAAGCAATCGTTTATGACTTCATTTTAGTCATTTGGCACCGCCTATGTGACGTTAGCCATCAAAGTTTTTCATTCAACGATTGCTTTCGCAATCCGCGCAAAGCAATTGATGGCTAACGTCACATAGGCGGTGCCAAATGACTAAAATGAAGTCATAAACGATTGCTATTGCTTAGGCGGTCGGGGAGCCGGTCCCGTTTAGCCATGTCAGAGGCCTTCAGGCGGCTTAAAACTCTGACACCAGGGCTAACCACCCGGCCTATACGAACTTACGTTAAAAAATGTCTATAATAATATAAGACATTTTTTTAATTGTGAATAAGTCCGCTTTAAATGCTTTTGCGAAAGGTGTAGCACTAGTAATACTGTAACCACACATGGGATGCATCATTTTATTTTTTCCAACGAGACCAACCCCAAAATCGCGAAAATAAAAATAACTGTTTGATGATCTTCGTTGCTGCTTTTTTGGGCGATTACCGGGTTGGTCCCATAATAAAAGGTGCCTATAATGATGCACCTCGAATCATGTATGGTTACAATATTACCCAGTGGCTTTCGTAGGTCATAGAAGTGTCATAGGACCCACAGAGCTATTACATAAGACCTCATAGGCTAGGAAATAGTTTAGGATAGAAAAGGCAGATACAGCAGAAAACACCGTTTATTTTATAATTATGAGAGAATTTCAGATTGATAACCTACGTACAGAATAATATGCCTATAAAATCAATCTAACTTGAATTAGATAAGTTTACAACGTGTTCAGAACTTTACTGGTAAGTTTGAATTACAATAGTAGCTTTAGCTATCGCAACAACGGTTTGAGGGTCAGTGTTCCTTTATAACAAGATTACAAGACAATGTAATACAGAGGAATACAATTCAGATATAAATTTTATTCTGAAATACATAATTAGGCATACAGGTAATACAGGGTAAAGAACATCTTTGAACATTTTACTAAACTATTTCAACATTTTTGTCTAAACTAAACATGTACAAAAAATGTTGTTTTTAAACTTTCGCGATTTGAACACATTATTATTATATACTACGGGACTAAACGCGCAATAAAATTACGAGATAAATAAATACCTCATCATCCCGACGTTTCGGCCGAGTTGCATCGACCGTGGTCACGGACCCGTGACCGTCGGGATGATGAGGTATTTACTTGTCTCGTAATTTTAGTGCGCGATTAGTCCCGTAGTATATACTAATAATGTACAAAAATAACTTGATTTTATAAATAAATTATAAACTCTAATATTTATAATGTTTCACATTATTTAACGCCAAGCAACATCAAAGAGTCGGAAAGAACAAAGCACGAATCGTGGAAATTGTAAACTTTACGAACATTTACCTACAAATTGAAGTCTAGCGACTCTACTCGTAACCAATAACGTATTCTTTGTATAAATAGTGTTGTTTAGCGAAATCTGTATAGGGGTGTTCCATAAGCATTCAATCGTTCTTTACGTATTAATATTTAGCATATATATCGGTCTCTCATTATCTGTCCTGAAAGTGAGACAAAAGCCATTAGAAAGAATGTTTCCGACTTACGGTGCCTGAATCGACCGTTTTACTATATTTAGTGCTGCATTTTTGCACATATCCGGACACACTAGTTTAGTCAAATATATCGCAGCACTAAATAGCCTTTAGCATAGTTAATGCCGGCTTGGCTTAACCCCGGGAATACCTTTCTGGCTTTCAGCGCGGAATGTATGAATTTACTTTCTAAGAACAAATGTGAGAGCGGCAGAAATGCTGTATCAAATTTTAACGGTAGTCGTGACACCGTTGCCTATAAGGTGGCATTTTTAGATAATGGTAAAAGAATACATTATTTTAGATATTCTGGATACAATATTAGCGCCTGTAGCTGTTTTGCCTCAGTAGCATAGTTGTCTCATTCGCACACTTGGGTAAGTTTGTATACTTGTCCTGTGAATTTCTAAGAACCGAACGGTATCATCTATCAATGTTAACATTAAAATGTTTTGTTTGATAATATCTATCTTTATATTTTACGGAAGAGACAGAAAATCTTATTTTCGTTTCTTTCTATCTCCTTCCTCAAAGTAAAAGATATAATAAAATATATTTCAAAACATTACCAATTTCATTATAGACAGATGCAACACACATTTTTTGGAAAATCACAATTCGTTACTTTATAAGATATATCTTCAATGATGTAAAAGTGTGTGTGTGTGACACGGATGCTGAGGGCTATATACCAATTTCTTAAATATTTAAACACAATCAAAGCTTGACGCAACAGGCAAGTCACTGCATCAAGACATTTTGCAAGAGCCAAGACAGGTAGAGTCAATGACACAGGCACTAGATGCCAAAAGAAGTGAAGATATCTCAACACAAATTACAAAAATAGGATTAATTTCGAAATTTCATCATTAAAGACTCTTATAATTACATATAGGTATCGAATGTTCGTTGTAAGTAACCGAGTGTAGAGCTCGGACTAGTGGTGTTCATAGGAAGTGATTCAGCAAGGGCTACGGAATTCTATGAATATCATACATAAATATTAAATCGGTATGTATGTTAGTAGGTATCTTTTTAATTTTAATGTCTCAGTTACAATACACATGAATCGGATATATTTCATTTCAATTCATTAACCATTCGATATTATTATATAAACATAAAATTGTTTAATAAGCCTAATAATAAACAGCATTGCAAATATTATTGGATTACTTTAACACTTACTAGCTATCGTTTGTTAAATGTAATAAAATGCTATAAGAATTGACACATAAGTATATAAACTATACTAATTGTGTACTTATACAAAATTAGCAATCCAATCAACAATATGCATACTATTGATTACGAAAATATCTATGTTCGACGATAGTAATGAATGATCTGTTAGTTTGCGCGTGCGCGTGGGACGTGGCCGGCGACGGCGCTTCCACGCCGGAACATCACTAATATGTACACTAATAACAGAATATAAGATACAACTGCAATATTAAGATTTATATTATCAGAGTAATAAAGAGATCATCAAAAGCTGACTAGAAGTTCGGTTATACCTACTCTAACAAATTATTTTACACGATTGGCGGGTGGTGGGCCCGCTCGGCGCGCGACGCGGCGCGAGACGCCCGGCGCAGGCGCAGGCGGATCGCTAACATTATCCTTACTTGGTGTCAGGTACGCGGCCTCTGCGCGAGGCCAGTTATACATTAACTAGAGATACGATGAGGAGATGAATCTAGCTAGTGTCAGCGCGATGGCGATGGGTATCGGGCGGCGCGCGGCGCGGGCGTGCAGCTCGCGACTCGCAAGCAACAATTGACTGGCGAATGGATGACGCGACTGACTCCGCGACACGATCACAAGCTACCAGAGAAAAGGTATCACCTAATTTCTCTACTGTTACGAAGGCAACTAGATGAAATCCTACTCTTAAGGATAAAAATCTAATTATGCTATATATGTTAAAATTAACATTGCTTCGTGTTCTTATATAACTGCACACTAGGACAGGAGACGGGCACTCGACTAGGGTCACTTAGTGCCGTTATCCTTGTATCCGACGCTAGAATCTATGACAATATACCGCTTAGGTAAAGTACGAGTACATTGCACGTCGTGTATTAACCGTTCACATACAATATGTTAGTTAAGATCCATTTTTTTTCCTATAGGAAATGCTAATTTGGTGCTTTAAACCGCCGAGCACCCGTCGGCGGCTCAACCTTACAAACAGAAAATACTGTTCGTCACCAAGATTCATATTGCTGAAATGTCGGTAATACGAATTTATTAAAAAAGTTATCCTAGCTAAAACGGCTACATTATGTATTACTGTACAACGAAGAGCGTCTTAAAAGGTATTTAAACAAAAATTATATTTGATCGCTCACTATAAATATGATCGAAAAGCGCCAAAAGTTTTTTTGTATGTCTCTTTAAAACTATACGATAAATATTGAAAAGTTTTTAAAGTACTCTTATTGTTTATTAAAAGTTACATTCACAATAACAATTCATTATTATTACAAAGTTAACTAAACAACAACTGCATCTACTATCACACATTCGAAAGTTTAAAACAATGTTACGATTGTATTCGAACTTTATTATTGCTGCGGCGCGACGACGGCGCGATATGCTGAGTGCGCCGGCGTGGCCTCCGAGACACGCCCCCTCTCGTCCTCTGCCTACGATCCTGCCCGCTACCCCTCCTCTCCCCTTGCCCCAACTAAATTATTTAACGCCCCGAAACTTTTCTCCATTAGCTTCCTCACCAACTAATCTCCCTTTCATTCCCCTCCCTGAACTACTCTTCATTACCCACCACCGAACTGAGAGCAGTTCGGATCTATTCTCCAATAAAAATGTTTGAACGCTCAGAAATCTCACTAAGTTCTTCTTCGTACCTATTCTCTTCAATACCTTCTCCAAATCCAAGTGACCTTATTATTTGCCCCTTTGCGAATGAATGTTCATTAGACCGACCCCCCACTCCCCTCCCTCCCCTAAACTACTCTCTATTTCCCCACCCCCAAACATCACTTCATAAACTTTATACTTCTCAAACTCTGCGCTCTCAATATACTAGCCTACTTAAACATCTAAGCATCTGCGTAATTACGATTATAATAGTTCTAAAAGCAGTTTATTTAGTTTCTTAGATATGCTATTGTAGCTGATAGCAGAGGTTTTCTCTTCCAACATCAGGATAGAGTAAACATGTAAGTAACAAAAGTAATAAACTAATAGCTAGGTACATCTAATGCACACTAAATCTATTTCAAAAATTCTGATTGTGCGTCAAAGGCTAGACTGCAATCGAAAGTCTATACGTGGCATAAAATGTTGTTTCTATTTAATTGACAAGCCAGTATACCATAGGGAGGAAACCGTTGTTAAAACAAGAATAACGCAGGACTGATTTATGCAAAACCTCTTTTCACAAGCTTGCACATCAATGCTATCAGAAATAAGTCAGTTGCTCACTGATGTGATCCTCGAAAAGGGAGACAATAACCAACACACTATATAGCTCGTTGGATGTCCCTAAATATGAGTGGCAGGGCTTTCAGTTTAGCAGAGGGTGAGAAGGCGTCGTCTTTGGTCCACACCGACGCTCCGACACCCCTACGTTCGGTCCTCGACCGCCTACAGACTCACAAACACACAAGTACCGATGCCTAACAGGCACTTGTATTTTGAACATAACGGTTACACTAACGTGAGGTAGAACCCTAACGATACGGTTCGAATACTGATTGCGATAATAGTTATCACTGTTCAAATGTGTGTGCTTATACGGATTTTTCTCACGGGTTAGCGCGTTCCAAATGTAGCACACTATCTTTTTCAAGGAAGTGGTTTGACGGCGCGGAATCATCACACTGTCTGAGGTTTACCTCGTGAGCAAAACCCGTGAAAACATACAAAAACCACGTCAGTTTTTACAATAAAACTGTTCAAATGCATAAAAACGGGGATCTGATCATCCTTCTTCCTTTATATTAGCATTTTAAGTTTTTACATGTAAGCACGCGGCAACCGGGCTTTTCAGATCAGCCATGAGTTAATACTATAATGATTCAATAATTCCCACCAAGACGAGAAGAAAGAAGGATTTCACTATGTGAATTTGTATTTTATAATGTTCTATTATATTAAAAGCTACAATCAATATTAATCACAAACACTGTAGATATCGTCTTATACCACATCATGGCATTTAAACATTCAAATTTCAAAATCCATAATAGTAATGACGTTTCATGTATTAAGATGAGATAAAACTATTAATTTCCGAAGATACCATAATGAGATGACCTATGACATAATATGTATACTAGATGATATAGTGTATACTGTAAATATAACTAAGTTATGTATATTTGTCGATTATTGCACGCTAGGTAATATTTATAAATAAATAGAAGGTCGCCTAGGACGCGTAAGTGCCGCTGACTGGGGCGACGCCATGGGTCGTGATCACGATGATGGTGAGGATGGTACAGTAGCTTCGTTAATACGATAATAATTGAGTATATGTAGTTTGAACGTTATATGTTCTCGGGTGTGATGGCATGCGTATGGGAACGATGGTGACGATCGCTGGTTGGCAACTGGTTGCCTGGCGGGATGCAAGCACCAACAATGCGCGTCGCTTTTCTTTGCTTGACGGTCCTGCCGATGTACAAACATGTGTTACAACATATATTCGAAAGCAGCTTGACATCGTTCTGTCCAAGAAACCACATCCCTTCGAAATAGGAAGATTATGTCACATTTAAAAACTTTCAATTATATATTTTTTCGTGGCCAGAACGATGTAGTATATAAATTTTCTACATGAGTATGTTACATATAAAACTGAATCTATATTTTGTATATTTAAATATACCTATAAAACTTTATGGAGGTTGTTAAACACACATTCTATAGTCTAGATAGGTATTTCTATCTACCTATTTCAAATCTTCGGCAAATTTAAGCATTGATAGATGTAAAAGATATATTTATGAAATATAAAGATTAAACATTTAGGCATCATGCTAATATAGAATTATAGACTACGAGCTGTCCTAGAATAATATTACGTTAATCTAAAAACTAAATTACATTTTCAAAGATTACATAAAGGTTATACAATTATTTGCAAGCTTTCCTATAGCCTTATTATTTCCTAAATCCAATATTCGAAGTACTGCCTCCGTATTAAAATATTTAAAATTTTGAGTTTAGTCAAATGTGATATTTTTAATGTAAGCACAATCTATACTGATTAATAAATCGTATTTTGGTGTGTTTGCGTGGATACTTTGCATTGTATAATTTATGTGTGTGTGATTCTATATACATTAAATAATTGTATAAAAAGTGATGTGTCAATAATAATAATACAGAATGCATTGAATTCATGATTTGTACTAAAATAAAGGTGCAAGAGTTTTTAAAAGTGCTTTATATTATAAAAAAGTTTCCTTGATTTTACATATACATGCGCTGACGCGTGTAAGCTGTTTCAGGATATAGTGTCTTAAATTATAAGGAAACAGACAAGGGAAGGCATGACGGGCCACATCTAGTCAATCGGTCGCTAATAGGTAAAGAAAAATTGACAATTTTGTCCTCATTCTGTAATGTAAATGTTTCTGGTAAGACTCTTTTATATCCTGAATAAATTGATAATCATGAATGCCATGTCAGCTTTGAGAGCGATGTATAATATGACTGTTCTACATTGGCAAATGCTTTCATTCTATATGGTCGGATTTTGACGCATGCACAAACCCCAATTAGATGATTGACGACTGGACGACCATAAAATGAGCATGAATTATCGTCACAGATGCTATTATTCTAATGCAACAATAATAATTCATATTTGAACTATATCTAGGGATGCGTTCATTATGCGCGTCAAACCTGCCCCTTGCACCCGTTTAGAAGAACGTGTTATAGACGTAGCCGGTCGCAATGAGGCCGAGAACGAGGAGGCACAGCATAATCATTATCTTCTTCTGCAGAGTGGACAAATACAACACATATTAGTAGCTAGAAGTGTTCGGCGAGCGTGCGCGCGCGCGCGCGGCGGACTCGCGGCGCGGCGCGTCCGCCGGCGCGCGCCCGCACGCTCGCGGCTCGGCTCGACGTTTACCTTTGAGCATTGGGCGGTCGGCAAGCCAGCTCGGCCCGCTGTTTATTTAAAGCCAACGAGGCTTGCGATGTAGGAGATGATCGCCACCGCGAGAATGAGCAGACACACAAGGATCATGATCTTCTTCTGTAGACGGCGAGAGGCGGCGGCGAGCATGCAACATACGCTTAAGACACGGCCCGGCACCGGCCGCCCGCGCCGGCCGACGACGATATCGCTTCAATCTCTCACAATATTATTAATCAAATTCATTAATCGACTGGAAAAAATAGGCTTCTCGTGAATGTGCGGATGCGTCATTTGCCTCCGACGCGTCGGGTTGAGAAATAAAATAATAGAATCAAAATAAAATAAATAAATGTAATTTTCAAAATAATTATAAACATATTTACAACATGAGTAGTTTCGATTCTCTATAATTTAAACAACTTTGTAACTCGATCCCTCGGGAGGGTGACTAAACTATGTGTCAACATAACGCAAACCATCGATGTTCTAACACAGGTAAAATAATTATAGGTGAATTAATCAACTACAATGGCATTAAATTATGTCTCACAGTCTTTTGATTAAATAAATTAGTGCGTAAGTTTGGGGGTACAGTTGTTACATCGGCACCCTCACAGCAGTACATGGAATTTAGATGTTTTTTTTCTTTGAACGTACAACTGAATATAATCTCTTACAACTTTTTTTTATTTTAGTCATACTTTACTTTTACATCAAAGTTTTTCCAAGTCCGCGCGGGTGCTTTGAGCTTAATTATGTATTTATAATCAGTAATCACTGTGTATAATGTAAATCACAGTTAAATAGAACAATTTCATACAAAATACACAAATAATGTATTAATTTTACTTTTAATGTTAAATTTTCTTAAAATGCTGTTATTAAATGCAACTCTTTAGCAATATAATACCAAGTGGTATAACTGTTGATAATTTTATAAATATGTATTAATTACACGTACAATTAGAATGAAAACATAGCTATCGTTGAAAATTCCACTAAAATATGAGCGAAACACGCTAACGAATTCTCGATACAGAAATCTCTTCAAAACTATGGAAAAGTTTCCATGCTCCATTCATTATTTTAAACTAAGTATTCATTTTCAATAGTTAAGTAGTGCCGTAACACTAAGCCAATGATTTTTGCAATACAAGTTTAGAACTAAACAAAAAAAAATACTGATAAAACCTTAGTTAAATAGGAAAGAACCATAACATTGTACTGTGCGTATTTGTATGTATGAAAGAAAATAAAAAACAACGTGGAATCTCTAAAAGGTTATACCATTTTAAATAACACATTAGTGTAAATTATTAAGTATAGGTATTAAGTATAGTTATCGTTAAAGCATTTTTAAAAAAAAAAATGTCCTGCGAATACTAATTCCAAATTTTTTTAGACGGTCCTTGACCAAATTTAAGCTGATTCAGTTTAGTTAAAGAAAATTTTAAAAGAACAAATCATTTTGCTCTACATAAAAAAAATTAAACCTGTTCACAGATTAATTAAACAAAATATCATAACATCAAGTAAATAAATAACATTCCGGTACATAAAACAGAACAAATAACATTAAGGATTTCAAAACAGTTAATAATAGAATATTATAAGTACCTACAAATTGTTTTCCTTTGAACGTTTAACACTGATCTAAATACAAGTAATAATTTAGTAAACATGTTCAAATTGTGATGATAGCATCGAGCAAGTATCTATAGAGTCACAATCGTACCAAAAATAGTGCGCGGAGTCCCTCCGCGCGGAAGAAGTGAAACTTCGTAATGTGAAAATGAAAATAGGAACGCAACAGTGCTTTCATAGCCCCTCCATGGTAGCGTTAAACATTTAACGCACCCTTGTTGGAAGTCGCATTAGAAGTTTCACTTCAAAAAGTTTCCGAGCCAAAACCTTCCCCAGGCTACGTAGTGGGCAGGCTTTTAAGTTAGTCGTAAGGTAGTTGCGAGCCGACTACAACGTCGAGCGATGCCAAAGTGCTCGGTTACAAGCACTATTTAGGTGACATAACATCGAGATTCGAGAAAATGGGTCATTGTGAGTTATTTAATGTATAAGTACAGTGGATTTCGGTTATAACGACGGCCAAGGGACCACATTAATGTCGACAAAGCATTTGACCATCTGTGAATGTACAAAGGATAAGAAAGCTTAATAGTTTTATGAATGGGTCTTTGTGTGCCTTTGCCTGCCGAGAAGGTCGCTATATCCGCGAGGGATTTCTATGAATCTGTCACAAATGGTTCATAAAAACTAGTCGCTAAACCCGAAATCGACGCTATGTCCGAAGTCGCTATTGCCGATTGAATTTCCTATGAAAGTATGCTTTTAGTTCAAGGGACGTAAATTTGACGTCGCTATAACCGAAAAGTCGTTACAACCGAGGTCGTTATTAATTAAATCCACTGTAAATCTAAGTAGGTATGTATGACGGCGCTCGGACAGTTTTTTACTACTTTCACTTAGGGACTGTGGCTCTGTAGATAATTGCCCGAAGGATGATAGCTTATTTATTCAGCACAAGCCATTTTCGAACGCAAACCATATCATAAAACATACCTAGTTAAAAATGTTTCAATAGTAACGGTAGTATCTTGACTAAAACGAAAACTGACGTCAGTGAAATTATATATAACAGGTCCTCGTGTCTCACAAAATTATGAAAAATCCTTTAATACTCTACTTTACTACCCATTTCAATATATTTCCATCTTTCTTTGGCTAGGAACCCTTATAGCTGTTGATGTTGGTAGACTGCTACATATTGTTACGATTTCTTTGAAACCCTTTTTTATCTATATTTTGAGGCCAACAGCTATATAGTCTTATTCATAGCAATATCAATAGTAAAACAAACAAACTTTTGCCACGTTTACGCCCATAAATAGTTTGTGCTATGACCCTTAAAACTATGGGTACTAATCTAGATAAATTTGCGTATTTACAGATAGTAATATAGCTCGGTAACACCAGCAAAGCTTTGACTTAAAGTAACACTAATGTAATAGTAACTTAAATCTAAAGCACATTTATTTATTGCACTTTACGCAATATTGTCTTTAAACTTTACCGAAACGGTAAATTAATAATATGAGAAGCTTGTACATCGCTTACAAATCGAACATATCGTATATCGGTGGCCACCTACATTTTATCTAAATCATATTTGCTTTATACATTACTAGCTGCCCGCCCCGGCTTCGCCCGGGTACGACTGGTTAAAAAAACATTTTATAACTATTGTGCTTATATATATACCTACCATGTAACCAAGTAACGTCACACACATGCGCACAGTTATTTTAGGGCTTTTTTATATTAAATTATCATACCTATACACAAATATTTTCGCGATAGAACACCCACTGCTTAACATAGGGCTCCCTTATTCGATCCTGAATAACACCGAATAAAACCATTGCAAGAAGTTTGCATCCAGCTTCCATCTACGTATCCACAAAAAAATGAGGTTCTCAATTAGACTGTGTTTTATTTAGTATGTACCTATGTGATGCGATCAATCCGTGAATTAAAAATCAATTTTGAGTCTCAATAAAGTGTTGTTGTATTGAAATGTACCTACCTATTATAATGCCCATTGCTAGACATACCTATTATAATGTCCAATGCTAGATATATAGATGGGTTGAAAGCTACTCGTAGGTACCTGAATCGCGGGTGTTCCCGTAGTCTTAATCTGTTCAACTATTAACATAAAATAAATATAGTATTGGCCATCTAAATAAAAGTAAGTTCGTATGTGTCGGGAAGCTATACATAATCTATAGCCCTGGTTTCAATTTTTAAACGGTTAGAATATTAGGAACCCACAGTCCATCTTCATTTTACAGACAGCGGCACGTAAGTGTAGCGCTGACGGTACTGTGGAGGGGATGGGTAAGCATGTCGTCTGCCATACTAAACCCATGCGCAGCCATCCCCTCCACACTTCTCTCAGCGCTACACTTATATGCCGCGATCTGTACCTGCGTAAGTTAGTTGAGGTTTCTACTATACACTTGTATTTGATCTTTTCTTCATTTGATAACTTTGTAAAATGTTGGCCATCAGTTCTACTTCTACGAATTGTGTGCCCTATCTAAAGCTTCTTCAACTTGCTAACCCAAAGAGCTATATTGAACCGATGGAAACGCTGGCATCCGACGTGATTTGGTGGTCTCGACTGCCCACCAAATCACGTTGGACTTAAATTTACGTGGATACCTTTTTTTACACTTGCCAAAACATTGTCTACATTCGAAAACTTTAAAGCCCCATCGATCATTCGTTATACGAACTGTGTCAGTACCTATTCACTACCACTACAACAGAAATTATAAACCGTCGATATGTCGGCTCGCCTAACTTAGGTTCTCCAAATCTGTAGGTATTACATAAATCGGATTCAAATCTTGATCCCGTATCAATGAGTTTCTTTGGAACATATGTACGGAATTTCACATCACTGGCTTTTCCGTGAAAAAAAATGTCGTGTGTCAACCCGCATATCTATGTAGCTATGTACGTCTGAAGAAGGAACTCGATGACGTATACTAATTCACCAACCCGCACTGGGGCACCGTGATGGATATGGCCCAATCAACCTTCATAAACAGACCTATGTTCTGCAGTGGACGATTAAAAAAGGCTGATATAGAAACAGGTACTTTCAGGAATAACGGTGATAATACATGCACAACGACAGCGTTTATTTTTTTTCTATTTCTGTGACTTATTAAATTCTTACCGCCTTAATACAAAAGATTTAAATACGCTTAAACACTGTTTAATCGTGCAATTTGTACTGTTAAATATCGTACAAAGCGTGCGTAAAACTTTTGTGGTAAGACGTTCTATATCTATTGAATGGAATAGCCGATTTGAACAATTCGAAAAGTAATCTACTTATATGAATTGAAACAGTCTTGAAAACAATAATATGATTTATTTGGAAAGGATTATGCATAACATGGTCTAATTTTGGTCGGTATTTCTATTAACTTTTATTATGTAATAAGTGGTTATTGTGACATAAAGATAATAGTTGGACATATGGCATTGCGAAGTTCTTTGTAGATATTGATATGTTCTTTAATATTGTAGAACATAAGTACTTTTGTACTATCATCAATAGTTTCCGCAGCGCATGAAACGAAAGATGTTTTAGTGCATTTTTTTTATACCTTGGGTAACGATACTTAAGTTTTAGTAAGGATCCGTAATCTTTTCTAGCAATAAATATAACCCTATGTTACTCAAGGTCAATGTAGCTTTCCAATGGTGGAAGAGTTTTTGAAATCGGCACAGTAGTTTTCGAGTCTATTTATTACAAACAATACATACACACACAAAAATACAAACTTTTCCTCATAATAATATTATTATTAATATAGATGCAGACAGTGTAGATTAATTAATGAATAGTATAGAAGTGTAGATTATTTTCCTCGCTAGAGTTCCGATAAACACGTCCGATCGCTGCTATATAATCATTAAGTGCTACAGGGAGAAGCGCGGCCTTCGCGCCGCGCGCCGCCGGCCGGGCCGCTACCGCCCGCGCCGCACCGATATGTCCCTGCATTTTAAATCTGTAATATCTTCGAAAATATTCATTTAAATTACATGCTGTAAAAGGCTATATTGATCTATATTAAATGGACAATGTACTTAAGGTACTTAATTGGATAAGGATCAATTATGTATTGCTTAAAATAACTTTCTAAATAAGCCATTTTTTCCCGTAAAATGTAAAGGATAAAAAATGGTTATTGTGGGTTATTCTTAAGAGATAGACATATACCATCGCGGACTTTTTTGTTGACCTTTTTGAGGTGTACAATACCGTAGTACATTATTTTGATTTATCTCGTGGGGTTCAGTCAGCGTTTGCAATGTAAGCGCAAAAAAATGTGTTTATTTACGACATCACATTAGAAACCTGTAAATTCATCAGTGTTCCTCTACAATATTATGCATGTATTATACATATAAACCTTCCTCTTGAAACACTCTATCTATTAAAAAAAAGCGCTTCAAAATCCGTTGCGTAGTTTTGAAGATTTAAGGACACATAGGGACGGACAGACAGCGAGAGCGACTTTGTTTTATACTATGTAGTGATATTAAATAACGTAGCCTGGGTATTGAATTCAATTTACATACGACCAGTCTTCCACTGTCACATTTTAATGCGACGAGCGAAGACATAAATAATCTTTTTAACATTTAATATTCTTTAACAATTACCTACAATTCTTAATTTATTAATTTTTGATTAATTAAACTAGGCTCGATTCGAAAATCCTGACTTATTCGATTTCCAAGATACAATAACATAGATTCTGAAGTATCACAGCTGAGCTGAGCGAAAACTAAAACTGACGGGATTGAAATTGCTGGCATTCTTTTCTAGTCGTTTCTTTCGTCTGTAGATTAATTTAGCATTTGTATAATAGAATCAACGCTATTGCATAAGCACAAACTCATTGTGACTTTAATTAATACAATTTTATTCATGCTAGTTGATACGAATAAGTTAGGTAGAATCAGCCAGCGGATAGACAAATGTCAATCATTCGGCGCCTTTATACACATTTCTTATCTTTAGGTTACATGGCTCGCCTATGAGGTTGAAAAAAAACGATGCAAACAATATTTTCATGTTACCGTCACACACGGCCAAAATACGTTAACAAATAAGTAGTCATCATTATGTACAAAACGCCCTGCGGAAAGTCAGCAAAGGACCTATTGCCCGTTAACAGAATAAGTGATGATTTAGAGCGAGCCGTGTCCGGGACGCTATTAGTGGGGTAAGCCCCGTCCCGGACACGGCCCGATTTAATATAAATCATCACTTACTTATCTTATTATACTGCAATGCAATAAACGAGTCAGAAACATATTTCGCGGTTCATTGGCCACGTATTTGGGAGCATGAAAATTATATTTACAGACGTTTTCGAAAATGTAGCTCTTTAAAGGCGTGTAGATGTTCCAAAGGCGTACAATCTGCTATCTCTTAAGCCTAACTGGTCTGCCGCCTCTCAGCCACGACCAAGTGTTGTCATTAAGAAACTCAGGGTCATCCCAGGGTAACAACATTCCAGCTTGTCACGAGGTGTTCACAATCAGTCTCCGGTGGCTCCTTGGGCTTACGACAGCACGATCGCGAGAATTATTATTAAAATAACCAGCGTTACGGACAGGCATATAATGATGAAGATTTTTTTCTGCAATGAGGGAGAAACGAAAACAAAATAAAAATTTGTAGCAATGGCAAAATGTTTAGCGTAGAATCAATTTAGTGAAATAATTTTTTGATTAGTACGAGAATAATGATAAATATAGCTAAACAATTTTTCGATAAAAACAAATTTCATAATAAAACATGGTCTAAACTGATAAAATTTAACAGGAAATTTTAAATCTCTTAAAATTTGATATTGATTTAATTTAAGTTGTTAATTAAAAAATAAAAATAAACTATTTAAATATTACAAAAGCAATACGCAATTCAAAAGCACGATTAAATGCCATCACCATGCGAATGTACAGCAAGCTGACACATATAGTGCAAAGCTCGTCCGAACTGACGTCGGTACAAAGCCTTATGAAGCCAGAAACAAGTCGATGAATTTGATGTCTTAATAAAATGAAATAAGAAATGTCATGGTTACTCTCTAACATTTTCTTAGTGACACGTGATATTCGAAAACGAAAGTATTGCCATTAAACGGCCATTCTTAATCGAGCGAACCAAGTCCATGCGTGACCGGTATCGGATTCCTAAATCATGCAAGCATGCTCGGGTAACAAAACCGAAATGCATGATAAATCGAGTGAAAGTGTAGGAAGATCGAAATGAGGAGACGATCGATAAAAATACACCATCCAGTTCCGTTAGAGTTGTTATTATAGAGATAGGTTCTGGTTTAGTGACGCCTGTCCCGGGTTTAGTGGTCGCCTCGGTTGTTCGAGTATTGGCTGTGGTTCTGGTTACCTTCCGTGCTTTGGCGAGGTAGTTCCCGGCTTTGACCAGGTCGACTTGTCCGGACTCCACGTAGTCCGCCGACTGCGTCACGTGGTGCTCGATGCGGTCCACGAGCTCGCCCTGCTGAGCTAAGGAGCCGCGCGCGGGAGGGAGCGGGACGCAACATTCGCTTACGGCCGATTGGTTCATACAATTTTTTAATACACCCATATATTGTGTTACAGGAGCCGACCGATACGGAACTGAAGTAGAATGTTAGAGACGGGTTAAGACAGAAATTGAGAGACGAACACTTAAATTAGGAAATAATATCTTATGGTAGAGTTATAGAGGAATGTTACAGTGTTTGGCGATATGATAGGTTTAGTCGTTACATAGTTTTATGATAATGATAGTAAGTATTATAACACCGAACGATTGTTACACAATAACATGTTACGAGGAAAATAAATAAAAAAATAATAAAATTATGATACAGTTATTACACGGTACGAGAGGCAAATAACGCACACATCGATGAAGTCGTTTAGTGATACACGAAATCAAATATCAGGTCAAGATTAGAAGCCCATTTCACCAGTGTAAGTTCGAGCGACAGTTAACACAACAGTCAAAGCGAATTCGTGTTAGACACATACATATTAAAAGATCAGAAATGAGAGTTAGTAAAGAAACAAATGAAAACAAAATATAAACGTAAGTGTGAACCAATCACCGGAATAATCGTCGTAAACAAAATGCATGAATATCGGACGTAACAAATCATTCACAAACAAAATTGGGTCGGGAGAAGGAAGGGGAGCGACGGACGGACGTGGGGACAAAACAAAACAAAATACATATTAGTAACGAATGAATCTAGAGCGGAATGGTAACTCACCCGTCGGGCTTTGCTCTGATATTTAAGGGCCTTCTTAGTGTCCTGTGTGGCGGTTTGGACATAGTCCACTGCGTGCTCTACATGATACTCAATGCGGTCGATCATCTCTCCCTGTATCATAGGAGCAAGTTAACTTTACATTACATGTAGAGCTACGTCACTACTTCATAGATTTAATTAGACACTCCTGGATAAAGTATATGGTATCATAAGTGTCTCCTGTCTTTCGAGCAGCGTGGCTATATCCATGAACATAATTATTGCGTTTAGTACCTTATAAATAGCATTTTTTACTTGTGCAATCTTTACGAGATTTGAGTGTTCTGCAGACTGACAAATACTAGTACAACATACAATTATATACAACTTTCTATGGCGTTTTTGGTCTTCTTTCTTAATCCCAGCCCCATTCCAGTATACCAATAAACTAGTAAAAGAGACGAGAGATAATAATGAATGTGCAAAGTCCAGGCTCTATCTCATCTCACTATTGGAAATCTCCTTACTTTTCTTTGAAACCATTTGAAATTTGTCCCATCCTGCCTGGATATGGATAGTAATAGAGAAATATAAATATGTGCAAAGATCTCGACCAGTAACGCTATATTGACCATGTCCATCAACACATCACGGAGTTTGTCGGTACATCTCAATAACGGAAGTTTCTTTTGAAACTTTCCTGAAAATCTAATCTTTTGAAATTCTTTCTTCTTTCTACATCCCTTACTACTTCTATACTGGACATACTAAATGTACAATGCAATGACCTGACGACTCTCGAGCAGGCATTGCCAGGACCATTAACATGTCTTGGAGCTCACGAATGTGAATCCTTAGGAATTTTAAAACGGCTGGTATCATTGAGTTTTGGAGCTTCTATAATAGATCCAATCGTTTGTTTCCTTTTTGACAGCACCAATAGAACGTAACTGCGTCATGTTACGCAAAAGTTCACTTTTAAATGCGAGGTTCTATGGCTACAGACGATAGCCATAGAACGTAAATTTTTGAATACGTTTGTTATTTTATGTAATTTATAAAAAAAACTACTGCACTTATGGACTCAATTTGTCAAAGATGATTATTATACGGGATCTAGGAGCAAACTTAGGCAGTTGTCATATTTTTAAAACCTCGCATTTGAAAGTGAACTTTTGCGTAACATGACGCAGTTACGTTCTATTGGTGCTGTCAAAAAGAAAATAAACGGTTGGATCTATTATTTATAGTATCCTTTCTTAATTCCAGTCGTCCCATCCGTATCTACAAACTAGTAAAAGAAAAGACTGTTCTGCACGTCCGTGTTCGGATGGGTGACCGCGGGTGGCTTTTACAACTGAGCGCTACCGTGGTTCGGATGATACGTTACATTTTAAGCCCCGGTTGATTTACCCGTTTAGCCATGTCATAGGCCTTGAGGCAGCTTAAACACTCTGACACCAGGGCTAGAACGGCCTATACGAATTTGCTTACTTAGTAAAAGAGAGAGAAATACTCCATCTTCGGCTACAACGCTATCCATCTGGTGAGTTGGTGGCCAAATATAGCCCTATTCTAAATAAAAAACGAGAGATAATATAAAATGTGCAAATGGCTGGCTCTCGACCAGCATGACCGTGTCCATAAACATGTGGAGCTCATGAATGCGGATCCTTGGGAGTTTTAAAACGTCCTTTTCCCCAGGCCCCACGCTAGTCCTAGTAGTGATTCCCCAAGTCGTTCATCCTTGTCTAGACCTACAGGGTCTATAAACTAGTAAAAGAGAGAGATAATAAAAATGTGCAATGACCTGGCTCTCGACCAGCATGGCCATGTCCATGAACATGTCGTGCAGCTCGCGGATGGAGGTCTCGAGCTTGATGATGTCGGCGTGCCGCGCCTCGATGTCCGCCAGCGTCTGCTTCGCCTGCTGCGTCTCCATTATTATCTGGAACATTTTCAGTGGCGCGTTTTAAATGTGCTCCTGTAATCGAGTTTTGGACCGACGAGACGGAGGAAGCACTCAATTCGACGCATATACAATATTTTTTTCTATGTATAACCACGCATTATTTTTTGAATAGTGATCGGATTTACATAATTCTTTTTTTATTGGACAAAATATACTTCGAAATTGGTCCCATTTAAATTTTATCGAAATTGGCTGAGCCATTTTTGATAAATCAACAATAATGCATCGATCTGTGCGAAATATTCGTGAATTCCGTACATGGTTGAAGAAGGTCGGTTAATTCGTTTGGTATGCCTATAACGTCATAGATAGACCATGATGATATGGACACAAGAAATTATCAAATCTAATGAATTAAAATGTATCCTTGTTCCTTACTAATCTTGCTAATCACTATCACATGTTATAAAGCAAAATTGCTATTAATGTGTTTTTCTGTCCGTCTGTGTGACCGCGTATCTTCCAAACTACACAAAAGATTCGAATGCGGTTTTCACTATCTTTTAGAGTGTTTCAACGAGAAGGTTTGCAGCGATAACAATCGTACCTGGGCGAAGCCGGGACGGACAGCTAGTTTATTATTGTAAATTCGAAAGTGTGTGGTTGGTATATTAACTTTTTTGCATCAACAGAGCAACGGATAGATTTGAGTTTCGGCATGGAAGTAGTTCAAAGGTTGGAAAGCTATTTTCATGACAGACATGGGCTACTTTTTATCTCGGAAAAATAAAGTTTTTATGGGATAACACAAAAATCAAAACATCGAAATAATAGCTAGTTTTGAATAAAATACCGCAACGAATTCGGTTAATTCGTTTGGTAGCTAGAACGCCAGATACTCCGACATGTCCACTTCAAACTTATAAATACTCCTCGTCTTGGGTCGGACTACAGGTCTGGGATTAATCATGCAAAATATTTCTAAATCACATGTGGCCGTAAGCCGCGTCCGATAGTATGTTTCGAGCTATACATTATACAACCAACGATACAGCTGAGGTCAATCAATAGCGGATTTACTAATAGGCACAGAATTACAGGGACAGAATTTAGAAAGGGGGCAAATATTGGGACATGTTTTTTTTAAACTTTTGTCAAAAATTAAAGATTACGATTATCAATTATTCATGACGATAAAATAATTGGCCTATTATTTGCTTAGAATCTGACCCGTGATGAGAAGTAGGTATTATGATTGCTAATTACGATTTGTAGAGCAGTCAGTAGACAGCGGGGGCGGCAAAATTACAACAACCCCCTGGCGGCAAAAATGTAAATCCTTGCTAAGACCAAACGTATTTATTTGAGTTGTGAGTCCCGTAATTTACGCTGCAATCGATTTCTTACTAAATTATTAACTCATAATATAACTTGTAAGAAACCAATACTGGCTGGCGAATCAAAAAACTACGCTAGCTTTGGCCTCAGCTAAAACTAAACCAATGCTACGGAAACATCTATTTTTGACCGACGTACCGGAGGAGGTACTCAATTCGACGCGTATATTTTTATAACCACGCATAACTTTTTTTGTAGTAGTCCGATTTTAATAATTCTTTTTTATTGGAAAGAGTACACTTCGAAGTCGGTCCCTTTAAAATTTTATCGAAATCGGCTGAGCTAGCCGTGGGGTGCCGGCAGAGTAGAATAGCACCCCCCTCTAGTACCAGGTGTCGTAAGAGCCGACTGAGGTACAGCGGCACCGACTAATGGCGGTATAACCATTCAAATAAAAACGTAGCTAAAATGGCACAGGGCAGGGATGGGGAGCAGCATCTCTGTCGCGAAGCTACGTTTTCTGCGATCGCCACCACGCTTGCCCAGCGCGGCGATTATGGGCAAATACCCCCAATATATGGCAGAAACAAATAGATCAGGCCCCCAGTCCCCAGCAGCTCCGCTAGCCCGGGGCTACGGTAGCGGCCCCGGTAACGGCGGAGAAGGGGGTGCTAAGAATCCCTGGCAGACGCCCGGCTACCACTCCCGCAAACGACGACTGGCCCTGGTAACACACAACGTGCGCACAATGAGGACTGACGAGAGGATTGCTGAGCTGGAAGAAGAGTTGAGTAGGTTGCGTTGGGATATTGTGGGGTTGTCTGAAGTCCGTAGAGAGGGGGAGGACACGATAACTCTGAAATCCGGCAACCTGCTCTACTACCGGGAAGGTGACCAGCGGTCCCAAGGTGGTGTCGGTTTTCTCGTTCATAAGACCCTCGTAAACAACGTTATCACCATCGAAAGTGTGTCGAGCAGGGTTGTATATCTAATACTCAGAATATCCAAGAGGTATTCGCTGAAGGTCATTCAGGTATACGCACCGACCTCGTCACACCCAGATGACGAAGTGGAGACTATGTATGAAGACGTAAGTCAGGCCATACATACGTCTAAGACCCACTTTACTGTTGTTATGGGGGACTTCAACGCAAAGTTGGGCAAAAGAAGCGATGATGAGCTGAGAGTGGGGCCATATGGACAACGGAACCCCAGGGGCCAGAGGCTGGCTGACTTTCTGGAGAGAGAGGAACTCTTCATGATGAACTCTTTCTTCCAGAAGCCGCCTCACAGGAAGTGGACCTGGATGAGCCCCGATGGTTCCACCAAAAATGAGATAGACTTCATCATGACCACTGAGAAACGGATATTTAATGATGTCTCCGTGATCCACAGAGTGAAAACCGGTAGTGATCACAAAATCGTAAGAGGCACATTGGATATTAACGTTAAACTCGAAAGGTCACGCCTGATGAAGTCTACGCTCCGGCCTACTCGTGCCCATATCCACCCCGAGAGCTTTCAGCTCGAGCTCTCAAATCGCTTTGCTTGCCTGGAGAACTTTGCGTCGGTGGACGAGATTAACAACGGGCTCGTAGAAACTGTCCAGACGGTGGGTGCTAAATTCTTTAGACCCCGTCGTACAAACAGACCTCAAAAATTTTCCGATCAAACTCTAAATCTTATGGCCGAACGACGCTTACAGAGACTGCAGTCTTCCGATGATGCAAAGTCATATAGGCAGCTCAATAGACAAATTTCAAAATCCGTGCGGCGCGACATTCGTCTCTTTAATACTAAACATATTAAAGAGACAATAGAGCAGAACAAAGGCTCCAAAGTGTTCGCGAGGAATTCGTCTATTGGGCAAAGCCAGTTGACAAAGCTGAAGAGAGAAGATGGCAGTGTAGCGTCGACCAAGGCAGAGGTATTAGAGGAGATCGAAAGGTTCTATGGACAGCTATACGCTTCGGTCGCTAAGCCTGTTAGCAGCGCGGCCAAAGATCCAAGAGCCAAGCTGACCCGACACTTCACCGAAGATATCCCGGACATCAGCCTGTACGAGATTAGAATGGCCCTGAATCAGCTTAAGAACAACAAGGCGCCGGGTGACGACGGTATCACATCAGAGCTGCTGAGAGCGGGTGGAACACCGGTACTTAAAGTCCTCCAGAAGCTTTTCAACACCGTCGTCCTCGAGGGCATCACGCCAGAAGCATGGAACAGAAGCGTGGTGGTGTTGTTTTTCAAGAAAGGTGACAACACCTTATTGAAGAACTACAGACCCATCTCACTTCTGAGCCATGTTTATAAGCTGTTTTCAAGAGTCATTACGAACCGTCTCGAGCGCAGGCTTGATGACTTTCAGCCTTGCGAACAAGCCGGTTTCCGAAAAGGCTTTAGCACCATGGACCACATTCATACGCTGCGGCAGGTTGTACAGAAGACCGAAGAGTATAATCTGCCACTTTGCTTAGCGTTTGTGGACTATGAAAAAGCCTTTGATTCGGTCGAGACATGGGCTGTGCTCGAGTCTCTCCAACGATGCCGTATTGACTATCGGTACATCGAAGTGTTGAAGTGCTTGTATAATAACGCCACTATGTCAGTCCGAGTACAGGAAGAGAGCTCCAAGGCGATCCCTTTAAAAAGAGGCGTAAGACAGGGAGACGTAATTTCTCCGAAACTGTTTACGACTACTTTGGAGAACGCCTTCAAGCTCCTGGAATGGAAAAGATTCGGCATCAATATCAATGGCGAATACCTCACTCACCTTCGGTTTGCCGACGATATAGTAGTCATGGCAAAATCGATGGAAGAGCTCAGCACGATGCTCGAAGGCCTCAATCGGGTTTCTCAACAGGTGGGTCTTAAGATGAACATGGACAAGACGAAAGTCATGTGTAATTCCCATGTTTTACCCACCCCGATTTATGTTGGAAACTCGGTTCTTGAAGTCGTTGACTCGTACGTCTACCTGGGACAAGTAGTCCAGTTAGGTAGGTCCGACTTCAACAAAGAGGCCAATCGCCGAATCCAACTCGGCTGGGCAGCGTTCGGAAAATTGCGTAGTGTCTTCTCGTCCGACATACCTCAGTGCCTCAAGTCGAAAGTTTTCGACCAGTGTGTGTTGCCAGTGATGACTTATGGCACAGAAACGTGGTCTCTTACTATGGGCCTTATTATTAAGCTCCAAGTAGCCCAACGAGCTATGGAGAGGGCTATGCTCGGAGTCTCTCTGCGTGATCGAATCAGAAATGAGGAGATCCGTAGAAGAACCAAAGTTACCGACATAGCCCAACGGATTAGCAAGTTGAAATGGCAATGGGCAGGGCACATAGCGCGGAGGACTGATGACCGGTGGAGTCGAAAAGTTCTCGAGTGGAGACCACGTACCGGCAAGCGCAGCGTAGGACGTCCACCCAGAAGGTGGACAGATGACCTCATTAAGGCCGCAGGATCGCGCTGGATGCAAGCCGCTATCAACCGGTCTTATTGGAGATCCATAGGGGAGGCCTATGTCCAGCAGTGGACGTCTATTGGCTGATGGATGGATGGATGACATGTGGCCAGTAAGTCTCGCGGGTTTTCTTTTTATTAGACCATGTGTCGTCGTGCGACATAATTTTCCTCTCTCCTCTATGTCTGCAGCTTCCGTGGTGCGGGTCAGCTCAAGCTGTTACCAATACTGTGACCTATTCCTACCGGAAACTATAGTGTAAGTATACGGACCCCCTGAGACAGTCGAGTTGCCTTGTTCCAGCATGTTTTCCAATTGTCATCGGTGGTAGCGCGGCTAGTTGTATTCTGCTCTTGTAGCGACCTATCTACAGAACTCACGTCTGATAAAAGTATACTGACCCCCTGAGTGAAGACGGCAGAGTTGCCCTGCTCCAGCATCTCCTCGAACTCGTTGTCGGTAGTGGTGCGGCCAGTGATCTCCAGCAGCCGCAGTAACCGGTTCTTGCCACAACCTACAGTGATCATATCTGACAAGTATACTGACCCCCTGAGTGAAGACGGCCGAGTTGCCCTGCTCCAGCTCGTCGTCGGTGGTGGCGCGGCCGGTGATCTCCAGCTGCCGCAGTATCCAGCTCTTGCCACAACCTACATATCTGACAAGTATACTGACCCCCTGAGTGAAGACGGCCGAGTTGCCCTGCTCCAGCATCTCCTCCAGCTCGTCGTCGGTGGTGGCGCGTCCGGTGATCTCCAGCTGCCGCTGTATCCGGCTCTTGCAGCGATCTCTGTAGTCCGTCTGCGTGCGGTTGTACTCCGTCATCACTTCGACGAACTTGCGCGACAGCGTCGAGTGCTGTGTCTTTCTTATCCTCAGGTCGGCAGACGATTTGTTCGAGTGCTCTTCTTGTTCGATGTTCTGCTCTATGTCTGTGGATTTTTATTGAGGCGGGTGTGAAAACGTGCTCGAATCTAGACTTTCACTAACCAAAAGAACAATGAGCAAAAGTGTACGCTATTGATTGTTTAGAAACTAGTCTCAGCATCATAAATATTTAGAATTCGCCTCAGAAAGCTTCAGCAATGTCTTATTGCTGTATATATTTTACTTTATTTTTTACTGTATTGCATCCCGGAAAAACTTGCCCTTTCGAAGTAGGTAAGTAATGAAACAGACTTGAGGGATATCTCCTCATTTCCGTGCTTCAGCGCCCGGGGGATATACTCGTAATGACTGATATAGTATTTGTTTGTTTACAAAACATGTTCTGTTTTAAGGCAATTCAGTGGTCAACTCATTTATGTAAAATTCGGTAGTGATGGACAACGGGACCAAAATTGTCCAATCATCTTTACTTTTTAACCAAACTTTTTGAATTTCAAAATGTTTCACAACTTATTTTCATTTACGCATGAATGCTCGCCAAACTGTCCAGAACACGAAGTAAAAAAAATGAATAAAGTAATAAGCTAGGCAACAGATTACGCCATTGCATACTTACGTTTTAATTTTCCTCTGACTTTGTTGGCAGTTTTCTTAACGTCGGCCATGAGATCTTCCAGCTCGTGCTTTGTTTCTGAAAATGAGAACATTCCGGTCATAGTCTCCCATAATATTAAAGTTGAATATTGAATGATAAGGCTTTCAATAGGGCCGCTCTTTGCTCTAATTATGGAATAAATTCCTGAATAATGTACGCCCACACAATGAAGACACGAGTGCTATCTCTATCGTGTGGGCGCTCTAATTGTCTGCCTATTGTCTATATTTTGCCTATTGTAATCCAATTTGCCGTAGCGATAGCAGCGAATTTGCTCTCAATGAGCTGGGTAAATTTCGTGTGAAATATCACGTCATTTGGAAGGCATGTTTATCAAACTTTCCCAACTGTATCGGGGTTGTAAAAGTTTATGAAAACCATCTAGGCATGTGTTTAATGAAAACCGAGCTAATACGTGACTAATAACAATCTATATTCTAGTGTAGTTGTAATCGTAACAAAGTTAGCTCGTTACGTTTCTCATTATAGCTGACGGTGGCTCGGCTACCTGACTCTAAACACGATAGACAAATATACAGTCATAATACATATTTGTCATAAACGAGACGTAAAGTTTAATATTGAAATGCGAGCAACCGGCATTTCGAGAGATGTCGTTATCGAGTTGACGACAATCTTATCGATAATAGCACCCTTTCGTTTCGAATGTCTAATCAAACTTGGGTATTTAGATTTACTAGTCGAGTAAAACGGACGTAATTGCCTCAGTAATGGCCATTAATCATTTTCATAAAGCTCCACGATAGTATCATTTATACAGAAAGTTGTTTTAATGTAATCTATTGGAGTGCGGTTTGGACGATAACAAAGTTAAACCATTACTCTGACCCGTCGATGTTGATTCTTTGGAATCTATGTCCAAGTTTGGGCTCGAAGAGTAATTGACCTAGTAACGAGCATGTCCCGGGGACATTTACCGAGTAGTAAAGCAATACAATTAGCAAGGCAATTCAAGGTGCAATTGGACTACGTTTAATTAAACAAACTGTGTCTCATGAGGAAAACAAAAATAAATCGTACCTATAAGAGGAAAAATGCGGGGAATTTGCGATTGATGATATCATGAACACATGCTACGAAATGACGTTGTAATTCTTATCGGAGTAGGTGACCTAACCTCTAGCTGATGTGGAAGGCGTTGCCGATTTAATATTCTCTAATATGTTTTAGAATCCTAAGGTTTTTGAATACCTTCATTATCGAAAACGAGTGAATATTGTTTGTCTAATAACGGCTAGTTTCAAGCAGTGTAGGAAAACATTATGGGGAAACCTGTCTGAGATATCTTGGCGTTCTCAAACATCCAAGATGATGATAAAATACAGAGCCCGTAACAACTGTATTTGCAAGTCTAGAGACTCATCTCCAGAGACTTCGTAATAATAAATGAAGCAATCGAAAACTACCAAATTATCACATCATTAAAAGTTCTCTCTCAGTTATCATTCTATTCTGCCTTTGATTTTTTCAGCAATTCTCATCGATAAAGTATGTAAATTAGGCGAGATCCCCGCTGCAAGTAATCAGGTATTATTCTCATCGAATAAGTTATCGTTAACATCTGGCGCGGGCAAACTGTGTAAAGAGAAAGAAAGAAAATTGCGTTTCACCCAAATTGTTAAGGATAAGGCAATCGCGTGAGGCGTGAGGCACTTTATTCTTTTGATGAAAAATGCTTACTATACACCGAGAAGGCGACTGAATCCCCCTTATAGTTTATATAGCTGTTTATAAGAATGTGACGGGAGTCCTCGAATATTGACTGAGGACCGGGATCCGCGTGCCTCTTACGTATAAGCGCTTTGTGATAACCCTAGGGGAAAATGAGAGCATATACCCGATTGGAAAATAGAAAGATTGGCTTCATGTTTGCTTTCGCGCAAACTTACCCGGAATAATGATCAGATCTGCGAATTTAGGGACTCTGTATACAGAACACGGATGGAAACAGACTAAATGAGCTTGGTACGAGTTGTGTTGATGTTGGTGGGCCGGAGTAGTAAAAGCTTTGTAAATATTTGACTTATCCAAACCATCGAGGATTTAAAATTTTATTCCACGTGAGTTTGGCGAACTTTGAATGAGTTGTGATGAAAGAAAGAATACTCAATTTGTGAATTGAATGCGATTTTCATTGATATGCTAACACAAAGTTTTACGATTACATATGAAACAGATTGATGTTAAACAGAGAAGGTTGACAAACGAGGATGGAGGTTTACGCCCTGCAGTGCCCTAAAATCTGCTATGAGCTGCAAATGATGGCGAAAAGCACAAATATTTGTCCAATATCATAAAAGAATATGAGGATATTTTTATCCCGGAAAATAACAGCTCCTGAAGGAAGGGTAAAAGCGCGAGGCTGCTAGAATAGCTATAAAATAAAACTGTTCCAAAACGAAATTTTGTCCTCAATACAGACAAATACATATTTATGCCAATACTCTACAAACTGTTATTGCAAACAACTTTACAATTTGTGCACATTCGCTGGCGAATAATATAAAATATTAACAAAGTTTGCACGTTATGGACATAACTGAATAGTTGTTGCGATTATTCAGCATGCACGCAGAACCGTTCGGGAGCCGAGCTCTCCAAACTATTCGATTCGATCGGACCAACTCGTCCGATCAGATTTGCATAAACTATTTAGTGTGTGCATACGCAAACGTGCGAATAAATTGCCCACGCCTGCTGAATACAACGCTAGCCTTTATATGGACTTGTTGAGTTTGTATTTCCGCTCAGTAAATAGAACATACGGTGGGCACAATCGTCGCGTGTAGAAAACAGGCTGCCAACACTGTTACGTTGTTGTTTCAGGCATTTTCCCTTGTGGACTATTATCGTGGCACAGTTGTATACTTCGAAAAGTTAACTCTCACCCGTGTATGCGAATTTCGGGTCGTTGGCAACACTCCGCCACTATGAAAGGATTTGACTGCCTTGCCCTGATGAAGTCGAAATGTGTAGGCTTTATCCGGCAAGCAAGTTTAATAACAGGCAACAATGTGAACAATAAAGTTGTTACAGACATTACCTTTCTCTTAAACGCGTGGTAATGAACATGTAAGCGTAGGTTGTGTTACTATGTCGGATAACACACTCGCCTCGAAAGCACCTGTCGCTTATACTATTTGGGTCGTCTGGTGTGTTCTTTTAAGCCTAGTAGTAAAAGTGTAGCATTGTCTGTTACATAAGGGAACCTCTTGCTTTATTCTAAAGTCTAGATTCTAGACTAGAATATACGTGAATGAATCATACACAATCATGCGTACAATCTTTTATCTTGTTATTTTTTGTATTACAAACAACATTAGTGAATGGTGGATCAGTAGATCCATCGATTACTTTTAGTGAAAGCTCTTTCCTAAAAACGTATTCTACGAAATAATTCCCTGTCTGCCGCGTGCAGACAACGCAAAAAATCTTTTAAAAAGAAAATCCAATTTCTCGATTCCTCGATTCATGTTAAAGTTGAACCCTCCCTTTCAATTGCTTCAAAGAGAATTTAATGGGTTTCATTGATTTTCGCTTTTCCAGCTATAGAAACCGCAGAAAATGTATATACTTAAGAGTTGTGGACGTGGTTTTAATGATCGATCTCCGGGTAAACTAACAAATGGAGCGGCTACAGCTGGATCTACTGGATAAGTGGGCAACTCGGTTGAGATAAAATATTCATGACGGACAATCAATCGCCTTTCATTCATCGTCTAACAAATCGATGGCATTGATTTCACTATTCCAGGACGCTTCATTCAGTAGATTTAGCAAGAATAGCGTTTATCGCTTACTACTCTCTCTCTATATCTGTGTATAATGACCTGACCCTTGTTGAATTATTTGGCTTTCCTTTGTATATGTGCAAGTATATCGCATTGAGTTATTTATTAAATATCTTGAGCAGTAAGTACGTCGCGATTGCGAATATTTTCGCTAAATTGAACAACTTCGCGTCTCGTGGGAAATCGTCGGTACCTAATCTTGTGACACTGACGACATTTTTATAAGCTCCTTCCAGATTTTCCCCAACATTGACGAGTAAACAAACATAATAGAGTAGCCAATCATTTCTGTGTACGATATTTTGTGCGACAAGATTAAACTTTATTAATAGCTTCATTAGGAAGTTTTTAGGACACGAGTAAGTGTAGGCGACATTACATTGATATCCCTATAAACGTTAGTTTGTTTTATAATAACGTCAGCAAGAGCGACGATGGCTTATTCGAGGCTATTTAGGTCGGGTCAATGGCTAATCGTGACTATTCGTGACGTTCCTGCTGAGGGCCCACTGTTGTGAAGTGGCCCTATAAACTCGTCGCGACTACAGCTACGGCCGAACACATCGTCAAATATTATCGCAACTACACTCTTTCATGTCACTTCTAACACCTAGTCTCGGGGGATATCACACCTACACATTTCATTTATGCTGCTCGACGCCGAGCATTCTAAAGACTTCATTTTCGTATATTCCTACACAAAAAGTTTCGAATATTTTTATGGTAACTAAGATATATATTTCCCGGGTAAAAATAAATATTCAGAGCACAGAGAGAATAAATGGCGAACCGTGTTTCGAACTTAACAAAAGAGACTTTTTTTATTGAAATACATACGTTAATGGAAGGTCTACTTGAATAATACAACAATACGAGTTGTATACGTAATACTGAATTAGCAGCAAATCAAATATTGTAGAGCGAGGAAAACATATTTCAGCATGCTTGTAGTAGGTGTTTGAATAAACAGTTTTTCAAATATTAATGGTGTATTGTTTGTGCCTTGATCTGGATATAATTAGAAAAGTTGGGAAGTAATGAAAGTCATGATGCCATCTAGAGACATTTGATCTCGTCAAAATGCCAAGTATTCTCGTGAAAGGCAGACAGACAACCGCCCCCATGTCTACGTAAATGCCACCATTTCGGCCTTCAATACAGTGTGGGGGTATATTCCACAAAGTTAGACCGTCCCACGCTCGGCTCCAATAACGATTTCCATGAAAACCATGAGATAAGAGATGAAACCAAGAATATATTTATAGAAATAATATGATTGTTGTTTCAGGAATATTAAGTACTTTTATTGATATTGGTAAGTATGTTATTGTTCAGTGGATTATTAAGTAGGTAACTAAATACGTATATTATCGTACACAATAACAAGGAACATTATGATATTCTGGTTTATCTTAAAATATTTACATGAATACATACACGACACATGAAAGGTTGGTTTCTATTTGACTTGCCGCTGTACTAATTTTTTAGTTAAAGCAACAACGTTAGGTATTCAGTCTATTTCTAAACAATAAGAGCATTTCAAGTAAAATTGTAAGTCGATCTTATCAAGGTATTCAAATTGAAATTCCCTGTACATATTATTTCACAGACATTACCACAAACAATAGGTTTTACTATGGAAGGGTTCGCTTCACGACTTTAAATTGTATTATACTCCAAACGTATAAATTATAATATTTCGAATATGGATCTAGAATTTTAAATGGTGAATGACGTCGCCATTTAGGTACCTACTTAATTAAGAGTGAAAAGCAGATAAGTAAATCAAATTAGTATAATTTTCATTTTCTACACCTCGGGTTTTTGATTTGGTTACCATAGAGATTTTATCAAATAAAACTGAGCTTACTTTCATCTGACTGCGGCGCTGATAGGATGGCACTGTGCTTCTTCTTTACCTCTTCGACGTTGGTTTGAATCTTGTCTATCATCTCTCGTATCTCTTCCACCTAAAGCAAAAGGAAATAAACAGTTCATTAGTTAAACATTACATTTTTCGGGGAGCCGCTGCGGAGCTCGTTAAATAGTTAATCAGCGTGAGAGGAGTCAGCTGTGCTTATTTTAGCAAGCTCTCGTGTTAATTGATTATTTGGTGAATAGTTATTCTTTTTACGATGCAGTGGGGTTGGTCTGTAATCGCAGCATCGGGTCGGGCGTACGACCCTGAGTCTAGCCAAGGAGGCGACGGAGGCCGCTGGCGGAGTGCCAGACCCCCTGGGCGGCAGCACGCCACGACACGACCTACTTCAACTATAAGACTATTCACTGGCACTAAACTACTACCAGAGCTTAGCACAGCACTGTCACCTAACTCTTTCGGTGTGTCACATATAGAATTTTTAAGTCTTAACACAATTTTACCAATTGACATGTGTTATATATGTATACATACCATACTTTGGTCGATTTGGGTCGTTTCAGAAAACGTCTTGTAACAAAATTCATAATCATTAATTAAATATTTATGTGCTAATTTCAAAACTGAAAATACTTCTAGCGTGTGTTAACTGCAAACTATTATAAAAATCTAACACAATTTCGTGCTATTCTAGTGCTTATGAGGTAGCAACACTGCTAAGTATCTATGATATATTATGCGACACGCTATTTGTAATGTAAAAATATCAAGGGAATATTATATTCATTATATTCTAGTCTAGCCAGATAGCCTCTTAAGTTATGACTTAAACTTATTATTAACTAAAGGCACACAGCGACACAGACAATCGACCTTTTAGTTTCATGTCGCTGGTGGGAGCACCAATAAAGCCTTATTAAAATATCTAAAGCCAGATTTTGAGAACAAATAGATACTGCTATTTACATTTATTCCTACAGGGATAGTTTTATGACAAGTTCGTAGTAATTCTTTAATCATAAATATTGATTTTTCAAATTTTTATATAAAGCTCTGTTTTCCTAGGATGAATCGGCGGATCGCGTCACTAGAATGGTTTCTTAGAGATCGATAAATAATTAATAATTGACACTGTAGAGTGAGAGAGAACTGAAAACTTCAGTAATATTACTACCTCTATATAACGGCATCGCTATCCTGAAACCAGAGCTGGAATGTGCATTGCTGTACCTGACCTAAGTGATAAATAAATGAACTGAACAGTCTCTGTCAGTTAGAGGCACGCTAGTTAGAAACACAGTTGTAACAAACTACTCTGTTGTGTTTATAGGCACAAATGTTCATAACGTAGTTGTAGTTTTAAAGACAGGAATGCTCGTAAAACAGTTTCTGAAGAAAATGTTTTTCCACGTGCGAGTTACGCCTGACCTGCATTGCGATTAGGACACAAAATGGTCTGGTATTTTCGCTCCCGTTTAATTTTTTCTCTCCACCTATTTCACGAAGAAATGCCCAAAGAAAACATGACAAGATTTATGGATTTCTTTGTAGAGTTAAGCTTTTGTTTGTGATTACAAAGTTTAACTTGTCGGTGTGGCGCAAATGGTGTTATTTTCTTTTCGGAAACTTCTTGTCAATTTTTGGCTCAATGACGAATCGCATTGAGAAAGAAATACCAGGAAATATAGTACATATTTATCAACGTGAGTGTACATAATCTAGACCAGGTTTGTAGAGTCAACCTATATGATGACTAGTAGAGAGGAAGCTTGGAAATTCTATTATGTTATATCAAACATTTGCCTTGAAAACGAACTCTACAACTTTTCAAACACCGGTAGTAAACTTAGAATTTTATCCCATCTGTGTAGAGTCAAATGCTGCCCGAGGGCACGGATGATGCCCTCGGGCAGCATTCGAACGTTAAATTTGGTTTTAGGGATCACTGGCAGAACTCCAACCGCAAAACAAACGCTCCTTATTGAGCTAAACGCCTCTCAGGCTCGGCGCAGACGGGCTACCGACCACAGCCCCCGGTGGCCAGCGACAAGCAGTTCACACTATTTTAAATATATTTTTGACCGACGTTAAAACGGAGGAGGTATTCAAGTAAACGTGTATATTTTTTATACTTTTTTATGTTTAACCACGCATAACTTTGTTATAGAGTGGTACGATTTAGATAATTCTTTTTTTATTAGAAAGGATATATTTCGAAATTGGTACCATATAAATTTTATCGAAATCGGCTGATCGTTTTTTGGAAAATCAACATTAATGTGAAAATTGCTACATAGATACGTTTTTTGCGTATACTATTAAATTTATACACGATTGAAGTTCGTCTTGCCATTTTATGTGAAAAATAAATATGTTAGAGTGTTAGACCATGTGTGGCCGGTGGTGTCCACTCGCTACGACAGTTAGTGTCCGCGATATATACAGATGTAGCCTGTAGCGGTACTGCGGTGACTGTGGTCAGTGGCCCGTCTACGCCGAGCCTTAGGCTTCTACCTCTATTGGTATGTAGCAAAACATGAGGCTATATTTTGGCCTAGCTCCTAATTTTCACAAAGCTTTATTTTTGGACATGTGTTATTTTCTTGTTTTATTAGTTACATAATCTTAATTCTACTGAATTAGCAATGCAAGATGTAAACTCTCGTTAATTGCCAAGTGGCAGGCTGTAGAGAAAGAAACATGAGACTGGAAAGAAAGCTCTGAATCCTTTGTCTCATCAAAGCAACTGTCTGTAGCGGTCAGCGCAGTAGGTAGCAATGTTTTTTACGGCATCTCTTAGGGGTAATTAGCACGCTTTACTTGACTTGGTTTGATAATACAAAATTGCATTTTAATGTTTTACCGCTTTGCCCGAGGGCAGCAATCTGTGTCGATCATGTAAGGAATGTCTATTGTTATTTTTCTTGGTATCGGAATACAGACATTTTATTGAGAGATATGGTAGTAAGCGGTAGCAGTGAGAGATGGATAAAACAAACGTGGATAAATTGTGTGAATAATATGCAAAAGGATGTGTGTCGTATACTAGAGTGTGATAAGTAAATCAAGATTAGCTTAGCTTGCTTAGCAATATTATTAGATTAGCTTATTAAATCAATACCTACATAAATCTGAGGAAAAATCTTATACAATCAAAAGTAAAATGAGAAGGATAAAGTGTTGTGTTTCCGCGAGGATCTAGAGTGAATCATCGGATACAGTAATACGAGAATGGCTGGTATAATCATCATTACAGATATGTACTCATATAGTTCATCTTAATCGCAGGTGCCAGGTCACATGTTTCAAGCTATCGCGTAGTCATTGTAAGACGACTTTGTATATACTCATTTACAAGATGTATAGCTAGAGTATTTTCAGTAGCTTAACCATTGCGTGAGTTATTAATCAAATCATTCACCAGCTTATAGTGGTATGTCTAAGTGCAAAGACATACGGGAAGGTCTGACGCTTAATCTGATTTCAAACATGACATCAGATGAGAGCTCACTGGCGCCTGGTCGCTGCGCCACCTACTGGGAGGCCAGACGGTCTTGTAAAAACCTCAAAAACACGCTGGATGGAAGCTGTTTATAAATGGTCTTTTTGGACATCTACATCATCAAAGTTATCAATTGGATAGTGAAGGAGGAAGGTTGGTAGACTTATCACTATCGGCTTTGTGCAATAATGTGCAGATCTCTTAAGCAGTGCTCTTTAAAGATCTTGCGCGATTTGCTGCTCGGCGCGGATTTTCCCGGGTGCCTATGTTACTGGGCTTTTAGATTAGGGTTTTCATCGTCATCTATACAGATTCATTTTTAGTTCAAGTGGTTTTTTTTTTTGTAATATATAGTTATAAGTTTCTGAAATGTTACTTAAGTTTTGTGTAAATAAATTATCACAAAAATAAAATAGTGAAAAATATTGGTGAGAGAATTTTTGAAATTCGCCGAGTAGTTTTTGAGCCAATTGGTATTGACTACTCATTATAATATTCGTGATATCAATGTAGATAGTGTAAAAAGTGTAGATGTTGATAAAAATAAATCAACTTAGTAAAACTCGTTGAAAGTTAAACGAAGCCGCAGCTTGACCCGCGGAGTTGACATTTTAGTCTGTCAATACTCCAGCAGTCACATAAATCCGATATCACATCCAATTTATCTGCAAGTTCCAGGCCGTTCCAGCGTTCAGCTGGATCGATATGGACGCGGTTGAAGCACGTCAGTCACTGATACGTCCCGATGAGAAAACTTTTCTAATTTTGGTGCAAGTACCGAGTAACAATGTACTTTCAGAAGTTTGACAAATTTTCGCCTGTTATCAATGTTTAAAGGATTACAATTGTTATCGGCTTACCAGCATTTATAGAGGTAATTAGAAAGCGCAATCCAAATACTATCTAAATCCTGCTTATCCGCCAGTACAAGTAAAATTAAAATCCTTAGTGCATGAAACATGCATTCAACCAAACTGATCGAAACTATTTGTTCGCGCAAAAATCTGTTTCCTACTTTTCTTTCCTACTTTACAAGAAGTAATCGTAGAACAACAATTAATAAAGTAAATTAGTAGGTCAACGGGTTCTTAAAAAAACCATAACCTTGGGTTGACAAGTCAGTCTACGCGAAATAAAGAGTACTTCCCGTAATGAAACAAATTGGTGTCAAGGGTCATTATTCCATCGACACAAGTGTGATTTATCTGCGGGCGAGCGGTTCTTGCGTTGCGGGCGGTGGATCGATAGCAGACGCCGCGGCCGGAGCGCGTCAGTCGCAACACTTCGCCGGCGGGTCGCCAATTAATCAGATTACCGCGATAACCGATACCAGGCCGAAGCCAGTCGATAGCCGACCGATCGGTTTATTGTCAGCTCGGTTAAACGTCTTTGTGATGCTTGAGGTTTTATCGCTTTACGAGTTATTTGCGGATCGAGTGTGGGCTGATTGGAGCAAAATAACTTCAGAGGGCTGAGACCTTCCCACGTGAAATCTTGACGCACATCTTCGTCTATTGAAAAATTATGAAGAGGATCCTATAATAGATATTGCTATTTACTAGACTAAAATAACCAGTATTAGTAAACCTTTTTTTTATTTTTTTATTTCGAATAGGATTGCGTTTGACTACACACTGCCTGATGTTAAGCAGATGTGCGGTCTAGGGTGTAGCACGCTTACCTAGAAGATACCTAAACCTACAGAAAACGTGAAGAAAAATCTCTGAAAGTATAACAATTATCTAGAAAATAATTTATAACAAATACATAAATCAATTCAATTATGACTATTGTTTCAAACACGCAACAAAATTTGTGGAGAGAATTGTCTCGTCATAGCAAAAGCCAGCAATTCTCAGGTCAATCTAGATAATATTCAAGCGCTAGGCAGGCACGAGATCATTAACCCTGAGTTTCGTAGAGAACTTGACTCGAAACTATTAATAAAGCGCAAAGCGCCGCCTACGCGAGGAGGACAGGTCCGTTAATTTAGCTCACTTGTATAGGCAACGTGATAAACTTCCGAAGTGAAAAAGGAAGGAATAAAAATAGAACGCTGGAGTTGAAATTATCCCTTTCATGAGAAAGGAAGTTATTAAGCGGACGGATAAAAGAACAGGCTGTGGAGTGAAATAAAGTATGCAAACGTGAAAAGGGGTTGAAAATGAAACACGCCTGTGTACTGCATTACTTACATACAAAGAGCCGCGTTACTGAATGAATTACACTTCTGATTTGTGTGATTCTTGTAATGAGATTAACCCAGCGTAGTTCAATGTAGTGACTGCATATCACACATTTCATTCAATTAAACGGTCCAGCAATTACGTTAGTGAATGGTGTAAATTATTCCACAGCACGACTGCAGCGGCGACTGTTTCCCTTTTGAAATATACAAATAGGGATTCTCATTAATAATTCAAGTCAGATTCATATACGAGTACATACGCTACGAGTTCTGAATAAGAGTCCAGACAAAGTACATCTCGTTATTCTGAATGAGAGTTATGTTTTACATTTCGCCCTCTGTTCTATTAAAGTTATATAGGACTCGTCTACCCTGTAAATAAATATGATCAAATCAGTAACATAATTCACAAGGATAATAAGAAAAGAGGTCGCTTAATTACAATTAACTATCCAGAGAACGCTTAAATTGGAATTACGTGGCAGTTCTTTACAGCTCTACGTAAGCTATTGTGTGGTCGGCGGTTGCTACGGTGGAAGCTTGAAGGAAAGCCACAATTTTTATAAGCCGCAAAGCATCACTAAACTTTATTGTTATTACAAAGACGGGAACTTGGCAACATATTGTACTAGTTGACCTAAATTCGCAAGCGTAGTTTTACAAAAAACCAGCTCATTAAGATCACAAAGTTACTGCATTGAAGTTGCATTTTCTGCCTGCATCAGCGCTGAACGTAATGACATTCCTTTCTGATTAAAACTGGAGTGATAGGATAGATAAGTGAAGCTCAGGCCTACATAATATGGTAACGGCATGTGCCATTAACGAGAGGCGTCCATGGAGCACGTTAGCATCAGACGCACACATAATAACATGTAAATGAATTGCACGATTATGATGAATACCAACCACTGGCTGAATATTTATGACAGCCATGAGTCCTGCTCCGGATTTAATGAAAGCTCAGGCGGGATTCGCGGCACGGAGACCGGCGCGGCGGGAGTGATGTGTTTCCTTGTTCACGTTACGTCAGGTACAATATCATACTTTCTTTGTTCTTTTATGTGGCAATAGCACATTCTCGTCTGTTTCGTATTAGGTGGAAGGGGATAAATTACATGTTTATGGTTTTCGTATTACTTTGTTTCGGGGTTCGTATACTTGTTTGAATAATATTGATGTAAGTATACCAAAATGCTTATCTTATCTAAATAAGGTAAAATAGAGAGTAGTTTCACAGGCTTAAATAAATAATTCTTTATTTTTGGTCAGATGAGTCGCTTTATTGTACTGGACTGACGTTACTATGTCAAGGCTTTCACAAAAAAGACTAAAAATATTACCGCATGGTTTTATTAAGCAGGTCTCTCAAAATTTCATGCTAAAAATATCAAGTTATCACAAAATCTCAATGGCACGAAGAACGAAACGCCACCCAGGTGAAAATTTTTACCCTCTTTAGCTGCATAAAATGCAAAATGGCAGTAAAAGATGATCAAACACATAAAAGGAGGTCAAATTCACCCCTTTATTATCATGAAAGCAAAAGGTTACGTATTCATTCGCTGTATACTGATTCGGAAAATGATATTTGAGACCGTAAAAATATATGCTCGTTTCAGTTTTGCTTCAGTAGATAGCGCAAGTTGAGTAAACTATACTCTACACTTTATGCTTTCGGTAAAAATAAAAATACTGCTTTATTTAAGTCTGAGTAGAGGTTTTCCTGTAGCGGTTTCTCGCGTGCAAAGGGAACTCAAAGAAAAAGCGTTGGTCCTTTAAATGAAACCAACGCGGGCCCCACACACAACATGATTGTTCTCACGATAAAAATATAGTCAAAGTGTTAGCTAGCCTTTGTGTTTGCTGCATAATGTGGGAGTTTAGAACATAATCCACCTGCTTCCACTGCAGGCGCAATTAGCTGCAGTCTTGACCCACTAAACACTCTATACAGTCTACAACAGGCTTGTTGAGATATTAAATTTGCTAAACGGATTATGCGAAACTATAAACTGGTCAGCTTAATTATTATACAAGCAATAATTGAGAGAAAATTGAAAGAGTTTCAAATCACTTGAGACTCTTCTTCTTCGTCGTGTCGGGGATCCGATTTATACGAGTAAATCCGAAAGTGTGTTTGTTGGTTTGTTTCTGTTTTACGCAGCAACGGAGCAACAGATTGACTTGATTTTGGGCACGGACATAGTTTGAACGACGAAAAGGGACATTTTTTCTATGAGGGGGGAACTCTTCGTTAGATACCCAACTTCTTCGGGGTACAGCCGGGTCATGTGGGATTGCACCCACTAAAACCCCCTCGGTGGCCTGCCTTTGTGCTGTCTTGGAAGCTCCTGGATCTCCAGGGGAACGCAACGGAGCTCCCAGCACTTTTCTATTAACATCCTGCAGTAAATGATTGACAGTACACAGTCATATGACTTCATGCGACAATGTGGCCACTCACCATTGTCATCCTCTCCGGGCTCGTTTGAGTGGATTGCTAGAGCCCCATCTCCAACCACTCGCGAGCCCAGAGGCCACCTTTTAGTATGCTCTTACTACAGGCAGGAAATACCGATGCCGTATTCTAGTGCCCCGGCATCAAAGTTACATAGGCTACTTTTTATCCCAGCAAAATATAAATTGCTTCCATAGGTTAAAATAAAACAAAACCTAGTTATTTTATAATACCTATTTACTTGAGATTGTAAATGAATAGTTGAATAAGCAAATATTAGTCATTGTCTTGCAAAATTAAAAAATTGCGATATCAAATGAATAATCTATAAGACAATAAAGAAAGTTCAACATCAACAACCCCAGCGTCAAACCCCATATAAATGTCTTGGATGTCCAAGTGTTAGCAGTAAGAGTTTTTCATGGAGAAAACTTTTCCGTTTTTTGTCATAATCTTCTTAAATTTTATCTAAGTTTTTACGACATTGTAAAAATTGTGCAGCGCTTTTTGACAGATGGTAGCTAATCTTGTAGGAAGGAATTACATTCTTGAACTTTAGAAATGTAGACGATCTATATACACTGCGTTGTTTTGCAAACTTCAGTGGCTTTCTGAGGCGTGTAAGCTCATCATTATGAAAAACTTTTATGATGGAACCAATGGCAAAATAAAAATCAGCGGCTTCATAAATTTTGTCGAGACTCAATCAATATTTTGTATGGACCATCTGTTTTTTTTTTAAGCGACGAAACGGAGGAGGTTCTTAAGTCGACGCGTAAATATACAGGGTTATTTCCAATCAATTAGCATGCTTTTAGGGGCTTATTCTGTACATTAAAACTAACAACTTCTGTTCTGCGGCTTTTGTAAAAACTCAAAAAAACAATGATGTTCCATATGTATGGAACAGCTGATTTTTTTGAGTTTAGACCAAAGCTGTCCTGACGCTAGTTTCATTTTTACCCATCTCAAAAAGTGAACAACGCCGCTATAAAAGTTTTCACTTCAATAATAATTAATAGTTTAAAAAAACATAGAATAACACGCTTTACGTGGCCTTTCTCACAAGTGCTAACACGACTATTACGATTTTCCATCAAGAAGTTCCAAGTTCATATCTTCCGGCTCCATCATCAGATCAGTTCGACAGTACCATATTATTGTATTGTCATCAGAACTACATACAGCTGCCAATTTCCATTACGCTACGACCCTTGTAAGATGGTTAAATTAGTTACCTTAGATTCCATTACATAGTTACATACAGGTCGACCTAATAAAAGCGTGTTAAAAATACATGCAATGATGGTTCCAACTCTGCGAATAACATTACAACATTCTCTTTCTATATAGAATCGTATGGCGCGAGAGGATTTAGGATCTCCCTAATTGGGTATTTGTACGGTTAGATACAATAATATGAATGAATACACGTGCTGGTTTCGAAGCTTACACCCCCACTTGTTCGTCCAATTTGCCATTTAACTGTGTAAAGGAATATAATTCCATTTACATGTATTTCAATGTAGCACAAATTGGAATAGGCCTTGTTTACCTTTATGTAATCTTCGTTTGCAATCTCATTTTTAATCTGGCTCTCTGAATTGGTAGACGAAACGGAGATTCAATATTATTTGTATTTGATATTTTTTGTTAAAAAATATTTTATAAGAGCATTGCTTTTCTATTTCGGAATGTGGAAAAGCTCGTTCAGGCTCTTGCAGGTTACTTACGACAGTCGGATGTCTGTAGCTAATTAATTTCCAAAAATTAATAAACAAACTTGCGCTTTGCCACATTCTATCTGGTAGAGAGGAGAGAAACCATACTTACCATATCTAAATTAATTATTCTAGCGAGATATTTTAAACGATGCTTCCACATTAACCTGAGATAAAGTTACGATACACGACATTCGAAGCCATTCGGGGCTCTATAGTAAAATCATCAGAACGACTCAACGTATGTGTAAATGGTAACATGACCGAGTAAAAGGAGGATCGAGCATTGAAAATCTGTGCTTGTGCGAACGGGAGAGCATAGCAAAGTGATCTTCTGCGGACGTTAGAAATGATTCTAACGCTTTGAAAATTGAACTCCTATCTATTTGAATCATTAGAACGATTGAACGTATGCGTAGATGGTCGTTCTTATGACCATAGGAGTAGGAGCGGGAGCGAGCATTAAAAATTTGTACTTGTGCGAGCAGGAGGGCATAGCATGCGAACCTAACGTTAGAAAGTCTCAAAAATTGGGCTCCTGGACAAGGTAATGGGCGGAATGACATTGTAGACGCGGCAGTACAGCTCGAAGCGCGGGTTCCGCCCAATGCGTCCAATTAGCGCACCGACCTGAATGTATCATCGATTTATAAATGCTAAAGGACATCGGTGATTCACATGGACGGATTTATAAAATCTATAATATGAGATGTTATTTAAGGAAAAGTTCGCAAACTGTGAAATTATAAGTTATAAAATAGTAAGGCTACCAATTAAATCAAACTTGGACTTTACGGAGCTTGCTTAGGACGAAACTGAAGAGCCATATCGTTCATATAACATCACATCAGCAATATTGCGTAACTATTGAAAGCTTTCTGTTAGTTATCAAAATGTTATACCTAGATTGAGAATATGATAAGAAATACAAACCAATATCAAGCGCTGGTCGAAGAACTACTAATTCGACTACTGATAATTTCTTCCGTTCATTTAGGTACTACAGGACATTTTTTTCTTCTTTATCATAAAATATTAGTGAACAGGTATAAAATCACAGGAATACAAAGCCTTGTGCTATTTGAGACCCAGTTAAAGATGACTCAAATTGGGTTCCATCTTGCCACAGAAACCGGATGAAGGGATTTGGATGAAGAAACTTACATTCTGAATAGAAAATGGAACCGAGCATTAATCTGCGGTGGATTCCACTAATGGAAGGATCTTTATTGTTGGATGTTCCTAATGCCAACAAAGATGCAGGGTCTAACTAAAGCCTACGAGCCCCATTCAGCGGGGGCTTTTGCTTTGAATCCAATTAGACTGCGCACAGATGTAGTTAGTCGTGTATGCCGTTCTCGCTACTTCAACTATAGGATTTGCAAAGGCGTTATGATCAATTTTGCGCAACACTTATGATAAATGACGCATAACTGTGAAATTCACTATCACATTTATCCAAAATAGATATTAGATTTGAGATTACGAATAAAATGAGTAATGCTCAATCATCCGTGATCAATTTCCGCTTGTAGACACCGACTGGGCTAAATCTACCAAAAGATAGTCCGTCGTAAAGATCAGGCCCAAAGCATAGAGCGGCGTAAAAATCGAACACAAATCGGATCTGCCGTCCAGCGTCCCAATTAATCACTTGAATGAGCATTGGTCACCCGTAAACGTACACCGGACCCGTCGAAGCTCTTATTTCACAGCTACACCATGTCACGGACGAGGACTGTAATTGACAAAGGCGTACCTACTAATTCTATAGTAGACCTTTAGGAAATTGGAAGCCGATGCTAGCTAGCTCACAGAATAGCCTTTCCGATACAGCCTTGATCTGGTTATACCACTTGAAGTTCCATAGAAACTTGAAAGGACTAAACAACCGCAACTATTAGCAGGTATAACTAGATTGCGAAACTTAAGTATTGTTGCAGATTCCCTTCAAAGTGAGGATTAACTTGGTGAATATTCAAAACGTCTCGAATCAAGTTGTAGATCAAAGCAACAGTACTAAACACAAGTTTGTTGAAGTGCATGTAAACAACATGGTTAAAATAGTGAAGCAGCAAGTTTGTGTATTCAGGGATGGCGTGTCGAGCCTACCGGGCCGGGATTTCCGTCTCCCCGCCGCTTCTACCTATCTCACAATATCCGCAACTTCGTTCGAGTGGATCTCGAAAACTGCAACTGTGGGGGTTTTCATGGATTTATTCCGCTCGCACGGTCACGATACGAAAGTGCTCCTTGAGAAAACTTCGCTTACTCGCTACAAAAACAAGACTTTGAAGGTTTTAGCGAGAATCGGAAACTTCGAGATGGCACACAGGGTTGGATGATAAACAAAAACTCAAAGAGAAGAAATATTACTGGTTTTAGTCAGCTGTGTAGACAATCCTTCACGGTATATGAATATTTATTGAGATTGATATGCGCAGAGCAGTCTCTTTGTAAAAAGTATTTTCTTTATTTTATTTTGTTCCATGATTGGAAAAATTGTGAAACTGGTTCTACAACGATTTCAGATAACTCAAGGTACGAGTAATTTGAGAGACATTTTCGAACAAAGGCTTTACAAAAATATATTCATTTAGACGACGATAGACATTTAGAGGTCGTGAAATAAGTGTAGAAAACTTTGAAAGGGAAATAACTATGAACATCAAATAGCTCTTGCCTAGAAACACTTATGAGATCATTACGCCATGCAATATTGACGTCATCGGTGACTCAGAATGTACCGCCGCTAGACTGATTTATTGCACAGTTTCAGTAGTACGTTACTTTACTTGTTATTTCATAAGCAAGGGGTTACGAACTGGATGATCATCATCCCAAACCATTAATTATTCGAAAGTTGGGTTCGGTTCGACCCGACGAGTACAAAACGGACGCAGATGGCATACTATACATAGAAACAGAACATAAGCGATACAATATTTATTAAAAGAGGAAAAAATAGTTAATATAAGTGAAGTGGAAACCATGGTATAAATATTTAATTCTTTCAGTCAGCAATGATTTTTATGTCTAAATTATTGCAATATTTATTCATAAAAAAGGGTTTGGATGCCAGAAATAAAATATTTAGTTAATCGGTTTAAAATGTAAATCATTTATTTACCGATATTTGGTAGGATAGGTGCGAATGCGGTCTAGCACAGCTCTATAAGAACAGTTGCGAGGAATTCATGATAAGTAGGCTAAGCATTAAAGCTGTAGAACAAAGGGGTAGTTTACTATAATGTAAACGTCGTGAAGGAAAGAGAAACACTCACATACAATTACATGTTAGAGTGAGATAGATTAATTTTTGTATCATATTCCAATAATAAATACGAGAACGTACCTACATTTTCCACAGGTACATTAGTGCTCAGTTCAGTTCAGCCTTGTAATTATATTTTAGCATATATAGTTAAAAGGTTGGAAAGCGACATAGGCTACTTTTTGTAACAGAAAACTTAAAGGTTCCTATGGGATAGCATAAATATCAAAAAACGTGGGCGAAGCCGCGGGCAAAATTTAGTTATTTATATGTTTCTGTTCAATTGCGTTTACAATTTGAGGACTCTACAGAATAAGATTACTGATGCAAATAATCACAACACTGCTAGGTAAGATATACGTTTATTTCAATCGAAACATAACGATCATTAATGAATCAAAACATTAACGTTGAAGCCGGAACGCCGCAATAAATTTGTACACAGCCTATTATCTAGCTAAAGTATATTAACGCGAGACTCTACAAAGTGAAAGTTCTAAAACAAATGTCAAGATAAACATTGCTAAAAGCTTACAGTGTCTCATGTGGGGGTCACAAACAGGCCACAAAGGTAGCAATCAGGCTTAAAATAGATTTGACCCGGTGCTTTGATCTTTCCGCACAGCTGTATAAATTGTCGTTAGTAGCTGGATTTGTGGGTGTACGTGCCCTCTATAGGGTAATTTATAGTGTGGTAACTTTTATTTTTATTTTATATTATTTTTCTCCAATTATAATTATTTTTCACAAAAAAGGCATAACCGACTTCAACCGTGTTCCTACAGAATTTGAATAGTTCGCACGGATCGATGTAGTGATCATCACATTGTTGTTGAGTTATCAAAAAGGGTTTAGCCAATTTCGGTAAAATTTTAACGGGACCACCTGTGAATTAAGTGTAGGCCCTTAGAGTACATATTAATTTATTCTCTAAGGGTAGACCAAACAAAAAATTAGAAAAATAATTATTGAAATTGGACTGTACTGTACTGTACCAGCCTTTTTAATAGTCTACTGCAGGACGTAGGCCTACCCACGAAGGGTGTTTGGGCCATATCCACCACGCTGGCCCAAAGCGGGTTGGTGGATTCACATACGCCTTCGAATTTCTTCTACGGATGTATGCAGGTTGCCTCACGAAGTTTTCCTTCACCGAAAAGCCAGTGGTGTGAAATTCCGTACATAAATTCCAAAGAACTCATTGGTACGGGGACCGGGGATTTGAACCCACGACCTCACGATTGTAAGGCGGGTGTCACTACCTCTAGACCACCACGGCTTTTTTGCGGAAATTGGACTACTCTGTAAGAACTTATGCGTGGTCAAGTGTAGATGACTTTGGCGGTCGAAAGGTTAAAAGCTTACCTCACTGAAGAACTCGTCCATGAAGCCCCCTTCAACGGCGACGTTGACATCGTCGGGGCCGACGTCGTCATCGTCGCTTTGCGCCTGCGCAGAAAGAAACATCACATCAATCATTGACAAACTGTTGACAGTGGCGGACTCTACAGATATTGACTCTCGATCAATTGGGTTTGTTTGTTGAGTAATCACACATAGTGGAATGGAATCGTTGAACACTATAAATAAAGTTCCTGGACCTCTTCCGATAAGTAATTTTATATATTTCCCCGTATTCGTAAGATAATAATGGATAGATGATGGATACCATTCTCCTGGCACTATAGGAAACACTGTTAAGGCTCAAATGCAAAAAAAGGTTAATTATATAATGCCCGGGTCAGTAGCAAAAAAAAAAAACAGTGCGAGTCAGGCTCGCACATCGAGGGTTCCGTACAAACATATTGTTAAAATAATTAAAAACCTGTTTTAGCATGTGCTAATGAAGTTCTTTTATATGACACCTTACATGATACGATTTACTCACTTTGAATTTTGAACCCATATTTTGTGAATTCTGAGGCCCTATTTTTTGTGATGTAAATAAAAATGTACAGTTTTCAGATTTATTCCTATATGTGTACTCTAAGACAATGCTTCTCGCCAAATTTCATAGTTCTATGTCAACGGGAAGTACCCTGTAGGTTTTGATTTTTGTGAGTGCGAAATATGCGGTTTTTTACGACATAAACGGCTCTAACTTTTTTAAACGACAACAGAGAAGTTTTTCTTTTACACAATTGTAAGAGATCATAGATATACGTATACAGTTTTAATTTCAACTCGATATCTTTACGCGTTCCCGAGATAAAGAGTCTTGAGATATACACAGACGGACAACAAAGTGATCCTATAAAGGTTCCGTTTTTTCCGTTTGAGGTACGGAACCCTAAAAAAGGCTACTTATGATGCCCGGGTATTTGACTTTTGATTCTATGTATGATATGGCGATTGTTTTAACGCTATGATGGGGCGCTAGGATGAGTCATCAGTAACACAATAGGCGGCGGATTAAAAGACCAACCCCCAAATACATGAACTAAAACAAAATAAACAGACTTGAAACAAAAACAGAAGTCTATATTTGGCTTTCATAAATGGAAATAGCATTGTTAATGAGTGGCTGCCACAAAAAGCAAGCAAACTCATAATTCGTAGCGTAAACGCGGTCCGACGTTGGATGGCGCGCACGTAAAGCAAAATAGAATCCACTTAGCTGGAGCGAGCTGGCCATTATTCAATTTATTTATACGGACGCGCTCGCGAGTGTACCCCCACAAAAGCCTGCCGTACGGACGTACCGCCTATGATAATAATTCGGTTATATTATGCGACACAACAACATTAAACTCATCTCTGGTTCCTTTTTACACATCCCCGGAGCGGAAGGCTGGCTGAGAAGAGGCAACAGGCGGGATAATACTTTCGTTGATAGCCAAATCTTCGATACGATGCTGAAAAAAGGATATTTTTATACCCTCTGGGGCAATTTTTTGGACCGGGCAAAAGGATTATTATTGAAATGTCCAGCTCTGGATAAGACTGGAGGAATTTTTCTATTAACCTCACTGTAAACCCACAAAGAGATAAAGCTGATGAAATAATTTAATTGCAGTAGTAATATCTACTGTCATTGTTGACTTGTATTATCAGTTCAAGATTAAAATGTAATTTCCAATATATTCAATTACTGATATCGATAAAAGTTCCAATGTATGAGTAACCAATACCGGGATATTATTTAACAACACGATAATCAGATTAGGTAAAAAAAACCACTAAGTTCGATGATGACAGCACGAAGTCTCACTTGTCGGCTTTAGGCGACAATGTTTGCAAGCAAATGAACAGGTAATCCTCTCGTTCGGTTTGCAATATTTAAGTGCATTACCGGCCATCCCAGAAATTAGGGTGACCAAAATTAGGTCACGGGGTCCTGCCACTGATAGATATCGTTAATTCATGGGGGAGCTGTGACAATGACTTCCATTAGGTGACCCATTTACGAGTTTTAGCATTTAGGTATGGCGGAAGCGGCGCGTCATGTGTTAGCTAACATGATGCGTTCTCATTTTAGTGACTGATTACATATCCGATCAGAACCGAGCTCCATGATTAGTCACCAGGAAATAATGTGCTTAACGAGGTTTAGTCATACAATCAGCGCAGCCAGTTCTGATTCACAATCAACACTGTAATCATTTCAATCTATTTAGTGGTGGTTTTGATTACTGATTCTGGGGTTTAGAATGCAGAACAGTCAAGTGATAGAGATAAGTCAATCAATTCAAATTTATTTATTGTCAAAAAATCATTGGTATCGAAGACTACAATTTAGTAATTATGATGTAGAAAGACCCGCTACTATGATAAGTAAACGTGCATTTTCCGCGATAAGCTGTGTTTTTCCAAGCGAAACGAAGGACACCCTCAGAGCAATTGAAGAGACCGCTGGCAAAGAGAGTTACGGAACTAACATCTAACTTTGTCAGGAGTAGAGTCAATCTGGTTCATGTATGTAATCGAGTTATTTTCTAAGATGACGTGACGGATGCAATGTTAACATCACAATATGCTAATATTAGCTTCAGCATAGTACCTCACGTGACAGCATTTGCAAACACCGTTATACTGTATGGATTAGCTAATCTAAATATGAGAGAGGTAATATTGGCGTGCGGTAATAAATAGCACATGAAAGTTGCTACACACATAAACGGGCCGCGGTACAGTCGATTTCAATACAATTTGTCGAACGACAAAGTCGTTCCGAAGCAACTGCTACATCACTCGGCTTGTACCGATCGTCAACGACCGGGGGGTTCCTTCGGGTCCAAAATTAGTTCTTAAAGTTCTTATTCTATGGGTCCAACCATGCAATTCGGTTTTAATTCGGTCGCCAACTCGCCACGCGTCTCTCCGTGTTTCATACATCGGTTCTGCCGCACGGCCTTTCCAAACGTGCCGACTCGCTGCCGCCCAGCCTTAGCGAAAGCCAATCGTCTTTTTATGCCCCAACATTCATCTATGTTTATATTCGATTATACCGCCCGGCAGTGACGATCGAGACCGGCCCGAATATATGGGTAGCAAGCGTAACGCATGTTCTCACCACCGGCCCTGCCTACACAATCGTGCTGATTTAACTTAATCGCGTCGGAACGAAATAACCGATTGTTTTTGTAATTCTTCCGGCGAAGCAGGGTCGTTGTAAATTGTATTTTTTACTTTCGTTATTTCCATTCTTTTCATTAAATGGGCTTTACCTCGTTTAAGCAGACGTTTCATTTTGCTAAATGAATTTAGAGCTGGTAGGGTAGAGACTTGCGACAAAGTGTAATAGCCCGGGAGGTAAGCGCAAAAAAATAAACTCTTTTTTAGTTATTTTTCTACCCGTACACCAATTTTCAGCTTTAAAAGGTAGTAGCAAGACATTTATTTAAAAAAAAATTCAAACGGGTATCCCACCAAACGCTAAGTATCCCAACTGATTGAATCCGGGGTATTGTTGTGCACGACCATGACAACGTAATACCAAAAAATCACCTTTTAGAAAGTAGTTAGTAGTTTTTAAGCTTACCTCCCGGACTATAAGTACTACGAACCACGTGACTAAAATTAAAGTGCCGTGCTTGAATAGCAAAAGGGATCCGAATTGTTATAACGTTCGTGTTTGCCTGCATGATCATCCATTTATTTAGCAAATGATTGGCACATGAATGAAGTGAAATTTCAATAACTCAGCCGTGTAAGTATCACAAAATTAACTAAATTATTGTTCAGGATGATTCACGCAGCTACATGTAGGTATAATAATGGGTTGATTATATATATGTAGTTTTTTAGAGACCCTATTACTAAGATTGCCGTCCGTCTGTCTGTCACCAGGCTTTATCTCATGAACGGTGATAGCTAGAACATTGAAATTCACAGATTGATGTGTTAATGTTGCCGCTATGAAAATAATAATATCCCATACAACAAACCTGAAGTTTTAGACGTCTTTCGCTCGATATTAATAACGGTGAGAGGAAGATGCTTGAAATATTAAGCGGTATATATTCCTTTCAAAAATAATTATTAATTAAAATAAAATATATTAAGTGGGGCTTCCATTCGGTGCGGAACCCTTTGTGCGAGAATCCAATTCGCACTTGGCCAATTATATGCTTTGGTTAAATAGTAAGCTGTTCTCCTTTGCAGTTCATATCGCCGTAGAAGCAATAGTGCTCAAACGTACATTTTGTAAATTAAGAAAAAAAACGCATTGTGCGCCATACGGGACCCTCGTTGTGAAAGTAGATTTTCACTTGGTCTGGTTTTTTATTACGCCTTTTAATTTAATTTGGATATTCGTATAAATGAAAGGGACGATGCTCTCAACGGGAAGGATAATTTTACAGTAGGTAGGCGGAACTGAAATATTTTATTGTGCAAAGTTCAAAATAATTTTATCAGGAATTTCTTTTAGAAATACAATAACACAGATAATGATAATGTATCTCTAAACTTCACTTCGTCACTTTACAGATATTTTGTTGACAAATTAAATACCTATCTCTTACTCATATCGTATAGATATGCATCGTCAGAGTAGATAACTTACGTATCAAACCGTATTGCATTATTTTTCGTACTTGATTTCATGATTATATACATAATCATGAACGAAATAATTGAGCTTTAAATTACCTAATGGTTTGCCAGTCAAATAAATATATTTGACTGGTACACTATTAATAGGTAGGTTTTAAACAGAACTCTACATCAATCTAAATCACTACAATTTAAATATTTTACATCTTTACTTTTTAATAAACTAGTATCGAAATAACATTTTTTTAAACTAACCCCTCTCTATTGTACAGTCGCATTCTTTCAATTGTAACTTACTTAACAAAAGGCACAGACCCTGGAGTCTGTGGGCCATTAATTTATATAATTAAAAAAAAATATTTCAATGCCTACTTCCTAACATTATTTTCCTAACTTTCCCCCTAACCAGATCTTCCAAAAATTTTAAGTGGATGTTGGTATTTCCTGTAGAAATCCATACATCTCGTCGTTTCCTTCAACTTTACGATTCAACCATTATTTTTATTTACAAAACCGAAATAACTTTGACCTTTTCAACTTTTTCCACTTATTTTCGCAGTTTCATCAGCCATCTGGTGAAACGTGACCGTCAAGTTCCAGCGCTGTCGTCAAGTAAAAAACTTTCCAAACCTCGAGTACGTGTTAACAAATTGCTATTGTATTTTTATTTAGAAGGAAAAATAAAAAAAGCTTATTATGTTAATGTCCAATTTCAATCTCCAAAAAAGTACTCCTATTCAAAGCGCATCCTTTACCAAGCTTTGCACAGCAGTTAACACTAAATTTAGTCCAATATATTTTTTCATACAAATACTAGAGTATTGGACAGAAGCTCGTAGAACTAATCTATCGTGCAACAGTCTAGACACGTTTTTTCACAATTCTCAATTCAGATTCAGTTCGTGAGCAAACAAGGAGAAGGTAAGCTGGAAAACTCGCAAGTAAACAAACTCGTTCGACTTAAATATGGCACCTCCCAGCTCCCTGTTAGGGAATCGCGTTTCGGGGAAATTTTATCAAGTTGGAGACAGTTTCCAAGTCGGAGGCGTTTCGCCTGTATCCAGGCTCCCTGCGAATTTATCAGCCGGCTCGGTCACGGCCGCCGCCGCCCCCAGACAGAGGTTGCGGATTATATCCAGTCGAGTTTATCGCCTTTCGCTTCTTGCCTGCCTTTGAATAGCTTTTTGCTCGGCGCTGACCATAGTTCTTTACACTGGATACGGTATATTGCCTTAGGACCCGAAATAGATAGCCTCCAGTCCAGACGCGTATTTCATTCTTGAAGATAATTAAGTTTTGATTTTAATTTTATAGTGCATCCCACACAAGGTTACGACGCAAACTCAGGACTGCGAATTAGCTCAGTTTGGAGAGCGTCGGGCTAGTGATCCGAAGACGCAGGTTCGAGTCCTGCATTCGCGACGAATTTTTGAAATGTTTATCACAAAAATAACTCTTTGATATTGAGTATTTTGGCACGCAAATAGATTTGATTGAAACAAACCATGTAATGTAACAACACCGTGTGGTCGCGGAATAATGTAGAAATAAATGAGCTGACCATGGCTTAATGTCCATACCAAATGACCCCATTCATAAAAACATAAATATGTGCAAGGCAATGTATCTACATAGAACTAATCTTCACGACTAATAAGATAAACGGGAAACAGTAGTGATTTTAAGTATTTGAAGAGTTTCCACTGTCATAGTAAAATATACCTTACATATTAGGCAGTAGTAGTAGACAGTGTGTGTCCACCTAGTCTGCCTGTACCTAGGTAGATATAATCTGAGCAAGGCCGGTCACGGCCGCCTCCACTCGAGCAGACAGAAGGGCCACGGATTACCATACGTCACTTCGCGGACGTTCTAATTCCTTGTGGTGGACAGGTTTATCTTCAAGTCCTCGGCCAGTAACTGTCTCGGTCGACCTATTTGTGTAATCAGTTTCAGTTCACGGCAAGAAACAATGGCTGCGGCTTTGCGGGATTTACTAACTTTCAACACTAACCCGTTAGTAACAAGCATAAGTAGATTCCCGAATGTTAAAATTGTAATTTGGCTATTATCGGCCATATCTCGACTTTACAGCCCTATAATAAAACAGATTCGGTTTTATGAAACTAATAAAATCAGAATCACGGGTCAGGGCTCTCAGGGCCACGTATAAAATGTACGTATTACAGTATTTCGTTTGAACGTGGAATATACACTGCTAATTGGTACCGGAATTCCAGCGAAAATGTTCAAGCTTGAAAGCTCGGAGCTGAGCTCGCTGAATGAATTAAAAGTAAAAAGTGAGCGCGGACAAAATTCCATAAATCAAACGTAGGCTGAAATAGGTGGGTGGTTAATTAAGCCCGTACGCGGGAGTATTGGTACCATGATATTTTCGAGTCGCGGAGGTGGTGAATTGAGAGTCACGGCACGTATTTCAATCGAAGCAGATCTGATAATGTGACCCATATTGGTTTCTCAACGCGTCCAGACTACATACATTCTTTGTACCTACTACAAGTAGTAATATGACGCCTAGCATATACGTAGAGTTCTATTGTTCTGAATATCAGCATCCCGAAGCGCTCTAAGCTGCACTGTAGAAAAAACGAATATGAATGAAAGTACCCAAGTATTCCTTCTATTGCCGGTTGTAAGCCAGCTGGAGTATCAATCGATATCAATATCTCCGTGAGTACTTTTTCCGAGTTTCCTACAGTCCGCAACAGTTGGATCCGATGAAATATTGTGGGAAAGTTTAATGAGTTAATTGTGTTTGTTCACGATTAATAATTTAGCGGGGTTTAATTAAACAGCGGCAAGGTTATCCGGAGCGGAACAAAATTCCGGTTGTTCCCCCGTGAACCCAGTTAAATACGAGTCGCGACACGACTAGCGACTTTTCCGCCCAATTTATAAAGCTGTAGGTAGGCCAGTACAGTACAAAAAGTTACGTGGTCGAACAGCCAGTGGTCGTCTGCCGTTGAGTTTTACAGGCCTAACAAATATTTAATTAACGTAATGATCCATTTGTAGTTTATTATAACTCCAGCCGGCAGACTGGTTTACTTCCAGCGACCTTCATTTGGCCGTCACAGTCACACGATAATGAAATTTGAAGTAGAGGATTTATTGGCAGTTACGCAACGAACAATGCGGCGGCCTTCACCTTCTCGCAAATCCTTTCTTTCCTCTCACCGGGGGCGCCCGAGGGAAGCGTATTATCCAAATACATCCAACTGGGGAGAATTCTAAATTCAGCTCAAGGTGATTTCTATAAGTTAACCGCAGAATTGACTAATGCCATTATTGGCCAGATCGGGAACACGAAAAGGGAAGGTTTTCGTACGTGGAGAGCATTTATTTGGGTTGAAATATGCTGGAACATAAAAAATCGAGCGCGTGTCTAGTTTATGAAATAGGGAATAACTTGAGCTCAACTACAAATTGGGCGAAGCAAAACCGCAAACAATGAGCGTGACGCAATTTCACTGTTGTTTAGTGCACGGAAAAGCGGAACCACCTACATTACGACAGCTCGACCTTCGCGATATTGCATCGAGCCGATTTTACTAACCTCAATGACGAATGGCTGCCATTAATAAGTCTTTACGGGGAACTTGGTGATGGGAACGTATTATGGCCGGAATTGATAAGGAACAAGACAATACTAAATGTTTCCCCTCCGAATTCGAATCACGAGGCGGAGGTCCCGACAGTTATCGCTAACGGGCGTGGTAATGATCGCAACAAAGAAACTATCGAAACAAGAGCAAACAATGCTTGATAGTGGATATAGATGGTGGCGAATGCGAAGTAAGGGACAGAATTCGAACTTCGGCGACATTTGGACTAAATATTTTATAGGAAAACTTTTATCATCAGAACACAGTAATTTGGGACAAAATTCAATACTTTGAAGTTTGTTATTTTGCTTGTACATAACTTGGGTAGCATACTTTCAGAGTTTCAGAGAAAAAAAAGTCAACTAAAGATTACGAATACCAAGTATGTAATCTTTGATCAGTATATTTTTAAAAAGAGACAATACTTCCTTCGTCTACTGTTTCGAATGAAAACGGCAAATTTTTTCGAATGCTTCAGTAAAATAGTCCTAAAACGCAAGGATAAAATTAAACACAAAATAAAACAAGAACGCTTAACTGTCGAGTCTCATAATAAAAGAAACCTCGGAAACTTTAGTACTGTCCAGATATATTGCAGTGAAGGGGATTACGAAGATCTGGGTCAATTCGAAGCCGGCATCCATCCCTAAATCTCAGCACATAATTACGGGACCGGGGAAGCGAAGCGAGCCGTCTGAGCCGTCTCCTACTTTTTCACCACTGCTCTACTAGCCACTTACAACTTTTTGACCCGCCCTATTTGCGGTCACTTCAGCGAAGCGTCGGGCGATCAATTTTAAAATGGATGTATTCACTAAGCTTTGAGAATACTGAGGAGAACTGTTATGTGGGCAAATATACGATATAAATTTTTCACGATATACAGGGTGTAAATCTAGACGATAGATATATTCTAGAATATCTCGCGATTTCGTGAATAGCCCAATAGTAAAAGTACGTCATAACAATGAGTACCAACACTACAATGATATTCTAAAACATCTCCATCGTCTAGATTTACAACTCATATATTTAACATTTCTATGATTTATCTACTGATTGTGAAATTCAACATCATTTTATTTCCGTTTCTGTCCGAGTTTTAAAAAATTGGTGACTCGAAGTTAAATTTTGTTATATTTATTTATTAATGATATTTTAAACATTCTACGGACTTAATTATATTGACTTAATTTAAAATTGACAGCCCGCCATTTTACACTAAAGATTTTATCTGGGCACGCAAATTCCCATAAACATTGTTTTACTGACGGAAAATGGTGACAAAATTCTGTGCGTGTGTATATTTAATTTTCCCCAATTTTTCGTTACAAATGAGACAAAATATGGAAATGTATGAATTAACGATATAAAAACTCTAGAGAACAAAGTCATCATACAAATCCTACTATCCTACTAATATTGTAAACGCGAAAGTTTGTGAGGATGGATGTATGGATGTTTGTTACTCTTTCACGCAAAATCTACTGATCGGATTGAGACGAAACTTTGCAGTAATATAGCTTATATATCAGAATAACACATAGGCTATAAATTATAATGATATTGCGTCAAAAATCAAAATATCACACGGGCGAAGCCGCGGGAAAAATCTAGTAAATAATTTAACGCGAGTATGAAAATTTAATTAAGGCTGCCAGAGCAGTGAACCTGTTTTCAATCCGTGACGCAAATAGTGGGGTTTTAAGTGTAGCGTGTATTAAAAATATATGTAGAGAAATACATACATATGTTTGTCTGTGGAAACGTATCTCCCAAATAAATAAATAAATAATTTTTCACCATAATTATGTTTTTCAAAGTTTATTGTTATTGAATGTATCATAATATATACTTGAAGATAAAAATAACGGTCATGTTTTGAAAAATTCGGAAAATAATGTAACATGTTTTCCAGCACCCCTAGAGCTGAAGCTGAAAAATTTATGGCCGCACCCGAGGGATCTCCTATCTGGCCAAACAAGCCAGGATAAGTTAGGTAAAGTCGGCACCTGATTTGCCTAAAAGCTCTACTGGCTTACGTAGTAATTTTAGCATTTCATAAGGAATGAGAGGAAAAATAAACGCTCTCTCTGGAATACTTACTGGAAATGCGAAAGTTCCAACCAAGGTCATGCGAATTGACTTGGATAAAAAAATTAGGGTCGGAGACGCCATATGATTTCCGTGAACCGTCATATGAACGATGAGATCAATGAGATAATAGCCCTTGATATAAAGGCTATTTTGCTCTACCCTGTACTCTGCGTAAATGAATTAATATAAATGAATCTGAAAACCCCTATAAATTAATTGCGAATGGCACTTACAGATATAAAGTCATCATCGAGGTCGTATTGTTTTCGTTGTATGCGGCTTTAACTGGCGGTACGATCATTTTGTTTTTATAACGTATTTAAATAGGTTTTAAACTAAAAATACACTAAGCCTCTAGAAAACTGAAATGGTCTAGTTTAGTCGTAGTTTTACTTTTAGAGTTTAGCCGAATTTATTGAGGAGTATGTTGCGTACCAACTATAACATTAAAACTTGGAGAATGATGTGCTACATTGTAGAGTATTTTATTCTTGCCACTAAAATTCTGTATGTAGGTTAGTTGCGTTATGAAGATCGAATGGTGTAGTTCTCAAATGGAAACCACGGACCAGCAAGCGCAGCGTAGGACTTCTACCGACTAGGTGGACTGATGATATTATACATATCTAGTTTTTACCCACGGCTTCGCCCGCATACGCAATATATCATTATAATTTATAGCCTATGTGTTATTCTGATATATAAGCTATATTATTGCAAAGTTTCATCTCAATCCGTTTAGTAGTTTTTGGGGAGGCCTATGTCCAGCAGTCCGTCCTACGGCTGATGGATGAATGGACGCTATGTAGACTTTCACGTTCCAACAATCAACACTACTTGATTGATGTAATTAGTCTAAAAAGAAAACAGGAACAAACCAGTTTAAAGTAATGTTTCTCAAAAGCTGTATCCAGTAGATGACGGAGAGCTGAGATGATGATGAAGTAAGATTACTCACAGTCAGCCGATACTAAAACAAAATGGATTGATGTCGTAACGCAACCCTTTGGGCCGACGATCTATATTTTACGTTTTTAAGTTACGACCTAGAGAGAGACAGTTTCGCGAAATAAATAGCAGCCGGAAGGGTTGGCAACCGTTTTTTTAACCGATAAAGTGGAGCGAAGGATAGCAAACGTATGCGAGACAGAAATATTCAGACTACAGAAACAAGAGGAAGATTTTTTAGTGCACTATTTTAACTTATTTTTTTTTAATATAATGTGGTAGTGGTGCTCGACATGGTGAAAGAAAAGAGAAACATTCTGACAACAGTAGAAAACAGAACGGGAAAGATGTTTGGCCACCTTGTCCGACATAACAATCTAATGAAAATCAAAATAGAAGGAAAAGTAGAAGGAAAGAGAGGAAGGGGAAGATCACGGAGAGCATCTTTAGATAAGATCAAAGAAAAGGTAGATATCATGTCGTACAGGGAGGTGAAGACACTGGAGGAAGACCGCGAGACGTGGAAGTTGCTCCACCGACAAGAGCCGCGCTTTTAAATCCTGAATGAATGTATTTAACACACTTCGTGGGGTCAGAAGGTTGCGTTTTCAGATCACGTCGCAATGAACATACTGTGTACATGCTATTGACGGCAGTATGGGTGTCTGGAAATTCATCACCAATACTCTAGGATGCAGCTGTGCTCGTAGCTATGCCCAACTGTTACTATGGGGCCAACTCCAAAATAGCAAAGAAAAAAATCAGCTGTTCCATATATTTTGTCGAGGTTTAATGTTCGAGGTTATATAGTATCTATAGCTGTTTTTTTTGCGTTTTCGAATCGGTCCCACAGTAATAATGTATTCGTAGCTATCCCGTACAGCACTAAGTAGAAATTAAAATATATCCTGGCTACAGAACACCATCATAGCGTATACCATAAAATAAAAGTTTACGACGCAGTTAGCAGATTTTCGACAGCTGGCTCTCAGCTTTTCCTTATGAAAGATGGTAATGTCCAGATGGAAGCGACAGCATATGAACCGGAAGAGAACTTGAAGACTGGAAGAAATCACTTTTAGTGATAAGGCCGCTGGTCGCTTCCCATCTTTAAGCTTCTGTACATTGTAATAAGTATCTGTGTGCGTGAATCGAATCAATAAAGAGTTTTCAATCAATCATTTGCGAGCGACTACTGGCATGCCAAGATAGAGGTGACTCTCTTACGAGTAGCATGCCTTGACTGAAGACCACTGCTTGTTCCGACAGATGACTGTATTTACGTTGTCTACAAAGCTGCCAGACTGGATGGGAGACTGCGAATAGCATTTATAGAGGATCAAAACGGGCCAGACAAATCGTCAAATTATATAGATGCCAGTTTTCAGAGGTATTCCGGCAGTCAAAAAACTAAAAATATAATCTCACTAGTAGTATTCACACAGCTCATGAATAACTACTCAAGATAGTGTAAATTCATTTTTTAAATAGATAACAATAAATCAATCTAGAAATGAAGTATACTTAGCTATGGAAATCATGATTACACTGTGGAAATTGCTAACTCACACCTGACTGTTATTAAAACTCCATCAATTGAATCGAAAACTTGTTCCATTACCGTTTCCATTATTTCCTGAGTGATCATCACGTTATTACTAGGGTTTTGTTAACATTCAAATAACCATAATAAGTATACAAGTGTGAATATCAATAGTAAACGAATAATGTGTTTTATTAATATAAGTACCTAAGTGTTGCTTTTGCTATTTGTATATTATGTGATATCTATGTATTCAATCCAATGTTTTTCTATAGATATCGAAATGAAATTTCCACGAGTGTTATTTTAACAAAAGAGGTATCAATTAACGAATCTCTTTTGAGCCTTGTTAAACGAATCGAGTTTGAATTATTTATAAAGCTCGATATTCGATGTTACGAGGGCCGATTTCAAACAAAATACTTATGGATTAATGAGAGGGATATTGGATGGCTTAAATAGGTTGTTTTTGATACGAAATTAAAGGTAAAGAATACTGAATGTCAAATGTAGGCTGATTCGGTATTATAGATATTTATAAAATTCATCCGTATCGTGTAAAATATGGTTGGGACCATTTATGCCTACCTAGACTAAAAAACAAAATCCATTAGTGAATGAATTCCAGCGTCCCGGGAAATCAATGTTGAATTTGTAAGTGGTTGTTTCGCATTCGACATGCGACATCGAAGTGAAGTTGTGACCTATATAAATGGAACGCTGCAAATCGAGAGAGGCGTTTACACGTACGCGGCTAGTTTACAGGGCAGTCGTAAAACGTGAGGGCGAAGCCGCCGACCCGAGTATCATCGCATCCTTATTTACGAGTCCCACACCAACCAAACCCCATTCCGCAAGGATTAGCCCCGGCAACCACCTCGTACGACTTAAGTATCTACTTGCGAACAATGTTCCGCTCCACCCCCAACGCTACACAACGCGAAACATGAATATTTTTACAGAATTCCCTGAATTTCGTTATAAAGGTATTCATTATTTTAATCGCAACGGAGCGCTCGCACGTAACTTACGGGGCTTTTGAATATTTCATAAGTACACACGCGGGATGGAGACGGTCGATGACAGAACTGGCGGGCTAATGGAACTGCAGTCGCACACGATGCATAATATGCGAGCGACGGCAGCGAGCATTGTTACGAGTCATTGTGAAATAAAAACTTCATCGGGATGTTGAATGGGGATGTGGTCCAATAAAAGTGGAGCTGAAATGCAAGCGGGCGTGCGAGTGTCGACAATAGGCGTGCATCGGCAGTCGGCAGAGAGGGCGCGGGCGAGGAGGCAGCGGACTTGCGGCAGACGCGGACGTTACGTAACCGGCCACCCGCCAGCCGCCACGCCGCGCCGCGCCACGCCATGCCTCACCCACCCCGTTTTGACACTTCCGAGACCGCCCGCTGCCGCCGCCGCCGGCTCAGCCGCTCGGGTCACATGTATTATTCCTCTGCAAGTCATTTCCTAATGTTATTCCGCTATAATTAAAAATAAACATGAAACCTGGCAGGAGAAATTACGTTTCAAATAGGTACGTAGTGTACGTAATGATCAAATATTCAGTAATCTAGAGCAGACAAAGACTATTCGCATCACAATGGAAAAGGCGGAATGAAAACCGATCTCCCGAAACAAACGTTGTAGATAATCTTATCTAAACAACCCTATTTCAGGCTGCATGGCAACCGGGACCTTCCATCCGCGATACGAACCCACAGACATAATAAAACGAAACTTTCCGAAGCTTGAATAAATAACGAGATATGTCAGGATATTGCGTATCCTATCCGAAACAGAATCCGGGCCGGTATATCACCTGCGACAAATGAACCGGGAAGGGCCGCGATGGTTCGACGCCCGCCTGTCCTACACGAATCTTCCGAATCCTCAAAACTCAGCCGACCCTAATAACGGGTCGCCTTTATGATGCCGGAGCAGAATCACTATCAATAAGACACTCTTGACGTCCGACAATTGGAAAGCCCTGTCTGAGGGCCGATTTTATGTCAGCAGTAAACTCCGCGGCCAATAAACCACTTTGCGAAACAGCAGATATTTTTGTCGCAAATGCGTTATTATCCTTGAGAATGGGATGAAGCCCATCAGGGCCACTCGGCTCCTGCAGATAAAGTTCATTATAATGTACGCGCCTAATGGTCTCGGTGAGTAATTCCGTTCGCACTTGGGTATCGTTTAACAAATTCGAGCCTAACCGTGGGATATTACTTACAATGCCACGGAGCGTTGAGATAATTTGTGGATAACAATGTAGCGGGCGTGCCTCGTTTTCGCATTCGACCCGTGTTACGACGTCACGAATCTGCCTGCCTCCTGCCTCCTAGATCCCGAGCCGGGGGAGGAACCTTGTTTACACTAAATTACACGGAGGTGACTGTCATAAAGCTTATCGGGAAACGGCGAACTATAACAATAATATTGAATTTCGGGTGCGACAAATAGTTTCCATGTGGATACAAGTTTGCTTTTGTTGGACATTCGAAAACGTACGCAACAATGGATTTGGTGTTTTTATGTGAAATCTATAGGAACATATGGACACAATTTATCAGTGGAACCACTACCGCTGTGGGAACCAAAGAAACAAGCACAATATTCAAATTAAAAACACTCGCCCGATATTTTTAAATATAACCAAATTCAAGAACCATGACGATTAAGTCGCTTAATTTTCATAACAAAAATAGATTTACCTTCTTGGATAAATAATATTATAAAAAAATAAGATTCGATCAATAATTATCACGTTAAACTTCTACAACTCCTCAGCTCTCTCCAAAGGAATGTAACAACGAAATAAAAACAATTGTACTAAACATTATTTTACAGTCGGTTCAATTGTTTTAAAATGTACACAACATAAATCCACAAGAAAAAGAATGTTAGCAATCCCTGAGCAGCAATCTGCAATGATTCACGTACTAACAAACAGAGAATTTAAAAGTTAAAGAGAAAACATCGCAACAAAATAAATATTAACTTAGTATTAACGCGAGAAACTGCACACCGAGTGGTACAACGAGTAGACCAAGTTGAACCGCAGTTTCCCTAGAACCACTTCACTGTAAGTAACTAGTTTGATTTGTTTCCAAGGAAGCACTTCGCATTTCAATAGTCTGACAAACCTATTGCATTTAGGGGAGCAAGTGCAACTTAGTATTGCTTACTGTGCTTGATTGCATCTTCATGGAGTACATATCCATTTTGTACATTTTCGTAATTACGTCTGGCTGATTTTGGAATTCATTTCTGAACGGTTAGTATTCCTATTCAATAGGTTAACGAGAAAAACCTAATAGATATACGAAACTTCTGCTAATCGTCTACGCACCTTTACCGCTACCCATAAGAAACGAAATGGCGTGTACTACTATGGCCGATAAAAAACAAATAATAAAGTTCGAACTTAAAAGTTAAGTCAAAGACTAAGGGGGTTCTCATAGCCCCTAAGATGGTAAAGGGGAGAGGGGCTTTTTTGAGATTGATCTACGCTCCCTTTGGGATCTTACCGTTAGTGTTAAATATTGCATAGAGGTATGGAACACTTCGTGTCCGACTCGCACTTCGCCAGTATTTCCTTGTTTTATTGTTGGAGCTATTAACAAGAATGTTGTTCAATATTCCCTATTTTATATCTCCAGAGCGCAAAACGCCGGGTATTTGGGTTTTCGTATAAAATAATTGCTATATTACGTGATCGGATTGTTGAACATAAAAAGAAAGTCCCAAGAGAAACATCTTGTCATTCAGAGCGGACTAATGGGCCGAAAACCCTAGCTTACGGATCCTAGGACACATTTAGATTCGTCTACCTACATTAATCATAAGAAATTGGGCGAACTGAGCCTCTGAGGTCCTTTATTTGGAGTATCTATTCAACCGGTTAGTAGACAAAGAAATTGAGCTTAGGACACAAAAAAAAAGGAAAATATGATATTATATCATTACCAAGCTCATAGTCAAATCACCAAATTCTGTTGTGGAAAGCTAGCAGCGAAGCAGCATCATAAACCTTCGTTTATTAATGTTGACTCTCTTTTCTATCCTATACATTTCAGAGTGTCTAGGATTGGCACTATTTGCTAGAATCTAGACACGAGGAACCGTGTCCAGCCAAGACAAAGAAAAAGCTGACGACGCGACGTGTGTAATATTACACGAACCATTTCGAGCTACTTTTGACCCCTTCATAACTCGAAAACGATTTAACCTAAATATATGAAATTGAGCCTATTTATTAAAGTTGTTTAGCTAGCCTATAATACAAAATTTCGTTAATTTTACTTCAACAGTTATTGAAGTTATTGCGCTTAAAAACCGAGTTGAAAACCGACTTATAGATCAAAAACCTAACCCACTTCTATATGACCTCGAAATTTGATATTTGGCATCAAGGTAGACTATTACGCATATACAAAGGAAAAAATCTAAAACTTCGAACTTTTACCCCCCAACCCCCTAATACTGGGTGATGAAAGCTTGTACGAGATTTTCACTAATTTTTATGCTAGAAGTCTAAAAATTGATATGAAGGTTCTTTGTTATAAATAATAAAATACGTATTTTAGGGTTTTTAATAAATCACCCCCCAACCTCTAAAATTGGGGGATGAAATCTTTATGAGACTTTCATCACTAGTTTTCATGCTAGAAGTCTAGAAATTGATGTAAAGGCTCTTTGTTATAAATAATACGTATTTCAGAGCTTTTAATAAATCACCCCCCAACCCTTAAAACTGGGGGATGGAAGCTTGTAAAAGACTTTCACTAATTTTCATGCTAGAAGTCTAGAAGTTGATATGAAGGCTCTTTGTTATGAATAATAAAATCGTATATCAGGGTTTTTAATAAACGCAACCCCTAAAACTGGGGGATGAAAGCTTGTATGAGACTTTCACTAATTTTCATGCTAGAAGTCTAGAAATTGATATAAAGGCTCTTTGTTATAAATAATAAAATACGTATTTCAGGGTTTTTCATAAATCACCCCCCAACCCCTTAAACTGGGGAATGAAAACTTGTATGAGACTTTCACAAATTTTCATGTTAGAAGTCTAAACATATGTAGGCTGTTTGTTGTAAATAATAAAACACGTACTTCGGGATTTTTAGTAAATCACCCCCCAACCCTTAAAACTGGGGAATAATATTTGTATAAGACTTCCGCAAGTTTTGAAGCTAGGAATCTTAAAATCGATAAAAGTACTTCTTGTAATAAATAATCTACAAAAAGTGAAATTCAACAAAAATATTTCCAAGACCACAGTTCACACTTTCAAAAATCTGTCAGATCTTATGTAGAGCTAAGTTTCTAACTCTACACGTCCTTAACTCTACAAGTCCTTACTTTACAAACTCTACACCTTATTCAACATTTGCGGCTTGGCTGTTTCGCTAACTGCACATGGGCGTAAATTGAAGATCAATTAATTATTCACTGTTCACTTAGTTCTTGTTGTAACGAAACGGCCATGTCACATATATTGAATAAGGTGTAGAGTTTGTGGAGTAAGGACTTGTAGAGTTAAGACGTGTAAAGTTAGAAACTTGGCTCTACATAAGATCTGACAACTTTTTGAAAGTGTGAACTGTGGTCTTGGTTATATTTCACAGGGAAATGTTTTTGTTGGATTTAACCTTACAGGAAAGCCAGATAATCGTTACTCTTATACAGGGTTATCCAGAACTGGTGTAAAAAAGAGGTGATGATTCAGACCGTCAATATGAACAACTTTTACAATGAGGCCAACTCGGAACTCGATAAAAAAAAATCGCTGTTTCACACATTTTTCTATTCAGACTTGCAATTGTACACTATAGAACAGCTAATTTTTTTTCTAGAATTCCGGGTTGACCCCATAGTAAAAATTGTTTATAATAATGATCTTAATTACTCCCCTTCGGCCTAGTACAGTGCAAGCAGATAACCCTGTAAATTGTTGACATTTCGTTCGTACAAGCATTTCGACAAATTTTTCAAACAAACCGCAAGAGTGGAATGCTCTCTACCCAAATTCATATCCGGTACAGTACTATGCTAGAGTCTTCAAATCCAGAGTAAACAGCAGTTTATAGTCTTTTTCATGTAATTTTAACTGAATTTAAATATTATAACTGATATGAAGTTCTCTATCTATTTAGCATAAACATAGATAGCAAACAACTATGTACTCGTAGTGACTGATATCTGATAAGATGTTGCGGTTGTGATGCCGTATCATTTTGTACACACGAAGCTACAGCGATAAGAATCTTTCCCTCTCTCAAAATAAATATATCCATGAACCATGAACATAATACTGAAGAGGGTTTCGCTTTCTAGAGTTATAATATCATCATGACTATAAATAATGTAGCAGATAGGTATAATCTCGCTTCTACGTTAGGTAATTTTGAAAGAGCTGGTTTACATCTATCTCAGAATAAAATTTAAATTGCAAAAGCTGCATGATAAGTGATAGCGCATCTAGAGGTTTGTACATGTTACTGTATTTTTACATGGAATCACGAAGGCAGACCTATTAAATGTTGACACAAAAGAGTAATATGACCGTATAATTGCTGTGAGCGTCGGAAATTAGCGCAATAACGATAAAATAAAAATAAATTAATGTCAGGTCATAACAATAACTGTTATAACTTATAAAGCTTAATTTCTATAGACCAACTGGACTCGTGTGGTCGTATCACACAATGTTTGTGGAATGGTGGTATGACATACATCTATGAAAAAAATCGCAATGAGGAAAAATTCCTACACAATTCATACACAGTTATTAATAATTAACAGAGTGGAGGTATTTTAGATGCAAATATTTATGATGTCATTTATATCAAGAATATTTTACCTAACACCAGTGAAGGAACGTTTACAAAAGAAGTACTTTCTAAAAATTAAATAAATTTTTGACGAAACTGATAGGTATAGGCTGAATCAAACTTTTTGGCGGCTGTGAAGTTAGCTACAAGCTGCGCAAAACCCAATCCTCGCGTTAGCTTTAGACAGGGCCCTTTCATTAGGGCCTTGTCTTTAGTTTTTAGAAAGCACTTCTTTTGTAAACATTCCGGCTTTTATGTTAGGTAAAATATTATTGATATAAATGAAGAAGTCTTATTCGGCCTATACCTACCAGAGACGAAACTGAACTGGAACGTTTATAAACTTTTTACTTACTTATTCTTGTTTCGCGAAAGCTGTCAAGAAACGTTCCAGTTATAGGAGAGATTCTATAATATCGGTTGATAATGTAAATAAAAAACCGGACAAGTGCGAGTCAGGCTCGCACATCGAGGATTCCGTACAAACACGTTGCTAAAATAATTAAAAACCTGTTTTAGCTAATGAAGTTCTTTTATATGATACCTTACATGATACGATTTACTCACTTTGAATTTTGAACCCATATTTTGTGAATTTTGAGGCCCTATTTTTTTGTGATTTGAATGAAAATGTACAGTTTTCAGATTTATTCCTATACGTGTACCTATATGCTTTTCGCCAAATTTCATAGTTCTATGTCAACGGGAAGTACCCTGTAGGTTTTGATTTTTCTGAGTGCAAAATATGTGGTTTTTTACGACATAAACGGCTCTAACTTTTTTAAAAGATAACTGAGAAGTTTTTCTTTTACACAACTGCAAGAGATCATAGATATACGTATACAGTTTAAATTTCAACTCGATATCTTCACTCGTTCCCGAGATAAAGAGTCTTGAGATACAAGCAGACAGACAGACGGACAACAAAGTGATCCTATAAGGGTTCCGTTTTTTTCTGTTTGAGGTACGGAACCCTAAAAAGTGTGTAGTGTCACTTGTATCATTTTCTAAGGCGAAGAAATCGGATATTCTCACGAACTTAGTAGAAATTGGTTCGCAGGTATAAAATTGCCTTCATCTTTTTGTCACGTACTTATCGGTGATAAGTATTGCAACACGCAACCTGCGTAGTGACAAAAGGCGGAACCAATTGGTCACACCGTTCCATAAGCTCGTGAGGTCGGAAAAATCGGTCTATATATCGGGCCCGGCGACCTACAACCGAATTCCCAGTAACGTGCGGGATGCAACTTCTGCTGCGTCCTTCAGGAGTAAACTTAGAAGTTGGCTTTTGAAGGAGCGATTTTATGATTTTAATGACTTTTTGAAGTTACCAGAAATTTTAATGGAAGGAGATAATTGAGAAAAAATTACGCAACTTAACTATTATACATTCACTCATTATTGTAATATTTAATAACATGTTTAATTGATTAATTTGAATTTGATATAATGTTAGTTTGTTTTGAGTAATTTGTTATTTGATATAATAATTATGATTTATTATTATTTATTATTTATTGTGACATTCAATCTATACTCATTGACATTATAATTCTAATCATTAATTTCATATACGATGTATATGAAGTGTTTTGTTGTTTTGTATGTATTGAAATAGATTATTGCTAATGGTATTTAAATTTTGACTTGTAACAGTGGTGTTATCAATAAATGACTATGACTATGACTATGACTATTGTTACGAGATGGGTTCTTGGATAGTCAGTTAAAACGCCGATTATTCACTTTGCACTTTATTGCACACAATCACTTCACAAAAATCACAAAAACACACGACACAAGTGGTTCGCACAAACAATTTACACTGGCACTGATATTCACACAAGCTAGTCACTTCACAATCACTGGTATCGCACTCTAAACCGAGTAGTTATCGCTTCGACGGTAAACAAATAAACTGATCCCCAAGGGTCGGCCGGCGTATTTATATCCGTTATTTCCTACAGTCTCGAACCTACGAGATATTTCGCAACATTACTCGATCTTAATAAACGCTATTGTGTTAACAAGTAAACAACTTGAAAGTTCGAGAATCCCCTATTGTTTTTCATTTACGTAAACACCCAACAAAAGACGAGATACAAAGACTGATCCCGCTCGAGTCATTAAGCCATAAAACCGAATACAAAAGGCACCAATAAAAAAAACGCAAAACAATAGAGCTTTCCAGAATCGTATACACCGCAGATTACATCATAGTTACTGCATACCTACAAAGGGATCCTACTGCGTTACACTACCCCCTCCTAAGACATGCTCGTCCCGAGCATCGTTGCACCCGTAATATCGCGCCAATCGATCCACATGAACTATCTTGGGAGCACCTCGATGTCCCTTCTGTATGCGGAACGTCACGTCGTTGATCTTGGTCACCACTCGGTATGGTCCATCCCATTTGGCTTGTAGCTTTGGAGATTTCCCTTTTTTGCGTATAGGGTTGTGTAGCCATACCAGCGAGCCTTCCTCGAACCCAGGGTTGTTAGTCCTTCTGTCGTATCTAGTCTTCATTCTTTCTGATGTTTGCTGGCCATACTCTCTAATGTGCTCATAGATGTCGTTCATCTTGTTCCGGAGGTCACTGGCGTACTCAGTTATGGGTTGTGGAGAATCCGGTGGGACACCAGTTATTAAGTCGGCGGGTAGCCGTAATTCACGTCCAAAATTGGCAAAAGCAGGAGTGACATTGGTGCTCTCATGAACAGCACTTCGGTATGACAGCAAAAATGGCTGGATATGCTTGTCCCAATCCCGTTGTTTGCTTTCGACTACTTTTGCCAGGTATCTCTCCAGAGTTTGGTTGAATCGCTCCACCATTCCATCTGATTGCGGGTGGTAAGATGTTGTCCTTGTTTTGTGTGCACCCATTAGCCGACACGTCTCTTGAAACAGTTGAGATTCAAAATTTCTTCCTTGGTCACTATGGATTTCCAAAGGTACTCCAAAACGACAGAATACTTCATGGACCAATTTGTCTGCTATCGTCGATGCCTCTTGGTTTGGAATTGCGAAGACTTCCGGCCACTTGGTGAAGTAATCCATGACGACAAGGAAGTACTTGTTGCCACTTTCGCTCACAGGAAATGGTCCGGCCACATCCAGTGCGATTCGCTCCCATGGTGCTCCAACATTATACAGCTTTAGTGCTCCTCTGCTGCGGGTATGCGGACCTTTCACTGATGCACAGCTCGTGCATTTCCGTACCCAGTCTTCTACGTCATCTCTGCAGTTGATCCAGTAAAACCTTTCTCGAATCTTCAACAGTGTCCGTTTCACACCCAGATGTCCTCCCGAAAACCCTTCGTGGTACAGCTTCAAAACTTCGGGAACTTTTACTCTGGGTACAACCATTTGGAGATGGCACTGGTTTCCTCGAGCATTTTCCCATTTTCGGCACAGCACTCCCTCTTGAAGCACCAGGCTATCCCATTGCACCCAATAGCTTTTTGTCGTAACACTCAGAGAAGCAATAGCACTCCAGTCAGGCTTACGGGCATCTGATTCCATCCATTCAAGAATCGGCTTGATGTCGACGTCTTCTTTTTGTGCAGCCTGAAGGGTTTCTTTCCATTCGTCGCCGATGTCAGCTTTGAGCATTCTGACGGGTACTGGATCTTTCGACTCCTGTCTTGAGCAATGCTTGCAATCCTCTGAGCATGGCCTTCTTGACAGTGCATCTGCGTTGCCGTGAGATTTTCCACTGCGATGCTCCGTGGTGAAGTCGAACTCTTGTAGTTGCTCAATCCATCTTGCCACTTGGCCTTCGGGATCCTTAAACTGCAGTAGCCACTTTAGAGCAGCGTGGTCGGTCCTCAGATGGAATTTTCGCCCGAGCAGGTATTTGCTAAAATGACGCAATGTCTTCACCACTGCAAGTAGCTCCTTTCTTGTCACACAGTAGTTCCTTTCTGGCTTGGACAGGGATTTGCTGAAATACGCAATCACCACTTCTTGGTCTCCTTTTCTTTGCGACAATACTCCTCCAATGCCTGTGTTGCTGGCGTCAGTGTCCACGATAAACTCGTTCTCGGTGTCCGGAAAGCCGAGAATAGGCGTATTACAAAGTCGCTCCTTTAGTCCTCGAAAAGCTGCGTCGCAATTTTCATCCCAGAGGAAGGGCCGTTTTTCCTCAGTCAGTCTATGCAACGGCTTAGCGATGTCAGCAAAGTTCTTCACGAATCGCCTGTAATAGGAGCATAAACCCAAGAATGCTCTGACTTCCGTCTTGTCTTTTGGCACAGGCCAATCCTTGACAGCACTGACTTTACCTGGATCCGTCTGTACTCCAGCTTCGGAAATCACATGTCCCAAGAAATTCACTTGCCTCTTGAAGAAGGAACATTTCTTCGGACTCAGCTTAAGATTGGCAGCACGTATTTTTGTTAGGACTCGTTCCAGCTTTTCTAGGTGGTCTTCGAAGGATTTTCCCACAATTATGATGTCGTCTAAGTAGACAAGGCATGCGTCTCCAATTAGTCCCGCAAGAACTAACTCCATTAACCTTTCGAACGTAGCGGGGGCGTTGCACAACCCAAACGGCATCACTTTAAATTGCCACAGGCCTTTTCCCGTAGAAAATGCGGTCTTCTCCTTATCTTTAGGGTCTATTTCCACTTGCCAGTACCCGCTCTTCAAGTCCAACGTAGTGAACCACTTCATGCCCGTCAGTGTATCCAACGTGTCATCAATCCTCGGCAAAGGGTAGCTGTCCTTCTTCGTTACGTCGTTGAGTCGTCGATAATCAACACAAAACCGCATACTGCCGTCCTTCTTTTTCACTAGAACCACTGGCGAACACCACGGACTGGATGAAGGTTCTATCACACCATTTAGCGCCATGTCTTCAATCATTGACTCAACTTCTTTTTCTCGAGCCACTGGTATCCTTCTTGGCCGCTGTCGTATCGGTTGCACGTTTCCTGTATTTATCGTGTGCTTCACTAAGCCAGTCTTCCCGTTGACAGCATCATCGAGGGCAAATATGTCGGTAAAGCGCTGTAGCATCTTCTTCGCCATCAGAAGTTCTTTTCCAGAGAGATCTTTCCGGGAATCTTCCAATAGTGTTGACACGTTGCAACTCTCAGCACAGTTGTATTTCTCCTTTGGTTGTTCTTGGCATCTGCGCATCCAGTCTACTTCTTCGCATGTACCAATCGGGGTTCCTCCTTTGATGAGTTGTTCCTCGTTACTTGTGTTGAGCACACGCACCACAGCAGTATTAGTAGTCCTCACCAAAGTTCGGGCCGCTAACCATGGTTGATCACCTTCCGATTGTTCTATTAGCACACATCGTTGTTGATGTCCCAACTTTGGCGGTAATCTAACTGCCACAATGGTTTCCGATCTAGGTGGAAGGACTGTTCTCTGCTGACAATAAACCTTTCCTGATATGGCGCCTTCCACGAAGATTTCTTCTCTTCCACATTTCAAGATTCCTTGGTTGACGTCAATCTCACAATGATGTTCTCGCATGAAGTCAAGACCCAGAATGCAATCGTCAACTATATCTGCCACAATGACTTTATGTTGGAAAGTTTTCTCACCCAACTTTAACTCCACCAGCTTCTCTCCTCGGACGTATATGTGCTGGCCGGTCGCTGTCAGAAGTTCAACTGTTTTGCAGCTTTCGAAGTTTGGAAGAAAGCGCTTAGCCAATCGGGAACTGACGACAGTGCGAGAAGCTCCAGTATCCAATGTCAGCTTGCAAGAAGTTCCGTTGATGGCACCATTGATGATCAGGCTGTTCCCATCATGAGCTTGTGAGATCAAAATCTTTGGGGCCTTTTTCAGACCGGCCAGCACCCGCCCCTTGGTCCTGGCGCTTACTCGTTTCCTTGCTGCTGTGTGGTGGCACGGTGCGGCCGTTCCTCCTGTTCTTCTAATGGTCGATCCTCCCTCGGTCGACGTGGCTTTGGGCAATTCCGCCATAAATGGCCTCTTTCGTCGCAGTTGTAGCATCTAGGGCCAAACCTTGTACGAAGTGATGCGTCCTTTACCTCCCTTATATGTTGGATATCCTTCGCTGGATTTCGTACAGCCTCGACTTCTAAGGCTTGAGCCAAAGCTTCCTTTAGTGTTTTATGATGCCCGAGTTTCACCGCAGTTCTTACCTCGAAGTCTGCTATCCCGTTAGCAAACGCTTCCACTAGATGTTCGTCGTTGGGTAATGGCGCGGACTGATAAGCCTTCCGGAATAGTTTCTCCACCTCGACGGCCCACTGTTGAAGACTTTCATTACGACGTTGCACCCTGTTCTTCAACTGCGCTCGGTACACACGTTCCAGGTGTTCATCACCATAGCGACTTTCCAGCGTTTCCATTAATTTATCGTAGGTCACTTCCTTACCCACGGCATCCAGAATACTCAGGGCTTCGTCACGAAGGCTCATGATGAGGGCGTTCTTAGCTTGGTCCTTGTTCCATCCATTGGTTTGAACGGCGGCGTCAAATTGAACTTTGTAAGCTGACCATGATGATGTCCCGTCGTAAGGCGTCACTTTGATCTTTTGTGAGGCTGGCGAGAAGTTTGTAAGTGGAATGGCTCCACTTCCAGTTTTAATGACGTTCAAGGTCTTTCTTACGTCGGCGATTTGTGTTTCCGCTTCGAAGATGCGAGATTCATACTCCTTCATCTTGGTATCGTGCTGGTCCATTTTTTCTTTCATTTCTCTTATTTCCTTTCCCATGGTCGCTTGTAGGCTTGAAAGCAGACCCTCTTGTCCACGATCCAGTTTCTCCTCTAGTTGGCGAGCCTGTTCTTCCAGTTGACGAGCCTGGTCTTCTTTGTTGCGGTCCAATTTTTCTTCCAGCTGGCGAGTCTGCTTCTCGTTGTTTCGGGCCTGATCTTCTAGCTGCCGCGTCATGGACTGCATCATCGACATCAAAGCAGCCATATCAAATGCCACAGGGACAGCGGGTGATGTAGCAGGTGCCACAGCAGGTGGTGCAGCAGGTACCACAGAAGGTGCCGCAGCAGGTGCTCCTGGGTTTCTGCAGTCGTCATTGGTTGCCTCGGACTCACTGCCTTCCATTAACAGCGAATTATTTCCAAAGCGCCTCTGGTCGATCTCCTCCTGGCGGCGCTCCTGCTCCTCTTGTCGGTGCGCTTCCTCCTGTCGGCGCTGACTCCTTGTGCGAGGGGTCTCTTCGTCGTATGGTGTTACCGGCATTTTCAACTATCCACCCTTCTGACACCAAATGTTACGAGATGGGTTCTTGGATAGTCAGTTAAAACGCCGATTATTCACTTTGCACTTTATTGCACACAATCACTTCACAAAAATCACAAAAACACACGACACAAGTGGTTCGCACAAACAATTTACACTGGCACTGATATTCACACAAGCTAGTCACTTCACAATCACTGGTATCGCACTCTAAACCGAGTAGTTATCGCTTCGACGGTAAACAAATAAACTGATCCCCAAGGGTCGGCCGGCGTATTTATATCCGTTATTTCCTACAGTCTCGAACCTACGAGATATTTCGCAACATTACTCGATCTTAATAAACGCTATTGTGTTAACAAGTAAACAACTTGAAAGTTCGAGAATCCCCTATTGTTTTTCATTTACGTAAACACCCAACAAAAGACGAGATACAAAGACTGATCCCGCTCGAGTCATTAAGCCATAAAACCGAATACAAAAGGCACCAATAAAAAAAACGCAAAACAATAGAGCTTTCCAGAATCGTATACACCGCAGATTACATCATAGTTACTGCATACCTACAAAGGGATCCTACTGCGTTACAGTATCTACCTATTTATGATGCACATTTTTACGAAGCTATTTCAACTAAAACCTACAAAATTGAGCGCAATGTGCCTTCAATAACAGAATTTCATTTGCTCGTATTTCAATCGAGGGCAGTACAGACGATCGACGTGCTGAAAGCCTAAAATATTTATTGGCTACGAAGCCGAAGTTTGATTTATGATACAGCGGCAGCCGGAGAATGCAGGCTACACAATACAGGGACACCTTTTCTATCTCCAGTTTTCCGATGGAACCGAGCCTTAATGCAATATCATCTTACAACCAAAGGGTGTCCGTTCAATACATGTTGAAAAGAATTTTGGAATTTACTTTAACAAAATAATTATATCGAAAATTTGGGAGAGCACAGTGCTCGGCATTTTAGAAAGCAATCCAAAGTCACCGAACGAGGTACACCTGTTACTTTTCTATCAACAGTTCAAACCAACTTCTCAGTAAACGACAAAAAGGAAATAAGCATATAAAGACCGTGACCGCACATTGTAGCTTTTCCGGAAAGACAAATTGAAGGAAACCTCGTGATTCATCAGTACAGTCAGTCATGCGTATAGGTACTCAAAAAATATTGGTCTTTCTTGCTCAACTTAAAACGTGAAAAGATGTCTGTGTCAAGATGTATTGTCCAGTGTCCTGCAATAGGCCAAAAAAAATCTAATATAGGAAATTATTATTGTTTCACATAAACCGACTTCATAGAAGCTCTCCCGAACTAAACTGCTTCAGCGACGTTGTTTGACTATTCTTGTAGGTATTGCAATTCTCTGGAACTGTTTCAAAACTACTGAACCAAAATAAATTATGGGACTGTTTCGCGAGGTTCCTCTACAGATTGAAAAAATAAGCCCGAGAGCCCACTCAATACTAGCGCAGATATAAGGCAACATCGGAACAAAAAAAAAAACAAAATATAGACGAGTTTTTGGACGTCAGCTAAAAAGGAAGCTTGCATGACTTGAATCAAACATTCACACTCACAGCAACGTATAACATGACGTTCATAGTCAAAAAATAAACTACATCAGCGAACCTGAAATGGAATTCAATATGTTCAATAACAGCATGCATAACGTATTGGCATGCCAGCTTTGATTTATGTATTGGAGAGGACTGTTCCAAAACTGGCTGCGGGAAATGCCGCTGTAACATGTTGCCACTATTGGCAGACACCAGTCCCGAGTGAGCAGAAAACTTAAGTTATAAATTGTTTATTGCGCATCAGCGTAGCGGTAGGTGTGCAGAGGATGAAAACCAACCATCTTATACACTCTTTTTTCATTTTTGTCCGCCATTTTTTTTCATATTTATAAATTTGGTTTCAGCCGTGTGATATTCTGATTTATGTGCTATAATAAACAAACCAATAAACACACTTTCGGATTTATAGTACTTATTAGTAAGTATTTAATTTACAAGCAAATCTGAAATTGGAATCTGGTACTAAAGTAAGCGTAATAGGTTTCGCTTAAGTAGAAAATAAAACGTGTATTTCAGTACTAACTTTTACTGTAAGCATCTTGGAGAATGACTTCGATACTATTTCAAAATCAACACTGTCAGCGCAACTTTTAGCCCATCGTATGAAAAGACCCTGCAAAAAGCAGTCACCCAGTTTCTACCTAGGTATACTCCCAGCTTTTTGCTTGCAACTCCTCTGCAATATCCTTGCGTCATACGAGGAGCGAGCGCCAAGAACCATCGCTACAAAGCTTAACTGATTAAGGAGCAGTAAATTTGTTTGGCGAACTCTCCAGCACTATCTTTATACTCTAGCAGAGGACTAGAAGTAGATATCACACGTATATTCTGAGGAGAACGCTTCCCGTCCCTGGCGCGGACGACATATTGCAGCGATACTTCTAAAATTACATTAACACTGCAGCAGTTTCCAGCTGCACATGTGTTAGCAAGTAGGATGCAGATAGTAATGTTTGTACAGATTTTGGGTCCTGTTACACGTTTTATTATACTCGGGCGCCCCGCCGACATTGGTTGAGATTTAATGGAATTAAGTGAGATCTAACTAAATATGTAGTCATATTTTATTCCACATTAGGATAACAAGGTCTTCTGTTAGGTATGAAATAGAAGAGATTAAATAGCCTAGTAATATTTTATTACACCTGTGTAAAACGGGTTGAGACAAACCACATCTTAACATGGACTGTTACGCAAATAGGCACCGTGAACTACATAACTTTTTACTTACTTTACATACCTAGATGTAGAGAAAAAAAAGAACAGCATATTATTATACAGTTCACACGTCATTGTCGCGTTAGGAACTTCAATAAATCAGATAAACCATGACACTATGTAGGACACCGACCAACACGAAATGAATTATTAAACAGCTCAAAAGAAACCAATCAATTTCGAAACAAAAATAAATCCAGCAAAGTACGTTCACAAATAAATACGACTCGAAAAAGTTTGTCTACTCGATACTTCGAAACCAATTTCAGAAACTCTACTTAGTACAGAGTCTAGTGAATCTGAGCGAAATGAAACGGAAACGTCGATAGAGGTCATAGAGGTAAGGAAAAAGAATTCGCAGATCGTTAATTTATGCAAATGAGTCAGGTCAGATAGCATGCCTCTATCGATAAATTCAGAATGGGATGATTTGGCATACAGTAACAGTCGCAGCGACCTCAACGGCCCGCCGAGTGGAGGCTCCACTCCACTTGGAACCTCGCCAGAAACATTAACACAAATATCCCGGCGGAGGATGCGACCGACGCACGAAGCCTCTCACTCGTAGCCAACTATTCGTAGTTTAGCTTTGATAATAACACCCCAGCCACTGTAGAAAAGTTTCTATTAGGGCATCCGAGGTCGCGCGATCCTCGAGGGCGCAATTTTGGAAATTAGGGTCCTAAACGCAAATGGCTAGGAGGCCGGCGTAACGGATGGGTAGCACAGTAAATATATTACAGTAAAGATTGTCATTGGCCTCCCGAAATGAAGATTACGCCCATTTGCGTTTTATCTCGGCGATTGCACCCGATTGCTTGTTATGCGAAGAATCTGGGACTCCGAAAATGACACTTTGTTATTTCTTGGCTTTCCTGTTTCGGAAACTTGAGACTTGAAAGCAAAACCGGGCCTCTATTGTCAAAGTTTAATAACCGCTCATGAGGGTTAAATATATAAAATAGCTAGATATAACATTTATATCCCCAACCACCAACAGTATAAGCTCAGCTAGATACGAAAATAATGGGGTTCAGTATTGGATCCGCTACACAAATCCAAATCCTCTTTGTAGCGTGTCAGTTTAAAGTAACGTATAGCAGCTTACTGCAAAGTCCTGCCAATATCGCATGCACAATGGCAGCGTTGAAAAAGCAATGCCGCTAAAATAGAAAAGCTACATAAATACTTCAAGCTATGCAACATAAAATTGCTGTGGTGTATAGAGTTAAAACCTTAATTAGAGGTTAATTGCAGTGGCAATTTGTACTTTTCGGTCTTTTAGATACCTTCGCAATGTAGAAGACGTCTATTATACAGTATTGTAGCCTCGGATGCTGGAAGTGTCTAATTTTTCTTGAAAACAATTAAAAACACGACTCAGTAGCGAGGACAACCACCGGATAGAGACGCAAGGTTCTTGATTGAAGACCATGGACCTTCAAAGGTTACAGTACCACAGGATGTCTATTGCTTAGTGGTGGTAAGAACTGGTAAAGATGATGAATGCAAACTGCTTTCAAGGAGCCTTTTTGGAAATCTTTGTACATCATCTTATGTCCAGTTATGGACAATTGGACAGAAGATTATATCCTGCCTTGGATGCAAAGGGATGACAAAAATCTGGCAGACATCGTCTTATGTGCACTGCACTTTAGTCCCTGAGGATTTCAGCGTCTATTGAAATGGGAGCTATTCAAGAAAGGCTCCATTCATTCAGTCGTCACGTGAGACGTCTAAAAATAGACGGTATGCATCACGTGGAACAGCTGTTGCTAACAAGTGCATGTGGCGGAGCTTTAGAAACTTTATAGTGAAAATGCTTTTAAAGTTAGGTTTTTTGTGTATCGTATATGTATTAAAAATTTATTATATCGTATTCGTACATTAAGTATTTGGTTAAGTACTTTAATAAGCCCGATTACAGAGGCGCCAGCGTAAATTAAATAGCAGCGTAAAAAGCGTTATCTCTATCGAATGCCTAAAGTGAAAAAGAAACAGAACTATGCTATAGAACTATATATACTATGCGGAATCCCAGAGAGATGCAGGTTCAAATCCTGCGAACGCGTCAATTGACAAGTTTTCATATTTCACAAGTCTATGAAATTCCAAAACCATTTCGAGATATCGGGATGCTGATCATTATGCTTATTTTTCCAAAATTTTTAGTGCAGTAACTGCTAAGATATTAGATAAAAAGTCTCACCCAAGCCGTTTCGGGATTCATACTAAAAGTTCAGTTGCCTATGATAAAAAAAATACTAGCAATATAAAATGACAGTTAACACTGACAGTGTTGACACATAAAATGTAGTTTAAAAATAAAATGTCAGTGTCATTTTCAAATTACTTATTTTGCTTTAGCCCGAGAGGTAAACGCAAAAAATGCAAGTACTTGTCAAAAGCTGAATTATTGGTACATACTACATAGTTATCAAAATGGTGTACATCAATACCCTGGAGTCAGTCAGCTGGGTTCCCTAGCATTTGGTGGAAGAATCCGTTTGAATTTTAAAAGTATCTTGGAACTATTACTACTTATTCTTCTTCTTTTCAGTGGTGCTAATTTAAAGCCTATATGGCAGACCCTGTTACATATTTCAGGTGATTGGCAGTTGTTAAACTTGTTATATATTTTTCTTCCCATAGTATACCGCGGTACATAGTGGACTTTTTGCACTGACCTCCCGGCCTATTTGTTGTGAATTGTGACGGATTAATTGGCATTGACAGTGACAGTAACGCTACCACCTATTTTTTTCTAATGTGGCTTCAGTAAAAAGGTTTATGAGTCCTAAGTTTTGCAGTTACGTCCTTTTAGAATAAGCTACTTTTCAAAACTTAATTTTACGGAAAATATAAGTCGTATTGGAAAAATAAAAAATACGTATATGTTATTTTGCAATATTCTTTCAGATAATAAATAAATAATACTATGTTAAAAATTTGAAATGTTGTCAATTTTTGAAATGTTTATCACAAAAAGAAAAAACTATGCTATTTAGCTATTAGAGTATGAGTTACGCTGGCGCCTCTGTAATCGGGCTTAATGTATTTGTATTATAAAATTTAATTGGTTTTAGACCAATTAGTCATTTTGTAAAGCCTTTAGTTTTAAGCAATATTGTTCAAATCTTATTTAAAAAAAATTATATCTTAAAAAGCACAGGCCCCGGGCCCCGGAATCTGTAGAGTGTAATAATTCAATTTAAAAAAAAAAGTTAGGTTTTAATAACTGTGGAAAATTAAGTCTAAGAATAAAACTCAATTGAGTAGGAGTACGAGATAAAGACCTGGCCGTATTTATTTTTTCTGTAATTTGATGGAGTTGTATTGATTAGAAATTTTTTGACGAGACGCGATGCTCGACGGATTTTTTGTGTGAGCTGTACAAAAATAATTTAGTTTCAACAGTTCAAAATCTTTCGCGGCGTACCCTTGTGGCCATCACTTTGAGATATATGTACATATGACGTAATATCTCTTTTTGGACACTACTGTCGGGAGAAAAACAAATTTAACTATTGATAAAGGTCAAGTGTAGCTCAATATAAGATAACCAATCCATAACAGCCATAATCAGCAATCCCGTGGCTCGCACCAAAATCAGAGTGTTCTTTGAATAAAATTCTAGCATCCTTCCCACTCAACAAAAACGCCGTGTGACTCATCTGCCAAGAGCAAGGACTCTCGACGTTAAGCCTTACGTAAGCATCATTCTCACTCGCGACACCGAGCAAGGTATTCAGTGTTCGCAAGTAGAAACGCAAATTTCGTGGCAATCAAACAATCCCCAAAGTCTTCTTAAATAAGTTAAGGAACTTTGCTTGCGAGATACAACTTAAAAAGTAAACGGTTTTGAGCGGGCGAAGTAGAAAGCAATTTCTTTTATCGGGTTTTATCTAACAAGTTTAGTACACTTGCATAAGGGTGTAACGAACGGAATGGAGCCGGTGGACGGCTGAAATACGCCGAGGAGATGGTTCGTGACGATAAGGGAAAATCCACCACTACTAAAACAGTGGAGAAACGATTCGATAAAAGGACTGGGCCGGGGTGAGCGATTAGAATAAACTGTTGTAATAGTGATAGAGAGCGTATTCTGAGTCAAACTTATTTCAGTATGTACATAAAGAATATTAGCTGTGCGGCATGTACGACCATATTTTAAAGTTAGGTAATTCGAATATAATTAGCAGTAGCGCCAGTGAAATTGCATTTTGATATAGGTTCCACAGAAAAACAAACTAAAATTGCGCTTTTAGTCTGAGCTATCTTTTACAAATTTCTTTCATTCAAAAGATTAAAAATCGTGGAGAGGAAATTGATACTGAACAATAAAATCGTTTGCAGTACGATCAGAAAAGCTATAAAGAAAGTAATTTTCATGTTTTATGTTGTTTTCTAAGGATAAAAATGGACCAAAAGAGACGGGCTTCATTATTCATCGTTGTATAAATTCCCGCTGAATGATCTTTCAGCTTCAGAAAAGGAAATCATATGCGCGAAAGAAGCAGCGTCTTTAAGGAAACTAGGTGAAGATCCGAGGCAACGGTAGATACGCATACGATAAAACGTATGCACAGAGGCCATCAATAATGTGGGGTGGATCTGTGACATTATGACTGATGTCTTTGTACGATATCATGCTTCCTAGTATCCACGCGTCCCCGACACGCGCGTCAATCAGTCGTCAACATTGTTTCCATCAGGCTGCGAGCAGTTTATCGACAGTGAATTTGAACGTCGGCGATTGATGATGTATATGATCCTACGGCCGAAGTGAGTCAAGTTCTGTGAAGGTCGCTCACCGGATGGCTGATAACGCCATCGCGAGCAACGTACAAACCGAACAAACGTATATTCGATTCTATATTTAACTAATGGAATGAGAATTGTGAATGTTTATCGTCATTGACACAGAATAATCTAATCGCGCGCTTGACTGTTGTGTAGGCGACGGCGGTGTGGTGGCGAGGGCGAGCGTCGTTGACAAAAAGTTGTAGATATGGTCCACCTCTGAGCCAATACAAAATAAGACCCGAATCGAAATGCGAATGACCGGTGGTCGAAATGATAAGTTCAGATTTGTCATTGCCGAGTTGTTTTGGAAAGCCACTGGCCGATAGATGTAGAAAAACCATGCACGCAATTCGCTAAATGAAGTTCGATGGTAAATCCACCAAATTTCATACTTACAACTCCTTCGGTAACTCAGGCTATTCTCCCAGATACTTTCAACGTAGCTGAGTGTTTCGAGATTTAGTCAATAAAAAAATTGTATGACATGTTTTTGTGTATTGGGGATCAAAATTAATTTAGCTCTTACATTCTAACGTAACAAAAACTTTGTTGTTTCACGGTTCGATCGGGGTATTCTAATCAACTTCGATAGTAGAAAATTCAAATTACCTTCGCCAGTTAACCTTTAATGAATTTCAGATCAAAACTTAACGTAACGTTCATTAGCACATGTTATCGAACTCAATAAACGTAAAACAGCCATAATGTGGAGCACAAAAGGCCTTCCTGCGTTTGGCCGCATTTTAAACTTAATTTGAATTTATGTTTACGCGAGGAAATTCAAGGAACAATCTATGCATGGACGCCTTTGAACGACTACGCGGAAAGTGCATTTTGTCTGCAGACCTTTCGCTACTAGTTTCTCGTCGAAACAATTTCACAAAATGTTGCCAACATTTCTATTTTAAACAATATATTTCGCTGTTTCACAGATTATTAAACTGAAACAAAGGACAATGAAATACGTAATATTTCGCGGATGTTTGGTATTATGTCTAGAATTTTGCACGGTTTGATTACGTGAAGCTCTGGGTATGGGCCAAGATAGTCCTAGTTTAGGTCATTTACTTGGAACACCCCAAGGAAGCATTATTGATTTGATCGTTTTGTATTTTACTCGTAGTAGGCTCAAGCAGCAAAGACAATATAAGATAGATTTGCTCTATGAAGAACATAGTGAACAAATGTAACCCTTAACACTCACCGTCTTACCCAAGTTCCAAGATTCAGAGGCAGACAAGACGTGGACATGACGAGATTTGGTGGTTAAGACGTGAGAGCACACGTTTCTGAATGTTGTGAATATAGCGAAGTCAGAGAGGAAGATAAGGAAGGCTGACCCAACCACAGGTGTGTGAGAATCGTGGGATACATGGTCATGGCATATTTTATGTGTACTTTTATTACTGATAGATTATCTGCTCACACTTTTTTCCTGTTTTACTTTTTAGTTCATAAACATTTCAAATAATATAATTTTGAAGTAGAGACCTCTAGGTCTTCGGCAAGTCCCGAACAATAATTTAACTTACGGCTTGTTCACACGTTATGGCAATTAATTTAAACTTTATGCCAATTATCTTACGGTTGGCGGCGGAGCACTCATTAGCGAATAAATAATGTACTTCCGAATGAGATTTATGCTAATTCCGGTTACGTATTCATAATCGCAATGTTTACTTTTCTGCTGCTAAGTGAAATTATTTTTACGAATTTTTGAGGTCGTAACATTTATTTTTGAGTCAGAATTACGAGTTTCAATAGCATAAGAATGTGTGGGAAACAATTGAGCTCTCGAGTATTGTGTGGTATGGTCCAAAATCTAGATAAGTTGCTTGCTACATCTCAGACTTCGTCATTACATCATCAGGCAGAATGCAATCAAAAAACGAATAAAGGTTTGTATGAAATACGGAAACTGCACTCAATTTCCGTGTAAATCCATACATTTTTGTACAGGAAACGAGGGAAGATCCCACAACTCGAATTGTGGGTCCCGGTTGTTTTAACTATTTAGGCATGTAAGATTTGCGTTTGACTACATACCGTCTGATGTTAAGCATCTTTGGCTTAAAAACTCTGTAACCGGAGCTAGTCTTCTAGTCTATAGGTAATGTATGGAGCTACACAAAAACTATATTAGCTTTATATTATTTTGTTACACAACGTCATACTATTTAAATTCAACTAATCATGAGTAGCACGCCTTTTTAAAATTCGTAACAAGATCTGCATCACAAAATATTTTAAATAAGCCTAAATTAATTGATACTATTGTGTTAAATACATACTAATCATACATATAATTGTTTTCCGTTTCCAATAATTAATGAGCTTATAAATACACTATATTTGGAATGGAATTGAACTAATTTAATTTTACTCACATGATAATTTATATTCAGTAGCTTTGATTATTTCAAGTAAATAATCAAAGATTCAGTAGTTATTTTTTTCTTTGAATATAATGTATGTGTGTTGCAGTCAAATGGTTGATGATAGCCATATGATTGCAAGGCTACAGTGACATATACCTGTATTAAATATATTATTTTATTTCTAAGTTTTGTTTTGTTTAACAGATTTATAATACACATTTTAACTGATTAAAATTACTGCAAAGAGAAATTATGAGTCCACATAATTATGTATTGAGAGAATATAATGTGTGTGTGTGATCAATAGTGTGTATTTGTAAACTTGTAGAAACATTTCATGATTCAAATAGTTTGAAGCCTCTTCCTCGAGGCTTACGATTTATGGTACTAGCAGACCCAGCGAATTTCTATTCATGCAATAGGTATCTTTGTAAATTATAGCCTTGTGTTATTCTGATGTATAAGCATTACTATTGCAGTCTCACCAAAATCCATTCAGTAATTTTTGCGTGAAAGAACAACAAACATCCATACATACAAAATCGCGTTTATTTCATATTTATTTATTGCCACTAAGTGTTACATTTGAGGTCTTAATTAAGATATTATGTGCTTACAACTTAGTCGCCCTTGTCGGGCATTGCAAAATTATAACTTGCTCGGGCGCGCTCTAAATATATTTATCAAATAATTATTTAGTTTATAATATTAGTAGAATAGGATATAGGCCAAATCTGCTAAATAAGCCAAATACGGCCAAATAGCTGTGTAAAAACTAAAAACCGCCCAGCTGTTTAGTGAGCTTCAGTCAATATTGAGTTTTGCGCATCTTGTGGCTAATTTCACAGGCGCCAGTTGTTTGATTCGGCCTTAACCCGGCGAGAATGTGGAGGGGTCATTATGACCCTGTTCATTTTGTTTCGAGCACATATTTTTATTCTGCTGAAATCAGTTGCTGAAAATTATAGTAGCTGTAGCTAATGAACCCATATTTATATTAAAGAACACCATCTGGTAGTAAATCTATTGGTTTGAGAGGTAGGCGAGTACAAACGACGCACAGGGTCATCTTGACCCTTCCCCATACGTGGCGTAGGGTTTTTGTGCCACATTATTCCGATATTTTTTTTAATATATGTTAATTTTGGACAATCATTATTATAAATCTAGCCAAGAAGATAGCAGTTTAGCGTAGGTATATAGTTGGGTAGTAAATCAAAGCAACAGCAGTGAAAATGAAAACCATTTAAAAAATTATACAAGCATAGTCAAGAAAGCGAGAACTAGGAAAATAAACGTAATACGAGTCACATGAATGACAATATATGCTGTTATTTCAATACAATTTACTGTTTATAATCTTCAAATAAAAGAATACCAAAAAATAATTCGACATTAATACATTTTGAACTAACAAAACGCAACTAAATAGTAAAATATATAACTTGATAAATTAAGCTGCCCGAATAATTTTAATGACTAAATGAACGACTTATTTCTTATAAATATATAACGTTTATGGTTTAGTTATACTAAAAAATATTAATAATAAAATAAAAAATATAGATTTGTTGGTTTTATAACGTTTATAACCCATTGTACCGAGAAAACTATTTTTTTGGTAGAAGAACTTTAAAATTAATATAATATATACAAATATTAATTAAAACAAGACATTTTATAATTAATCATGTAAAACAATAGCCTAATAAAATATGCTCAAAGTCTATAATGTAAAAAATAACACAATTATTTAAAAAAAAAATTTTTTTTATACATGGTCATTATGACCCTCCACATCCTTGCCGGGTTAAACTAATTTTTAATAAAAATTCCCCACCATAAAGACTTGATTTACTCAAAACAATGTTATAAGTTATCTTGATCTAAGGTAATTTAATACAAGGCAAAGTAGGCCAACGGTACTCAATTTCCTTTTAGTAGGCAGTTAGGCACTTCATTAGTTAGAAAAATAAGGGATGATATTTTTAGAATGGTCACCTTATCTTTATTATGTTTTAGAAGCGTAAATATTTATTATGTTGCTCAATATTGCTTTTTTACCCATAATATAATAGAAAGTGACTTAAAAGTTAAAAATAAAATATAATTTACATGGATGCAACATGTCCTTACATACCAAGTTTCAAAGGAGTAAATTATTCATTATTAACAATAGAAGTAGAAGAAAAATATTGACAGATTTTTTATTTTTGTATTTTATTACATGTACGAGTAGTCGAGATGTATTTTGTACAAATTATACAAGTTTTAACACGTTGACTGCCACGCTATATTTCGGTGTTTTTCATTTTTTGGACTTTGCTTTTTTATTGCTTTATCGGCTTTATTATGCTGTTTTAATACTATAGACATTGATATTTCATCTAATTTTCCACTAATTTCCACTAATTTTCGCGTGTGCTTTAAAGATACACAGGGCCCCTGAAAAAGGCACCACCAACACCACGCTCAGCGTTGGGTAGGCGCCACAAACATGTGTGGAATGTAAAGGGGGACCCTCCTAAAAAGCGTAAAGAACGTTGTGTAGAATGTTATAAAATGTATGGGAGAAAAGGCATAACTGTAGATGGCAAAGTCAAATTTGCAAAACAAACAAGCAAAATTTGCTCTGTTTGTAATACATTGCTTTGTGAGGAGTGTTTTGAGAAACTTCACTGATTATTAAGCCTGATTATTGTTATTTTTCGTGATTTTGCATGCTAAAAAAATGATTATAAATAACTTAAATACATAGGACATAGGAAAAATTTTTAGTGTTTTTTTTTCACTCATATTTTTTTAGCAAAAAGTCATACAAAAAACCCACTCGGACCGAAACAATCGTGGAAGCCAGAGGTTTCAGAAACCGTAGTAAAATGTATGAAAACGTGTTTCTTCGGAGACACACAAGCCTCCAAAGTTAGCCATGCGTGTGTTTCCCAAAAGAAACACGTGGCCTCTGAATGTAGCGCCTTGTGTATCCGAAAGGATACACATGGCAGTCAACGTGTTAAACATGAATAACATAACTCTCAGAGACTCGATTTTATTGTAAATTGCAGCTGCAGTTTAATATATCACTACTTTATATAGTATAAAACATAGTCACTTCCCGCTGTCTGTCCCCATGTATACTATCATTAAAACTATGCAATGGATTTTGATGCTTTTTTTTTTAATAGATAGTGATGCAAGGGGCGGTTTATATGTATAATACACCTGTGCCAAGCCAGGGCGGGTCGCTAGTAATATAAAATTTAATCTTTTACTTTGATTATATTCCTACATTACTTCATATTATATTCAAATATATTTTCCTCACACTCTGTGATATATAAGGTTTTGTTTATTTCATTTAGTAAGGGTAATACAGTTTATTACATTTAGCAGTAATAATTGATAAAATATATTTAGCAGTAAGAATTAATAATAAAGATTTTGTGAACTTTTCAAACTCACAACAATGGTTTTTACTTATATTCTATGGTAATTACAGGAGAAGCCCCTTAGTATAAGAATAATGCTTTTCAACAAATCAAGCAGGCATTTTCTAATAGAACAAAATACATTTTCAATGTTGAAATCTTAGTTCTTTTCAAGCTGTTACAAGCTTTTTACATCTCTACATGATTATGATGCCAGGAATGTTTCAGAATACATACAAAGATATAATAACTATTAGTCAGACTTAGTTAAGCAATAAATACACCTAGAATAATCATAAGGGATTTTCCTTGATTATATACATAATTATTTTTAGTGCCATAAATGTAGCTCTTTTATATCTATTCATTGATTAACATCATAATAGCTAAATAACTATAGCATAGGATGGATTTGTATGATTGTAAGATTTGTGGTAGACCATATAGTAGTGAGACCTTTAATCTGATTAGATCCATAGGATCATGTTGGATAAAAGCGACTTAATATAATATTGTCTTATTGGAAACTTATTACAGAAGCCCTTGTCAACCAATAAACATTATACAGCTGGAGTAATCAGATGACATAAATCAATCATAGCAAGTTCAATGCACAAACTGATTGACTGAATACACATAATTGTACTGCCTCGGTGGCTCACTGGTTAATGGTCAAATAGGTGTGGGTTCGATTCCTACCCACGTTAAGAATTTGAGATGAACATAAGCTCTGTGTATCTATTTAAAAATGTTTATGTAGTATATCAGTCTCTGGCAGCCGTATCACAAGCTATGCTTAGTTTGGTGTCAGAGACCTTGTGTAAGATGTCCCCAAAAATTGTGCAGAGCCTAAGAATGATGATGACATAATAGGTAACTACTTCATTATCTTCAAATAACGATTACTTAGGAAATAATGTGCAGAATAAAAGTGTTATCTTCTGTTAAGATTATCTAGATATGTCTGTTATGCGATAATTCTTTTAAAAACTAACTAAAATATCATTTGACCAACAACTCATAATTTAAAATCTGGCTCGTTCTAGTATTATAAATTATTTCTTACTTTACACACAGTACACTAACTTTTAGGGCTTGAAAACATTTTTAAGTAATTAATAAGTAATAGAATGAATAGTACAATAGAACACTTTATATGAATAGTGTCGAAATTGGCAGCCTTATTGCCAAAAGCAATCTCTTCCAGCACCTTCACCACAATTGGCTATCCACCAATTTGTCTCTTCAAAGAGGAAACAAAGTATGGCTATGGATTAATGTTTAATTTTTGTTGATTTTTCAAAAACGGCTTAGCTGATTTTGATAAAATTTACCACCACCTCGAGAGTATACTCTTTCAAACTAAAAAAAATATTTGATTTGATCCTCAATTGGCGAAAATAACAATGTTCATTCTAAAAAAAACATACAGATGAACATACAACCTCCTTTTCCTCCTTTTTGGAAGTCTGTTAAAAAGTGGATAAAATGTTTTTTGGCATGCTAGCGATGGAGGCAATGTTTGTATGTAAGAAGAAATGTGACATTTTTATCAGGGCAAATAAACTCCAGAAATTCTATTTTGAGAATCCTATACCCTCGGAGTAACTTTTAAAATTATACAAAAGTTCAAACACCATCTGCAAACAATGAAATCGAAGTTAATATTCCTATAAATTAAATACTAAGAAAACAATGGGTTTTTTGGATTAGCTAGCCTATGAAGTCCCATTGTTTAGAATTACTCATATATTATTTAAAAAGTACTTTTATTGTAAAGTTACATCACAAAGTATTTCAAAATGATATAGGTACTTCGAAAGAACCACAGCTATAATTTTTCACTTAATCATCTAATATGGATAAAAATTGTTCGTAGAAAAATCTAATTGAAATATTCAAATATTACCAATAAGTATTAATGAATTTTCTGTCTGTGAATGTGGATTATACTGTAAGTAGGTAGATGGCAGGTATTGAAACTTATTAGTTAGTCAGGTACCTACCTAGTTTATGTTCACAAAGATTAGTCATGTGAGTCATACTTGCAAAAGATCGACTTTTTAAACAATGAGTAGGTTTTTAGCTCATTTCCAAGGCTGATATCAAAAAATAAAACTATAAAGCAGATAGGTATTGGAACTGCGGAACGCAACAAATTGTATCGCTTCAATGACAGCTATCATTCAGCGGTTCTCGTCCGGGGTGGGGCGACGAGATTACAGAACCTTCCGACACTAGGTTTCCCCCAAGCTTGATTACTCCCACGATCTCTCCAGGCCCAGGGCATCTAAGACCCTTGGCTGAATTCACTCGATATTTCAATGCTATTTCATTACAAATTCGAGGTCACCAATGAGACCTTTGGTTATGGCAATGCCGAGAAATAACACTTACCGCTTGGAGCGCCGCTAACCTGTCCTTCGTCATCCTTTACAGAGAATCACACACCAAGTAAACGTTTTATCTTGTTACACAATCCCATTCACAGATATTTTCCTATCAAACGTCACTAAAATAAAGGACACGAACACTACGTTCACTTCACTCAAAAAATCGATACACACGAAACGAAATGAAACCAACTAAACGTCAACTCGGTCCATTCTGCAAAATGACTGAAAGTTGTAGAGGGCGCAGCTGAGCTGAGATAGCAGCTTAGATAGCAGCGTGTGACGTCATTAGCAATGTCGGAAAAACAGTACGGATGTTCATCAAATACAAGTTAAAAATTTTCTTTAATTTAAATATTATCATTGTAGTTAATTCGATAGTTATTCATATTATAATTACTATATAAATAAAATAATAGTTGTTGTATTTTCAGAAATAATAATTGTAGCTGGCTGACAAAATAAAAATATTCAGGATTGTTCTAAACTTTTTGCAGCTGTCACTGTCAAGTAGGTCTTCCGTTTAGTCAAGTGACGCCATTGTGAGCCGTAACGACTTATATCTGCAACGAGTTTAATCTCGAATTTCTTAAACAATCTTGGTAAATAGTGCATTTATTTTGTGTAGTTTTGTGAACTAAGTGGTAATCTTTAATTCTTGTAGTATATTTTTATAGTAGCGCGCGTAATTAAGTTGCAAAATGACTTTATGTTCGGTATGATAGAGCCAAATTCCTGTGAGGCTTGTTGAGCGCCATTCAGTGAGAAGTTAAATCAAATTTAACTTGTCAGTTGCCTTTGGAACGTGTTTTTGTTAATTTTCGCGCCTTGTTTGAGCATAAACCTAAAAATTACAGTCTTTCTAACCCCACAAATAACCAAGTAAACTTTTTGTGATCAGTATTGGTGCGTCATGCAGTCTAAGTAAATTTCCACTAACATCCACAATTTCGTCTAATTCCAGGTAAAAACAGCAAATAAATTAATCGAAAATGGCAGATGATATGCCCACATTTAAGTGTGTGCTAGTCGGCGACGGCGGCACTGGTAAAACCACCTTTGTGAAACGGCATTTGACTGGAGAGTTCGAGAAAAGATACGTTGCAACTCTTGGTGTTGAAGTGCACCCTTTGGTCTTCCACACAAACCGTGGACCCATCAGATTTAACGTCTGGGATACAGCCGGCCAAGAGAAGTTCGGAGGCCTTCGAGATGGTTATTACATTCAAGGTCAATGCGCTATAATCATGTTCGATGTCACTTCCCGCGTCACATACAAAAATGTACCCAATTGGCATAGAGACTTGGTCAGAGTATGTGAAGGCATCCCCATCGTTTTGTGTGGCAACAAAGTAGACATCAAGGACAGAAAGGTCAAAGCCAAAACAATCGTTTTCCACAGAAAAAAGAATCTTCAGGTGAGCATCTTATGTTACATTACTGCAAAATGTTGTGAACTTTGTTGTTTTGTAGAAAGGTTTTTTGTTTTGAACAAGTGTTCTCTAGACGGTTGTAAATTTTGTGTTCAGTCAGATATAGGGTGAATCATACAAGTCGGCGGATGTCAAATTGGCTATAAGCTGCGCAATATCCAATCCTGACTGAAGCTTTCATAGAGCTGTGAGTTGATTGGGTTTTGCGCAGCTTGTAGCAAACTTCACATCTGCCAAATTGTTTGATTTGGCTTATACCTTTGGTATTATTGTGCTCTTTAAATAGTAGTAGTAATAAATTCCTCTAGCCACTGGAGAGCCAGGTTCCGTTACATTGAGGAGCTGGGTTGGCTCGGGTAGATGCTGGCGGAGGAAATGCACAAAACACCCCATGCGGGACGTCAATGCAGGTCTTATTGCCCCTACATTGAATAAGAATAAATTCCTCTAGCACAGTTTGCAAAGTGGTTATTTTTACTTTCAGTACTATGACATCTCTGCCAAGTCAAACTACAACTTCGAAAAGCCTTTCCTTTGGCTAGCTAGGAAACTGATTGGTGATGGCAACCTTGAATTCGTAGCCATGCCTGCGTTGGTGCCCCCAGAAGTCACCATGGATCCCCAATGGCAGAACCAAATCGAGAAGGATCTCAAAGAAGCCCAAGATACCGCCTTGCCAGAAGAAGATGAAGACTTGTAAATCTGCTGTTGTAAAACTTAAATTTCCAGTGAATACTGATCATTTTGTGATAACATGATTGTCCTCACATGTAAACAAATTGTAATTTCATTCCATTATACTCCATTGAAATGAAGCAATGTAATTTAATCTACTTATCAACATCTTTCTCAGTTCATGTGTAAAGATGATAAGTTTGTTATTAAAAAACTAAAATCTCATGACATTGTCATCATTTATGTAACGAGTTTGCTCCAAAAAAATTGAGTTATTGAATTCGCCTTAGAAGTAAATAAAGTAGTATTGTACAATTAATTTAAATTGTAAGTTTTTTATTCAGTGTTCTGTAGTGCTATGAAGAACCAAGAGCTTTATACTATAGAAAATTTTGAGTACATGTTTACAGAATCTTACCATTAATGCTCTTGTTAACTTATTTAACTTGTATGGTTTTTTTTTTGCTAAAAACTGCAAACTGTATATATAATAATACCATTATCTAATCTTATGTTTTCCTGTGTCTGCTTGAGACACTGAACTGGCTATTATTATGTTTACGTATATCTAAAAGCCTGTAAGAACTGACAATATGTTTTCATTGTAAAAATATGGTGAATAAGTACTTTTGAATAAAGTTGTAAAACCTAATAATGTTTTTCATATTTTGAAACCTTTTTTTCTGTTTATCATTATCCTTAGTTTTTCATGGTTATAGCTCGAAACATACTATCAGACGCGGCTTACGGTAGAACTAGCTAACTAGGCTAGACTATGAAAGTACACTGAGCCGTGCACACTATCGGACATAGTCGCGGACGTCACCTTCGGACGTCCGAGAGCGATCTGGCACACCGGATGTTTTAAGACTGCACATTGCTAAGTCGCGGCTGTCAGTCACGTACGTAAGCCGCGTCCGATAGTATGTTTCCGGCTTTAAGTACTAGTAATTTTAGGTCAACTGATATGTGAAGTTTGAAGTTGGGTGCTAGGTACCTGTTATGGTATAGGCCGTATCAAACCTATTGACGGCTGTGAAATTAGCTACGAGTTGCGCAAAACCCATGAGGAGCTGGTTTTGTGCAACTTGTTACTAATTTCACAGCCACCATGACGTTTGGTATACTAAGCGCCACACAAATCGGCGGATGAAAAGTTAGGCGTAGATGACACTTCGCCGTGATTCGCTAATTATTGCCTATGTGTGCAAATTCCAACGCCGCATGTCGTGGTAAGCACGGGCGTAGGGAGCGCGCGGAAGGCATGAGGTTGGCGGGCGGGTGTGCCCCGGCGCCTCGTTTCTCTGGCTCCCGCGCATACCTATATTTCGGCTATTGCGCAGCGCTCTGCGCATAACTTCTCATCCGCCCATTTGTGTGTCGCTTTGTATACCTATTTCTTAGTTTTTGATGAGTACCTACTAATAATTTTAGGTCAACTAATATGCTACGAGCTGTGCAAAACTCATTACTGTCTGAAGCTCACTTAATAGATGCGTGAGGAGCTGGTTTTGTGCAAGTTGTTACTAATTTCACAGCCACAAAGAAGTTTGATGCTTCTAGTTCACAGTGAATTTCTGGCTTTCACAGCTAGTTTGCCATGCGAAAAGCTGGGGCGAAGGATGAGGTAAGATAGGACAAATGGCCCAATTTTAAAGGCGTCATCGCAAAATATTGTTCTCTTTATTAAATACATTGAGTGAAAAAGAAACAAGACATACAACCTTGGCCAAAAGTATTTGGCACCCGGTATTTTCACTCTATCTTCTAAACTAATTTCACTCCTTTTTAGCATTTTTAACAAAATTAGGTGCCAATTTAATCACATCAACAGAAATGAAAGATTGTTTACTTAGGTATTAGAGTCCAGAACACAAGTGACCAAACATTGACTGATAAGACCGATAAAAACCGAATCCTTTTTTCGGTCACCAGGTGTTTTATGACCTTATTAAAGAGCCGCTTGATATTCTAAGAAGTTATTCATGACCCCAGTAAGTCATTTAAGATAAGCACTCAGTTATTGGTTAAGTAGTAAACATGCACTTTGATTTTTAAAGGTGCCTAATACTTTTTGGCCAAGGCTGTATTTGGCACTTTTAAAATTGGGCATATAGCCCCTAAATATATATATTCTCATCATCATTAGCTCATTCAGGACCCACAAATGACAATGATGATTAAAAAGCCTTTCTTTTGCCAATTTTTCCTAAAATCGATTTACGATAATTATTTTGTTACGAGGCGAGGCAATGCTGCCAGCATGCTGGGCACGCTGCCAACTGGCAGTGGGCTTGAGCATTTGGATTATCTTCAGACCTTCAAGGGTCAGTGGGTCGTAGTAGTTTATGTAGTTTTAGATGATGTAAGTCTTGTATTTAATGGTAGTTACTTTGTTAGTTGTTACTATTATGGTATGAGGTGTAAATAAGGGAAGTTAAGCTTCGTATCAAAGTACAATAGCTAGGATTGTAAAAAGATTCTATTTTTTTGTCTAATATTTCCCTACCACAAAAGAAACAAAATCGATCTTTTCAAATTTTATTTTCCGTGAACATCATTAAATTAAATGCATACAACATCTACAGTAATATTCCTAACGCTAGACCTAATACTTCACTTCTTGGCGGCGGCCTTTTCCCGCGCCTTCTTGCCCTCGGTGAGCTTCAAGCGTTCTTCGTCGGAGAGGTTGTTGTTGATTTTGGTGATGACGCCGGTGCCGAGCGTGAGGTCCGCCAGGCGGAGCGTGAACCGTTGTCCGGGCTCGCACACCATGGGCTTCATCAATTTGAGTTTTAATCTGGAAAAAAATTGCAACTGTATTTACGGTTTGAACCCTACAAACGTCCGGGGCTACGCCCGTGCCATCTACACTGGCCACTACTACTCTGGACAGGAATAATTCTTTGTCGGGAAATAAAATTTGCGTGGTAGAATATTTGCAGCTGGACAGGGCCGGATCTATCATATGGCTTTTTGGGCTTCACCCCAGGGTCGGCACGTTAAGTCAAAGTCAAAATAAATGGATTTTTATTCAATTAAACAGATTGTAAGGTTTGCAGTTCTGCGGTTATTCAAACCAATTTAATTTTGATTCAAGTCTAGGTGGGCCTCTAAGTAGTATTGGCCCCCCTAAGATCACGGTCCGGCCCTGTAGATGCAGCATGAAGGAAGTGAAAGAAGTGGGATCTTACCACCATCCTAATGAAAGACTGAAAAGGATTGGGTTATCCGCAGTTTGTTGCTAACTTCACAGCTACCAAGAAGTTTAATTTGACTGCGTGGCGCAGTCCCACGTCATCGAGAACATTAGCAGCTGGATGAAGAGAAAATGGAGGCGGTGAAAACTATACTAAAAGTATATGCACCAAAGATCTCACCACTATTTCTACGAGTAATAGAAAAAAACGTCAATTAGTAGTAGACTAGGATCCAAGACTTACTTAGCGTCTTCTCCGGGCATGACCATGTTGTCGGGGATGGTGACCTGCGTGGCGCAGTCCCAGGTCATGGAGAACATCTGCAGCTGGACGAAGGAGGTGAAGACTTACTTAGCGTCTTCTCCAGGCATGACCATCTCCTTGTCGGGGATGGTGACCTGCGTGGCGCAGTCCCAGGTCATGGAGAACATCTGCAGCTGGATGAAGGAGGAGAAGACTTACTTAGCGTCTTCTCCAGGCATGACCATCTCCTTGTCGGGGATGGTGACCTGCGTGGCGCAGTCCCAGGTCATGGAGAACATCTGCAGCTGGATGAAGGAGGAGAAGACTTACTTAGCGTCTTCTCCAGGCATGACCATCTCCTTGTCGGGGATGGTGACCTGCGTGGCGCAGTCCCAGGTCATGGAGAACATCTGCAGCTGGATGAAGGAGGTGAAGGGCTTGGCGCGCCCACCCTCCTCTTTGCTCAGGATGTACACGGCCGCTTCCACGTTGTCGTGGGCCTGAAATAATGTGATGAATTAATCAATGTGATCTTGTAAATAATCTTTCAATGTTACCTAATGGAATAACTAAATTTTTTTAAATCATACATACAATCAAGCTCAAACCGAGCCAAATCCACCTGCTTTAGCGAAAGTAGCTAGTAGATTTTTCGTGTTTTAAATTTTTGTAGACTGCTGCAATTTTCATCGATTTTTTGGAACCCTTAAATTAACGTATAGACAGGTAATAATAGAGCCTAACTCGAGTATAGTAATCGCTACACAAGTCGGCGGATGAGAAGTTAGCCGCTGATGACACTTCGCCGTGATTCGCTAACTATTGCGCATGTGTGCACAATGCCCACACAAGTTGCGAAGTAGGGGGCGCGCGGGAGGCATGAGGTTGGTGGGCGGGTGTGCCCCGGAGCGAGTCTCTCTGGCCCCCGCGCATACCTATATTTTGCCTTCTGCGCCTAACCTCGCATCGGCCGACTTGTGTGGCGCGGATTATATCGTAACGGTACCAGGTACAGCCATGCGTTGCACTTTATTAGCTCGCGTAAAAGCCGAATCAAACTTCTTGGATGGCTCTGAAGTTAGCTCCAAGGTGAGCAAAACCCAATCCTGGCTGAAGCTCAACAACACTTGCGCGAGGATTGAATTTTGTACAGCTTGTAGCTAACTTTACAGCCGGCAAGATATTCGATTAGGGCATATAAATTATATAGGGTTTGTGGACCATCTATCTATCTATCAGCCGTAGGGTGTCCACTGCTGGACATAGGCCTCCCCCATGGATTTCCAATAAGGCCGGTTGGAAGCGACCTGCATCCAGCGCGTTCCTGCGATTTTTATTATGTCGTCAGTCCACCTAGTCGGTGGACGTCCTACGCTGCGCTTGCTGGTCCGTGGTCTCCATTCGAGAACTTTCCGGCCCCATCGACCATCTGTTCTTCGAACAATGTGTCCTGCCCATTGCCACTTTAATTTGCTAATCCGCTGGGCTATGTCGGTAACTTTGGTTCGTCTGCGGATCTCCTCATTTCCGATTCGATCCCGCAGAGAGACACCGAGCATAGCCCTCTCCATAGCACGTTGGGCTATCTTGAGCTTATTCATGAGGCGCACATTAAAAGACCACGTTTCAGTTCCATATGTCATCACTGGCAACACACAACTATCGAAAACTCTCGTCTTGAGGCACTGAGGTATATCGGATGAAAAGATGTCACGCAATTTTCCGAACGCTGCCCCTTTGTGGACCATATTAGTCTACATCGTCTTGTCCTTCTCGACGATTTCACAGTCAGTTACTTAGATTAGTCTTGCAGAATGAAATAGCCTACCTTGACGGTGCCAGGCTTGGCCATGACCATTCCTCGCTTGATCTGCTCTCGTTTGACGGCGCGCACCAGCGCCCCGAGCTGGTCTCCCGCCTGCGCCTCCTCCAGGGTCTTGTGGAACATCTCTACGCCAGTGATGGTGGTCTTCATTGTCTTGCCGTGCCCCACGATCTCGCAATCAGTGCCCTTTTTGAGTACTCCTGAAATAGTAGAAATTATAGTAAATAATAATATAACAAGGAAATAAGGAAGCTAAATTATAACAATAACAGTGCTAAGTCAGATCGACTCGTTATCTTGAGATCTTGTTTTCTAAAAGCTCAAAGTTTTAACATACGGTCTCCAAACCAGTCTAATAATAAAGAATTAGGAAGAAAAGAATATATTTCTTTCTTATTTGCTCATGTTCATGAGACTGCTTAACGTCGCCGTTCAAAAGGCAACCATCTCGTACAGCAGCCATTTTGTAACTCTTGCCTTCTACTGTAAAGAGCTGATCCTGTGAATAAAGCCTCCTCTTTGCAGTTTCTTTCAGTAGCTCGCTTGTCGCATATTTAAAATCTCTTGCCTTCTATTTATACGGTTAATTCAGTGAATGCCCACTGTGTCTTGATCGCTTTGTATGTTGCAACTCTTTCCTTCCACTATGCAGCTTAATCCTTAGAAAACCTCAGGTGTGTGCACCTTCCTTCAGTAGTTCTTGTCCTGTGAAATCCCTCACCTACGTGCAAGCGTCCAGTGATGACGGTGCCGCGGCCGGGTATGGAGTGAACAGACTCGACTGGCAAAGAGCAATACCGCACCTCTGTACAACTTGCTTCAGCAGTTCGCCGATAGCATTGTTTGTTGCAACTCTTGCCATCTAGTAAAGAGTGTAAATCTTGAGAGGAGAGTCTTACCCCTGTGCAACTTGCTTCAGCGTCTCTCCAATGTCATCGTATCTTGTTACTCCTGTCTACTAGTAAGCAAAGAACTAGTCCTGTAAATAAAAAGTATCATCTCCATTCTCTTTTATCTCTCTTCATTATCTTACCTCTGTGCAAGCGTCCGGTGATGACGGTGCCGCGGCCGGGGATGGAGTGAACCGACTCGACTGGCAAGAGGAACGGCTTGTCCAGCTCACGGATAGGGGTGGGGATGAAGGCGTCCACTTCCTTCAGCAGCTCGCTGATGGCGTTGGCTCCGATCTCGGGGCTCTTGCCTTCCAGCGCGCAGAGAGCTGACCCTGTGAGTAAATTCGTATTGATACGAGTCGATGATGATAAGCCTTTTTCCTCTGAAGATAAAAAAAAGATCGCTATATGCAGCACTAGTGGGGGGGGGGTACAAATGTTTTGATTTCCCTAGCTATTGTATGTTATACATTGTAACGGTTGTTACCTTTTTAAACATCTTAATAGATATAAGATTAAAATAAAAATAGACGGTTTACTTTCGATCGTTAGCATTATTACCTGCTACCTTATACAGAGTAAATCTGAAATTAATAGACGATGACGTACCCAGAGTCAAATTGAAATTCGTAAAATTACCAGATCTAGGATTGTCTGGGATTTAAAACGATGGCTTGCATGTTGTAGTTACGTTCTTTACATATTTTACACAAGACGCAAAATTTGTTTGTACTCACCTTTGATAACCGGCGCCTTATCGCCATCATATCCCATCTCCGTCATCAGCTCTCTGATCTCCATCTCTACCAGTTCCACCATCTCCTGATCGGCAGCATCCACCTGAGCCACACAATTTATTTAGTAGTTTAATTATGAAATGTAAATAATAAATTCCAAGTTAAAAATTATAGTAGTTAGCTAACTTCATATAAAAATAGGTGACAATAGGTATAATGACTAAAAAAAACCTGACAGTGCGAGTCAGGCTCGCACATCGAAGGTTCCGTACAAATCCAGAAAAAAACAATTAAAAGCAATTAAATTATTAGATTACATATTTTGATAAACACTCTTTCAATGTACAATATTGTAATAATCTATGAAATAACTGAGCACTTTCGGTTTATTCATATCATAACATTATTGATCGAAGCATTAGTTAAGATCTTCGTTTCAAAACGGCGATGTTGGTTTTCGTTTACTGGTCGCATTTTTCAACCAAATTCGACGAAGCTTGGTACACAAGGTTAGGTATAGGTAGCGCCACACAAGTCTGCGGATGAGACGTTAGCCGCAGATGACACTTCGCCGTGATTCGCTAATTATTGCGCATGTGTGCACAATGCCTACACAAGTGGTGAAGTAGTGAGGACGGGCGTAGAGAGCGCATTAGGTTGGCGGGCGGGTGTACCGGCGTCTCGCCTCTCTGGCTCCCGCGCATACCTATATTTGCCTTTTGCGCAGCGTTTTGTGCCTAACTTCCCATCTGCCGACTTGTGTGGCGCAGATTGAATGAATGTTTTTTTTTAAATTTTTTAGAGCTTTTAGACTGACAGTCTAAAGTAAGCACCTTGTTGATGAACACCACAACATGTTGGATGCCGATCTGTTTGGCCAGCAGGAGATGCTCGCGGGTCTGCGGCATGACTCCGTCCGTGGCCGCCACCACGAGGATGGCCCCGTCCATCTGGGCCGTGCCTGTGATCATGTTCTGGGAACACACATTTTGAAAATTTGTAGTTTAGATTTATAAAACTTTTATATTATTTCTTTTTATTTGTGATCATACTTTAAGCCATAGAATGTTTACTACTGGACATAAGTCTCCTTTATAGATCTTCAATTTTATTTATTGTTTAGCTAACGGAACCCTTATTCTGTTTTTTATATTATTTTTTCATTATTACATCATTTTCATTAGATCTCCAATAGGACTGGTAATATGAGTAGCTTGCATCCAGTATGATCTTGCGGTGCTGATGAGGACATCCATTTACTTTTTCTTTATTCATCATCATGAAACAATTTAAAGAAACAATCTGAATTAGCTACAATAACCAATATTAGCTTCTTGACCATGCCACACCTTAATTTTTGTTTTTTATCTAATATTAATGAATTATTTTCATTTTGCTCGATACTTCTGTATTAAAACTACATAATAATTGAATTGTATAAATTATTTAACTAAGATTTTTGAATGACATGTAATTTTTAAAACCAAATTACCAATAAATATGTTTATCTGTTTACTATAGAGCCCAGTTTTTTTACAACTGTACAAATTGATGATACCCAAACTTCGAGCATATACTAAAGGAGATGTTAACGTAAGGCGTACCCCTCTGCTGGCCATTTGCCGCTCCTCGGCCATACACGTTATGTAAAACTATTTCACTCGCGACCGCGGCCATTAGGTGTCGTTTCGTGTCGCGAAGTAGTGCTCCGTGAAAATGGTGAACTGTGCAGTATTTTTGTGTAACAGACGATCAGCGACATCAAACTTACGGGAACACGGTATTTCCTATCGCAAGTGTTATTTTTGTCAATAGTGTATGTAGTTTTGGATAATTGTGATAAAAGAACTACCAGTTGCGATAGATTAGCGACAGTTTTACGACGCGACGACGTCTTGGTAGAAGGCTTAGTGTGCGTCCAGACTGCGAGCCTAGCGCGGTTGCGACGACGGGTGCGAATTATCAAACACAAGAAACGCGCCTTTGTGTCCATAGTGCAGTGACTTAGGCGGAAGCCTAGCGCGATGGGCTCGAGCGAGACAGCGCGCGTTGGGGATATCAAACCAGTCCGGTCTTGTCGCTCGGCGTTTGTGCGTCTGCTTATTATTTGGTTTCATTTAATTACACGTTTTTGTAAAATGGCGTTGAATACTGAACTGTTTATAAGTGCAATTCAATCTAAACCACCTATATGGCAAAGTAAACATGTACACCACAATAACCGCAGTATTACAAGAAAGTTGTGGAAAGAAATAAAAGAACAATTTCCTGAAAGTGAAGGTAAGTTTAATATTAGATATATATTTATTACATTCTTAAAAACTGTTCCCAGAAATAATTTGTGAATTTTATCCTATTTTTTGCTCTTCGTGATGGATTATTATTTACTCCGAGGTTTCTCTGATAATTTTGATTTTCATTTATTGGCGGGTTAGACAGCACATGATCAATATCCAGATCGACATCGACGTTTAAATCCATTACATACAACATTGTGCAATATACACGCAGCTTTTATTATAGACAAGGCATTTTTCCTGTTAGTTTCGATAGGTTTTAGTAATATTCTCCATTTACATGTTAAAATGCCAAATGCGCACTCGATTGTTTGTCTAGCGGTAGACAATCTTATATTAAATTTTTTTCTTTCGTTATTAAGTACTCGCTCGGGATAAGGACGCATTAAATAATGTTTCAACGGATATGCTTCATCACCCACTAGGACGAAGGGTGCAATGACATCAGAATTTGCAAGTCTCTTTGGCATAGGAACTTTGTATTTATTTTGTTCTATAAGTTTGTATAGTTTTGATGCAACGAAAGTACCACCATCACTTTGCTTGCCTCGACCGCCAACTTCAACTGCTATAAATCTCCTTTTTGCGTCAGCTACAGCTTGCATAACAATTGTATTTCTTTTTTTATAGCTCCAATGTGCTGAACCACTTTTAGGTGGTTTTTTTATCTCGCAATGTTTCCCATCAATTGCTCCGATGCAGTGGGGGAAATTCCAGGTAGCTTCAAAATCTTCTGCAACAGCTTTCAGACGTTGTTCAGTAGGTGTCGGCATGTGAATAGGAACTAACTCAGTCCATAAAACACGGCATGTTTCGTGAACTATTGATGCAAGGGTACTTTTCCCCATACGAAAACTGTAAGCCAGTGCTCTAAACGGAGTTCCAGTTGACAGAAACCTGAAAAATAAACGTGAATTAAACATATTATTATTGTTACAGAAAAACAACTGCGCAAGAAGTGGAAAAATCTTCGTGATCAGTTTCGAAAAGAAAAAAAGAAATTCCCTACTCCGCGATCTAGTGACGGTGGTGACGATATAGAGAGTACCTGGCCTTACTTTCAACTTATGCAATTTATAAACGATGACATAACACCCGAACCCATGACGGGAAATCTGCATGACAGCGATTCGGAATCCATTAACGAGTCCTCTCATAATACTGAGGAGACATTCACTAATGTGACTAGTCCAGGTTCATCAACCAACAGTCGCTCAAATGCGCCAAAGCGCAAAACTGCCTCAGATTATAGAGATGAGCTTATAGAATGCGAACGTAAAAAAATTTCTCTAATAGAACAGAAAATGAGCTCTACTCATGAGCAGCTGGAGAAATGTGACGATTATCATTTTTTCATGAGTCTCCTGCCTCAAATGAAGCAATTTAGTGAATTATAGAAGTTACGAATTCGAAATAAAATGACCCAAGTCATAATAGATGAGACAGAAAGGATGCAGTATTCTTCTCATCAGGGGTTCGAGGACAATTATAGAGGAGGGTATTCTACCGGAAACTACAATAATTATTAACTTTATGATTACCAACAGCTTTTAACACAACTGACAGAATTAATTTCTAGATAAATAAAAAATTATAATTATTTAAATCTTGTTTTATTCTTACCTTAGAGTTATGAACAATTTCTCCTTAGGACTAATACTTTTGCGAAAGTTTGTATCTTCTTTGGTTATTTTATCTGATATTTTACTTAAAATGTAGTCAAATGTCGATATGGGCATTCTAGTGTACTCAAAAAATTTTGTAGGATATAATCTCAATTTTTCATACAAATTATAAAATTCACCACATTGTTCTCTGTTTTTATTTATTTCGTGCACACCATCTCTCATGTTGAGCACCTCACATCGTAGGATAGGATTAGTATCTAGTAAAAATACCAAATCGTCGTCCATGGTTTGCAACACCTGACAAAACGTCTAGCCGCTTCGAAAGGTCGCGCGTCACTGTGGCCACCTCACGCCCCCGCATGTCGCACCCGCCTAGGCCTCAGTCACCGCGCATTCAGTGTGGACGCACACGTAGTGCGGGGACAAGAGGTGAGTGAAATTGATTGAATGAATTTTAAATTTTCAAAATGCGATGTGTTACTTCCTACTTATATTGGTGGGATTATTTGGCTCTCGTTTACAATATCACCCATCGCTTTCGCGGTTTGTTCTTTTTTTTCATAAATAGATCGTACCTAATATATAAACATTATATTCAAAGTCACAACCTGCGGAAATAAGTAATTTTTGAAATATTATTTTCGGAAATAGCAAAATAATTTTTAATAAGTTATTTCATGACCTGGATGCAGCGTTCTTTGGTCGGAATCTTAGTAAAAATCATAGTCTTAGTATGTTATACCCACAGTAAAGTGGATGGTAACTTTACTGCAAGTTTCAACGAGATTGCCGCTACGAAAGTCACATTTATCAATGTTGTATCATTTGCCTACACACGCACGCATGCACGTTCACTAGCACTTTACACTTAATAAACCATCATAATAAGGGAAACAATTTTCGGAAAAAATACAAAATCATCTTAAGAATGCCCATCACTAGATATTATCATAGTGTGCATCGAAGCATTGCGTAACTACGCTATATTTTATAATTGTGTGCGAATTATATGATGGTGTGCGGGATTGTTTTAGTGTGAGTTTACACAAATAAGATTTTTATTTGCGCGTGTGCAATGCGTGTATTCCCCGTCCCCCATAAACATTGGCAGACAATTATGTTCGCGGATTTTATCATTAACATCTCCATTGGTATATGCTCGAAGTGCCCAAATATGCTGTTCAAATACAGGTGACTTTGACGGTCAAAAGGTTAAAGTAGTTATCTCTTGATGAGTTAGGCCAGTGGCCTGTGATCCAGCTTATGGAACTCTCCCATTTTTGCAATTTTACCTTAATGTAATCAGCATGACCAGGGCAGTCTGTGTGTCCATAATGTCTGGTTTCGGTCTGGTATTCAACATGGGCAACATTGATGGTGATACCTCGAGCCTTCTCTTCTGGAGCATTGTCAATGTCAGCGTAGCCTTTGGATTGTGCTAGGTTCTGGTCTGCTAATACTGTAAGGTCATTTCAATGAAAATTACTAAGGGGATTTGAAAATCACGGTGAATAATAGACTAGTTTTACATGTAATAAGAATTATTAGCTAAGAATGTATATTAATCTTCAATTCAATTCTCGAATCTTTAATTTAGTTAATATTATGAACACTGAATCAGCTTCATCCTCTCTCATGATATTCTCTTTCCTATGCTTAGGTGCTATAATTATACTCTACGGTCAATAGCACCCGACTTGAAATAGGTCTAAATAGATTAAATCTTAGAGTAAGATCTAGATTACCTTTGGTTATGGCAGCTGTGAGTGTAGTTTTTCCGTGATCAACATGACCGATTGTGCCGACATTGCAGTGAGGTTTGGTTCTCTCAAATACTTGTTTCTCAGCATAATTTCTCCTTAGCACAAAACTCAATGGAGTTAAACTTGGTCGTGCTAATGTGCTTCTTATTTGACAACACTGATTCGAGTTTAGAACTAGCTTGAGAGCTGAAAAAATCAACAATTTCAATGATAGCTTTAGAAGTAGGTTATAGTGATAAGAATCACTAACCTATAAGTGTTTTAAATTATTAATGGACAAAATCTTACATAAATGATTACAAATATAGAGCTAATAACTAAAACTGAGTAGCATCTGAACGTCTCTTTTGTCAGATTAGTAACATTAGCAACAACTTTTACATAATCTACTGATAAAGCAATACACAAAGTATTTTTACTAAATCTATATCAGGGATGAAAATTTTAATATTAATAGTTGAGGGAGAACGTATGTTTCACTAACTACATAAAAATATTGAAATAAATAGGTATTCACGAATTTATATTACCTGGGTTAACCAAACTTTTAGCGAAGGATATGGTTGCCATTTTCGTAGTTATTTAATTTATCAAAATGAAGCACGTAAGCAGCAATACTGCTGGGTGAACGGAAATTTCAGCGTCTTCTAAAATAAATAAGAATCCTTCTTCTGCCTCCTGAAATAATTAATTAATTGCACGCCGCTTTTCCAATTTTACGTAGATTTTCTTTTTTTCCTACGCAGTGCTGCCACCACTGTTTTAGCGATAAGCGCCAGATCAATCACCAGCATAATTAAAAATTAATAGTTATTTTTGTTATACTAGAGTGCAAAGTTGCTTTTAAACCGCGTGCTCAATTTTGATGACCGAGCAATCGAAGCAAAAGATTCTAAAATTCAAAAATTAAAATCCTGAGCGTTCGTTTGCACTCGAGTGCAACACGTAACTTTTCATCCCACCTCAGCGAAGAAATAACTAATGTCGTCTACATAACGTACTGTTTCAAATAACTACTTCTCGCGTGATTGTTGAGGGAGAAACCTCATTTGCGCATTAACATTTCAGTCAATTCAGTTGGTGTCAAATAAGCTTCCCCGTCGCTAGAATGCCGGTGGGATGAAAAGTTACGTGTTGCACTCGAGTGCAAAGATTTTTTACCTTGTGCTCTTTTGATTCCCACGCTAACACTTTTTGCAAAATTGAGCACGCGGTTGAAAATCAACTTTGCACTCTTGTATAACAAATAACTATTTCAATATTGTAACGAAGTAAATGTTTTGTCTCTAATAATGTACCTAATTATAATAAATATTTTGGGACATCTTACACACGGCCTCTGACCCCAAACTAAGCAAAGCGTCTGATATGGCTGCCAGAGACTGATATACTACATATACTTATTTTTAAACACATACTTGTATAGATAGTAACTAAATAACATAACAATAATATAATAATAACAACACACTGTGTCTAGGACACAGAGCGAACACTTATGTTCATCACTTAAATATTTGCCCTGGGTGGGGATCGTACCCATGCCTCTTTGATCCAGAAGTTAGGGTCACGAACCTCTGGCTCAGTGGTTAGTGTTGTAGTTAGGGTAATATTTATGGACTTCGTACTGAAGACATACTCGTATTAACGAAGAATAAGAACGATACGACAAAGCAAAAATAGTTAATATTGCAGATTGACGGTAAATATTTATGGGCGTAGTCCGATTGCAAAAAAAGCTAGTTGTAAAAAGAACACGCTCAATATAAAAAAAATCAGGGAAAAGGTAATATGAATATAGATTTCATAGATATCAGGATCACGACGAAAAATAATATAAAAAATGCTAACTTACTTTAATAGAGTTAAGGGTGGCAGCACTGCTCCTCATTTCGCTAGTGAGCTGTCATTCATGTCATTGTCACAATCTGTAAATAAACTTTTTTTAAATGTTCATACTTGCCTCGTTTCGAGACTTTTTAGCTGCTTCTTATTTTTATTATTATATAGTGTTAACGCAGCTGGTCCACGAGAAAATCGTCTAGCAAACCACGAGGTAGCAGTACAGTAGATATAGCATTTTATTTTAAAAGGCAACCATTATAATTTTTGATAAACGACATAAAAGCTTTCATTGAAACTAAAAAAGTACCAACAGATGAAGTATGTAGATACCTATTAACAACAACTGCGAATGCTCTGTGTGCGAATGTATTGAGATTAGATAAGTACCTATAACACGATACTCTAGGCCTCACCAGTCTATATTCTAAGTGCCCTATATTTAGCTAGGTTTTTAGCAGCCCAGTTGATCTACATCTATTATCACCAATATAAGTACCTACGTGGGCACTGAATATCTACCTACTATAAGGCGCACCACACGAAGTTGGTGGATGTGAAGTTAGCTAGAAGTTGCGCAATAGCCAATCAACGTGCGGCTTGTGAGCTTCAGTCAGGATTTGATTTTGCGCAGCTTGTAGTTAACTTCACATTTGGGGCATTCCACGCGAAGCGGACAGGTAAATAAGATCGATGTTTTGGATTTCGGTAATATTTAATTATATTCTACCTATACATGTTCTTGACGCGTGTGCCAAATGTTTTAGTTTTATTTATTTATTTATTTAGTTAGTTATTATTTATTTAGTTTTAGTAATAAGTACCTATCATTAATGGTTAAGAAATTAAGGGGCTTTGAATTTTGCCAAACCGGTGGGCACGCAGTACTTCAAAACCGATTACCATGTCATAAAATTATAGATTATTCTAACTAACCACTGAATTTATTACTTAATTTTATGAGCTTTTTAGCTGTATTTTTGGAAAAGAAAAAAAAAACTTTTTTTACCTGTCCGCTTCGCGTGGAATGCTTGTTGAAACCATGTAGTTAAATTATAATTAAATTATAACCAGAAAAATAAACATAATAAGTACTTAATCATTTTTCTATGGCAATTGTTATTATTTGATTGCCTCGGTGGCTCAGTGGTTAGTGACTCTAACTTCTGAATCAAAGAGGCGTGGGTTCGATCCCCACCAGGGCAAATATTTGTGTGATGAACATAGGTGTTTGCTCTGTGTCTGGGTGTTATATCTATGTAAGTATGTATTTAAAAATAAGTATATGTAGTATATCAGTCTCTGGCAGCCATATCACAAGCTTTGCTTAGTTTGGGGTCAGAGGCCGTGTGTAAGATGTCCCAAAATATTTATTTATTTATTTAATATTAACAAAAATATATTTTTAAGTGGATTAGGTAAAAAAAATCAAGTTTTGTGACAATAGTTATTTATTTTATGTCATGTACTTATGAAATTAACTTAACACTTCAGTAAACACGTGAACACTTACGAAAATCAACATTATTACTAGCAAATATCATTACATACAAATATTATGTGGGTACATAGGTTTACATGCACGGCAGCAAACTAAGTACCTACTAGAACGTATTTTCTAATCGTATTAATAATTAACTTATAGGCCACACCACACAAGTTGGCGGGTATGAAGTTAGCAACAAGCTGCGCAATAGCCAAACAACGTGCGGCTTTATGTGAGCTTCAGTTAGGATTGGTCATCGCGCAACTTGTAGCTAACTTCACATCCGGCAACTTGCGTGGCGCGACATTATTTAATGTATTAGTCAGTGTTATCAGTATTCAATAATAAATTATACCCTAGGGTAAGCTGGGATAAGCTTCAATTAATGTATAGTTAACTATTATTAGAATGAAGAAGAATGAAAGCTTAAACAAAATTAGATAATTATAGGTACTAACATGAATTAGTACGAAAAAATAAAGTTTGTAAACTTGGGAGTTATTAATAATCGAAGTCACCACTGTGGGCACTACTTGGGGAAGCAATGACCAAATCGAACTCTCTGCGAGGGGCAGCGCTGGAATTTTGTGTCGATTCTTGAGATTCTTTTTCAGGTACGTAGGTTGTCGACGTGTCTAAAGAAAAAAGATTTAATTATTTTTCGACAAAAGTAGCTCAACCGACTTGACCATTGTAATCTGCAAGCACAGACTTCCTTTTTTATGGAAATCTGTGTCTGCAAGCATCAACATCGAGCAGAGATATATCTACGTAAGTACAAAAGTTCGCTCGAATTAATATTATTTAGATTATTTTTTTATTTTCGAAATACTAAACTAAGTAGGTGCCTTACCCAATTTTAATAACTTTGGGGTAGGTATTCCACTTTCCAATAAAAAATTGAATTATCAAAATCGAACTACCTACTCTGTAATAAGTAGTTATGATCATCCATAAAAATATATATAAAAGTTCTCGAGTGGAGACCACTTATCAGTAAGCACAGCATATGACGTCAATCCACGAAGCATGTGGACTGATGATCTAGACCGTAGGATTGCGCTAAGCTGAAGAATGCATGTATGATACAAAAGGAAAAGACAGGTAGACATAAAGCTTTAACCAACTGAGCCAGCCCGCCTCCTACGCAAGCGTCAAGTTGCTGGTAATTTATAAGCGCTTCAAAAATTTGACGCTTGCGTAGGAGGCGGGCTGGCTCAGTTGGTTAGAGCGTCGGGCTAGTGATCCGAAGGGGCAGGTTCAAATCCTGCGTTCGCTTCAGATTTTTGAAATGCTTATCACACAGATAACTCTTTGAGATAAAATCTAGTGTGGAAAGCACTCAAAATAAAATCATAGCGCAGGTAGACATAATTATTACCAGTCATCTAATCCTAAAATAAATCCTAATGGAAATCTACAGGAGAGACCTATGTTCAGTGATGTCCTACGGTTGAAACTATGATGATGAGACGCGGCAGTGTAGGTCTTACGACTATATGCTGATAATGCAGACCTACCATTTTCAAAAGTTTCCTCAGCCGTAGCCGAATTAGCAGTACTGCCAACTTGCACTGTCAAAGAGTTGTCTTTCTTGCAAGTATCCGTCGAGGCTTCTGTATTTGGATCATTTTCTATTGTCTTGGTCTTGACCACCTTAGGTTCTTCTTTTTTTACATTCGGTTCAAAGATCTCATTAATTTCTTCAATCGCATTTGCTTCCTGGGTCGCGGTATGTACTTCGTCTCTCTCAATAAATGTGCTCAAAGTTCGCTTTTTTGGGTTTTTGCGCGTGCCCAACGTAATGATATTCTTATTTTTCACGACAGATTTTGGTTGCACCCCGTCATTATCTGATTCTGACTCTTCGAATTGGATGTTGAATTTTCGCTTTAGGCGCTTTTGGTGTTTTTCTAGTTCTTTCTTGGTGATTTTTTTTGGAGAATTGATCGGTCCTTTGTACGTAGCTAGGAAGCTGTACTTTTCGAGTCTTTGTGTTAGTGGCAATTTGACTGCATCGTCAGCTTGTTTTACAGCTGCTTCTAGCCTGAGTTTGTACTTCTTGAGTTTTAGGAAGGGTTTGTAGATATTTTTGTTGGTAGCGTAAGGCTTTATGTTCTCTGGTGTTATCCAGGCTCGAGTCACGTCATCGGAGTCGAAGAATACCACATTGTAGTGGGTCTGAAAAAATATTACAACTAGGTATGGTTGTGTATTTAAAAAAATCTACATCAAGTGACCATAAGCGAGGAATTGCAATAAATCAGCTATACTAAGTACTAATTGGTATACCTACACGAGTTGACGGTGAATTGCCTGTCTTCTACGAAATAGCTGCAATTTTAGAATAGACCAAGTAGGTATTTAAAAAAGTTATCTCTAAGAAAGTATCTACTTACTTAGGGATAACTTTTGATAGATATGAGAAATATGCCTCGTGATATCGTAAAATAGGAATGTTGAAGAGACCCGAAGAACCAAAGTTACCAACAAAGCGCCATCATAATCTAGATGATCAGAGGGTATGCAAGGCTAACCATTGGAATCAAGCGCAGGACGTTCATTCAAGGTGAAGAGATGGCTTTATTAGGACCGCAGGATTGTGAGGGATGAGAGCCGTTTCTACTGGAGATCTATTGGGGAAACTTGTCTATGTAGAGCAATAGATTGATGTGATAATACTGAAATTATGACAGTAGGTATGACAATTTAGTGCCGTGAATTGGCTTGGGTGCTTATTCCACAAATACCCTTAAATTTTCCCCTGCGCGGGGGATTTGTTGATTTTTGTCCATAAATCCGCTGCAGTAGGTATTGTGGAAGGGGATTTTTGGACTTCTAAATCCTACTAAAGTTGGACAAATCGTCTTGAGTAATAAATATTTCATAAACATTAATTTAAAAGGGTCATTCATATTATTGACGTAGTGGCCGCGTGTCCTCACCGGTATGTCGGAGAAGCCGTCGAGCCAGTAGTACCGCTCGGTGTCGGGGCAGTCGTCCACCATGGCGGGCCACCACGGCCAGCCCAGCATGCGCGCCCACACCACGGAACCTGATACAAATATCTCCTTTTCATATCTATTGCTCTGAAATACTGTTCGAACTTTTAAAATTAACAGATAACTAAACCTAGAGTAAGTCAAAAATGTCCCTACGTTATAAAGTACGAGGTCTTTGGGATAAGTCTTCGAGCATAGATATTTGCTCGAAGGGGTAAGTAAATTAATTTATCATAAAAAAATAATACAATTCAAACTTAATTTAAACGCTTTGCTAGTCGTGACTTTAATTAGTAGTACCTACACCATTCGTGGCCATTGAAGCCGTGGTGGCTTAGAGGTAGTGACACCCGCCTTACAATCGTGAGGTCGTGGGTTCAAATCCCGGTCCCATACCAATGAGTTCTTTGGAATTTATGTACGGAATTTCACACCACTGGCTTTTCGGTGAAGAAAAACATCGTGAGGCAACCTGCATATGTCCGTAGAAGAAATTCGATGGCGTATGTGAATCCACCAACCCGCACCGGGCCAGCGTGCTGGATATGGCCCAATCACCCTTCGTGGGTAGGCCTACGTCCTGCAGTGGACTATTAAAAAAAAGGCTGATACAGTACCTACACCATCATTACTCACAATCTCAATGAACCTAGTAGTTCTCCGAACAGTATATCTCGCGGCTTATCTCGGTTCACTGTTGACCAATTTAGTTTATAGACGCAAAGCTTGTTAGAATTTAGATACTAAACAATATTGCAATCAACGATAATAATTTTGAAATCAGCCGATAAATACCGCTACAGGAAATTTATCTGTGTTTTAATGGAAATATAGCCCAATCAAAAATAGCCGCCTAGGAAAAAAACCGGACAAGTGCGAGTCACGCTCGCACATCGAGGGTTCCGTACAAATCCGGAAAATTTCACAAAATTGGGAAGTTGTTAAACTCTCTATACGATTTACTCACTTTGAATTTTGAACCCATATTTTGTGAAATTTGAGGCCCTATTTTTTTGTGATTTAAATAAAAATGTACAGATTTCAGATTTATTCCTATATGTGTACTCTGTGACAATGCTTCTTGCATAGTTCTATGTCAACGGGAAGTACCCTGTAGGTTTTGATTTTTGTGACTGTCGAAATATGCGGTTTTTTACGACATAAATGGCTCTAACTTTTTTATACGATGACTGAGAAGTTTTTCTTTTACACAACTGCAAGAGACTATATATTTACGTATACATTTTAAATTTCAACTTGATATCTTTATGCGTTCCCGAGATAAAGAGTTTTGACACATACACAGACGAACAGACGGACAACAAAGTGATCCTATAAGAGCTCCGTTTTTTTTCGTTTGAGGTACGGAACCCTAAAAAATCAAAAACATATAAAACTGGTATGCCAAGTTTTTTGCCGATTCGTTGAAATATGCGACCTTTAAAAGAAAACCAACATCCAGACAGATGAAAGCAAAATTATGAAATCAAAACAGACGCTTCGATCCCTTCTTCGTTCGTTCGATCAGTAAAGAAAGCCTCCAGATTTCTATGGGCTACACCTACGGACCTACCAGCCGAGTACTCGCTGTGGATTAAATCCTCTTCGTCCCGCAAATGTATCGGCGCCTCTGGCACGGAGCAGTCGGCCTTAGCAGGGTCTGAAACATGCGCCATAGTCTCTTGAAAGCTTCAGCCACCACTTTTTAATGGCTATATCCTCCAAGCATAGTCTAGATTTTTGGACAGATTTTGAAACAAATTTCAAATACTATTTTCAAAAATATTTTGAATAGACTAGTGTTTTCGCCTTTTCTGTAGAACATCGACAAAACTCGCGGTACATCTTTGATTTAATTTATATTCCGGGAGAAATACTCTTTCCACCCCTATATTGTAACAAAATGTTGTTTATACTACACCTGCTCGGAAAGTACCTTGATACTTTATCAAATTTACGGTAGAGAGTACGTCATTGCATATCGAACAAATATGCGGCGAGAAAACGCATCTGAGCGGGAGAGAAAAGTGTATGAAAATCCATTTCTTACGTGGTTTTTCTTTTTTAATTTTGGGTAAGACTATGCGCTGGAGCACAAATATTTGTCTCTGTGGATGAACATACAATATCTATAGCCCACTGTTGGAGTTTCTGCAAATATGTAATATTTAATATAGCTTCACTAACTGCAACAATTTCAATTAGTAAAGATTTAGTTTTTTTATTTTCCTCGTAGGTGTAGTATAAAGCACTATGTATCACTCGAGAGAAAGTGCGATTCCCGATCTCGGGTGTTTTAAAAACGACACCCTCGACGGTAATTGGTCACTTTCTCCTCTCGGTGAACAATGTAGTCTATTTTATTGTCAATAGCTTGAATAAGAAAGAAATAAGTAATGCACGTTCGTACGGTTTTAGTTTGTCTACTTTTTAGTCAAAGTTTTACGTCAAAAATATGACTTTTTAGAAGCTTATAAAGATTCAACAGCCTACTGGCGGCAAATGCGTAAACTCACGTGCGTCAGACGCTTGCGGCGAGATAATGTTATACCTGGGTTCAATCGCAGCACCCACCACTTATCGAGAGCTCGTTGTCAATGACATGAGGGCACAATGTAATCATTGCTCTCACTGGCAACTTTTACGCCAGTAACAGCAATGGTTACCCTGCGCTCACCACGAAGCAGCAGTCAGTATGGCAAGTCTGTGGGACTACAATAAGTATTTAATTTAAGGCTTCCATCAACAGTACCACTCATTGGGAAATTCGTAGCTATCAATGACTTGAGGACGCAAGACGAATTACCCTTACTGGCGGTTATTACATACGCTATGCAATTTGTCGTCGTGCGCCAATAGTCCTTATCGATGTTGATGTAGATACCCGGGTTCCATCAATAATTCCACTTATCGGCCAGCTTGTAGTTATCAATAATGACTTGAGGGCGCGATGAGACGATTGCATTCACTGGCGAAGTTTACGTCAGTAAAAGCAATCGTTACCCTGCGCCCACAGTCCACACGTGCATCGCTTCTGCAGCCACTCCAGACGCTCGAAAGGCGATATGACTACTTTATGGCCATCAATAGATGATTATGATTATACATAGGTATAGGTACCGACCGATGTTGATGTACATACTCGGGTTCAATCTACAGTACCTATCAATTATGGGGTAGTTCGTAGTAATTAATGACATGACAGTAATATTATAATAATTAAATAAATAAGAAGAAGAAGTATTAAATAAGAATAATAGTAGAAGTATAGAATAATAGAAGTATTAATATAATTATTACTTAAGAGCTAAGAACCTAAGCTCTAGGGTGGAAGTGTTAAAGGGCATAACGCCGCGAGTAGCGTCTAGTGAAAGCGCAGCACACCTCTCGACACCCGACAGCCGTCCACACCAATGTTGCCCCTCCGGCGCCAGTTTACGGTTGCCTTTATGGGGGGCCCATTTAGTGGATGGCAAGTCACCACCCGCCTAAATATTTTGAAATGAGGTATCACTAGGCGGGTGCCGCACCTCATTCCATAGACCAGCCTATAATCATGTAATAATTCATTATAATAGCCTAAGAAGTACCTATTCCCCGTCTTTACAATGGTTTCCCTCTTCCTATCACCCAAAAACTGTATTTTTTTTATTTAATAATTGTAAAAGGGCCTCTTGGTGTTGGTTTCGGCCCCATCAATGCCCTTCAAAGATCAGGGGCAACCCGTGTGTTGTAAAACAAATAAATAATAATAAATGAAGGCGTATTGCTCCGACAGTTTTTTTGGATGGTATTTAGGTACGTCCACGCCCACAGTCTACTCGTGCATCGCTTCTGCAGCCACGCTAAACGTATAAAATAAAAAAGTATCGAATTTAAATTTTTCTAGTGGGCACTGTAGAAAAATATTTTATCTCCCTTTCTTACCTGTACCTACCACTTATCGGGCAGCTCGTAGCTATTGATCAATTGAAGCACGAACAGCCATCGGCCCAGTCATCATACACTCTGCCTACGAGGACCATAAGGCATAGGCAAAGTCTGTGATCACTGCTCTCGATAGCGGTTGCTTGTGGTTGACGGTCTTGCATGATATCCTCGCGGGAGATATGGTAACTTTATGGGCATAAACGGCATACACATGTTCCTAACTATGTTGATAGGTCCTCCTCCTCGTGTCGTATTCCTGATGTCTGAAGGTCGTGACCTCCACCTCCCGTAAGCTTCTTTTTCACGATGTTTCTCCATCGTACTCTGTCTTCAGCAACACGCAGCGCCTCATAGACTGACGAATCGAGGGTGAAAGAGAATTTGATCGGACCAACGCATCGGACTACGACCTCGTGATCGCTTGCCGTCAACTTTCCCTGTGCTGTGACCATCAATTTCTCGAGGTTTTCGTCTTGTTTTCTTGCAATGGGGCCGAAGTAGTCAGGGACACGTTCAAGACAGATGGTCTGGTCGTGACCTTGTGCTGTTTTAGTATCGATACGTTAGTGCGATGAGATGGTATCCCTGAGCATCAAAACCACATCTCATAGGCATCTAGGCGTCCACGGTCATCTGCTTTCAGAATCCAAGTCTCAGCAGCATAAAGAAAGTTGGAGAAACCAGAGTGCGGACTAATCTAATCTTCGTTTTTAGTTTTATTCCTCTGTTTTTCCACACCTTATCGAGCTGCGACACGGCCCCCTTCGCCATTCACACGACACCGTCACAGAAGCTATTATTTAGCCGAGGTAACTACGTCCAATGTTGATAATTATCATATAAAATGTTGATAGGTACATACCCGGATTCAAGTGACAGTACCACCTATCTGGCAGCTCGTAGCTATTAATGACATGAGGGCACAAGGTCAAAATCACCCTCACTAGCGGTGGTTACGCTAGTGAGAGTAATCTTCACCTTGCGCTCACAGTCTGCAAACATCGGTCTAATGAGATATCAATAAGTATCTACATAAAACATGGTTACCCTACGCCCACAGTCTACTCGTGCGTCGATTCTGCAGCTGTCAGACGCTGGGCAATATAATAGAATGGCAATAAGACAAGTCTATGTGACAACAATAATCACACTTATGATGATAATACACACCCGGCTTAGGTACCACTATGGGCCAGCTCGTACTGCTCGTAGCTATCAAGTATCTATGACTTGTGAGCGTAAAGTGATGATTACCGTCACTGGCCTGTTCCGACGCAGGCGTGCGTCGCTTCTGCAGCCATCAGACGCTTGCGACTATGTGATGATACGGCAATTCTAGGGACCACAATTCGCACACCCATGACGATAATAGGTACACACCCGGTTTCTACCAACAGTACCACTTATTGGGCAGCTCGAATCGTTGCTATCAAAGGCTAGAGGGCGCACGAGGGTGATTACCCACACTGGCGAATTTTACGCTAGTGAGAGCCGAGCGCCCACAGTCCACTCGTGCTTCGCTTCTGTAGCCGTCAAACGATAGCAGCGATATAATATAACAAGTCTATGGGATTTGAATAAGTTTGTATACTTATATAGGTACTGATGTCGATACAGTCATATACATTACCAGCCAGCCAGTCTAATAAAGTGTTATTGTTTGTTTGTTTACCAGCCAATATCACTTATCGGGAGCTTGTAGTCTATGACATGAGGGCGCAGTGTAACGATTGCTCTCACTGGCAGGTGGAACGTCAGTAAGAGACATCGTTACCCTGTGCCCACAGTCTACTCGTGCGTCGCTTCTGCAGCCACTCGCTAGATATTGGGGGACATCTTACACACGGTCTCTGACCCCAAACTAAGCAGAGCTTGTGGTATGGCTGCCAGAGACTGATATACTACATATACATATTTTAAATACATACTTATATAGATAGTACCTAAATAACACCCAGACACAGAGCAAACACCTATGTTCATCACAAAAATGCTTACCCTGGTGGGAATCGAACCCACGCCTCTTTGATCCAGAAGTCAGGGTCACTAACCACTGAGCCACCGAGGCAGTCAATCTCGCTATGACGCGAGTCAGGCGATGCTCTATGTGAGATGAGAGGGCAAAGAATTTTCCAGGGTGGACAGTGATACATACCCGGGTTCAAGCGACAGTACCACTTCTGGGGCAGCTCGTAGCTGTCGACGACGTGGGGCAGGTACCGCCAGCGCGCGCAGTCGTCGCACTGCGCCCACAGGCCGCCGGTGCGCCGCTTCTGCAGCCAGACCAGACGATCGCGGTGGGAGATGTTGGCCGCTGGCTGGCTTAGCACTTCTTTGTATGTGCTGGGAATTTGAAATAGAACTATAGGAGCTTAGTATATTTGACTGAGCAAACGATATGAGCAAAGCGTTTTAGTTTTAACGTGAGGATTTTGCTTTCATCTGTCCAGATGTTAGGGGCCATTCAAGTATTACGTAAGCACTATAGGGGGTGGAGGGGTTTATGATTTGCTTATTTTTGATGACATGGGGGATGGGGAGGTCTAAAAGGTGATTACGTCAGCAGTAGTTATTTTCTTTTCGCATGTGTGTGTTAAAGTCCTATAAAATATGTTAAATCTATTTTCTTATTTCTAGAATTAAATCAGCTGTTCATGAATCCATAAAAAAGAAAAATGTATACAGGTATACCAATGTTTACGTAAGAATGGGGGGGAGGGGTAAGAAATCTATTTAGGTAATACTTGAACTTATAATAAGTGTTAATGTTAATAGCTTGAATGCGCTGGATGTCATTTCTGTCCGGTCCCTATGATTCCAATCCCAGACTTTTTACCGAATTCACGCGCCTAGGTGAAGTCATGCGAATTCGGTTTGATGTCTATTTTATCAGAAAATTTAAGGTCTTGGATTTACTAGCGTTGTATAAAATCTTTGTAAGCATTTTTGGTTATAATATTTCTACCTGAATTGAAACAGTCTCAAGGTTCATATTTTATACATGTGAAATTTTCAATTAAAAAATTAGAGATAAAAACTCATTAATAAGGGCTTTTCAGGCTTTAAAGATTAACAAAAGACAAACTTCCATGAAAGTACAATGTGATGATGAGCTAAAGTATTAGCAGCAGTAGTATTTTAGTACAAAGAAAATTAGAAAATCACCTGCTTTTTTGTGATGGCGTCTCCGTGTCTGTGTCATCGGTGAAAGTTATCACTTTTTTGGCAGCACGACCCGTGAGCTTTGGGGTCATGTTTTCCTTTGGGAGCTGAAAATTACGAGATTAAACCCCACATGTGCCATCGAATTATTTCGATCTTGTTAATTTCAAAAGATGGAGGTAGGCAATTTATACAACTTGATTGAGAAAAAAATTGGGTAGGCGAGTGGTTGGTTTTATAGTTTCTGATAAATAATTGCATTTTACCTGAGGTTGATGAGCATCTTCATCAGGCTCGGTGGCTTTTTCAACGGGCAAATTAGCTTTTTGCATGTTTCAGTTGCGATAGTTCGACAGACTTTTCTGAGAAATTGGAAAATTGTGAGGAAATTCCCGCCCAAAGTTCCCTCCCGCCAATATCAATAGGACAGTGCAGGAAATAGATGGCGCTGTATGAAAATTATTGTTTATGGAATTATGAGTATGAAAAAAGCGAATGATTCGCATAAAGCTTTCCCCAGACAACAGCGGGAGCAGCTGCGACCTAGTAGATTTTAGGTGTTATCGTCAATTTTTGGCACCGGTTACGGTTCTCTTATCGTGATTTGGTTATGGTATCCAAATTATCATCCGTCACCGAGTATCAGTATCGATGTGCGCATTGTATTCAGGTTTTCGCGTTGGAAGCGGCATACGCATTTATTTGTATATTTTTTTAGTTTAGTTTAATTGCCTTAGGTAAGTATAGTAACAATAGGTATAATTATAGTAAGAAAAAATGCCAAGTCGATGAATTATAGGTATGATGACGGGGTTAAAAAAAAATAAACATGTATTTTTTTCTTATGTTAAAAAAAACAACATTCAATTCAATTCAATTCTTTATTGGTATAAAACTAAGTAACATGTCAGTGTTTAATGCTATAGCGTTACTTATTCTTAATTTAATTTACCTGAAAAAAAAGAACAGCAGCGTAAGAATTAGACTGATAAATAATTTAAGCAAACGATTATAACAATTTTTTAAGTACATATTAGGGTCAGGATATAATATACAACCAAAAAACATACTTATATAATAATAGTGTCTCTCACTGTATACAAGCGAATATTTTGCAAATGTTTGCCATTCATCGGCAAATATATCGACTTGTGCTTGTGAAGAGACTAGAGCATTGAGGTGGCGTTGCGCTCTGTAAATGGGTGACTGCTCACGCGCCAGAGTGCGTGGTGGTACAGATGAGAAGAGAGGCACTCGTCCGCTACGCAAACGTGTGTAAAGCTCTCGTCACACAGAAGCGGGAAGTGCGGGAAAACGATCGCGATCCGGGACGGGAATTTTTGTAATATGTATTCGAATTTGTATGCAACCTGACACATCACAAGCGGGCGCACGGATTTTGCACTGGACCACTATTGGATCGCTTTTTCGCGGCTCTCGCCTCTGTGTGACCCGAGCTTAATTCTCAGGCACATATAGTCGATTTGCTTCAGCTAATAGGCTTGGGGAACCGAGAACCCCATGGAGGATTCTATATATCATCAGCAGCAGATCGTTCGTGCGGCGTGTTTCCAGCGAGTTGAAGCCGGTTGTACCTAAGATATATTTGGATGGGTAAAAATTGGATAGTACCCAAGGACTTTGTATACTATCTGGACTGCGCACAGACGAAATTTGGCTCAAAGTTAGTTCAGGAAAATTCAACCTTAATGCGTTGTAACAAAACATATATTCCTTTGAAATGGTATAAGAGAGACGCTGTGCCGAGTGAGACTTCCCAAAGTGATGAAGTTGTCCCGCTCGCACTATTGCCATTTCGAAACGACACTTATAAATGGTAGAATTATTACCTGTAAAGCCGCGACTGTCTTAACCATTTCTTAGTTTTTTTAACAATGTAGTTTGATAAGATTTTAGTTCAAATTGCGAATAGATGCCAATAAAACAGAGTTTGATATTTATTTTGTATGAATATACCTACGTCTTTATGATTAACGGTTATTTTTTATTTTTGACTAGAGTATCACCGTCGATTGCAAATGGCGTACTATGGTGTATACAAAGAAGTGTAGTAGGGTGACTATGCTGGACATATTTCTTAAACATGCTGCGTGTACAATTGGTGTATAGTCGTGGTTGTCATTTTTAATTTTTTTAGGTTGTAGAATTCAAAATTGGCATCCATATTGGAATTAAAAACGGCAGACGTCACTTTTTTGAAAAAATCATGGGTGTAGTTTTCGAGGTTTGTTGGGGTGTAGATTTCAAAATTGGCATCCATTTTGGAATTAAAAACGACAGACGTCACTTTTTGCTAAAAGTCGCGATGGGTGTCGCTTTTGAGGTTTTTGGGGGTGTAGATTTCAAAAATGGCATCCATTTTGAAATTAAAGATGGCGGACGTCACTATTTTGAAAAAGTCGTCATGGGTGTCGTTTAATAGGTTTTTGGGGGTGTAGATTTCAAAAATGGCATCCATTTTGAAATTAAAGATGGCTGACGTCACTATTTTGAAAAAGTCGTCATGGGTGTCGTTTAATAGGTTTTTGGGGGTGTAGATTTCAAAAATGGCATCCATTTTGAATTTTGAAATATACACCACCAAAAACCTCTAAAACTACACCCATGACGACTTTTTCAAAAAAGTGAGTCCGCTATTTTTTATTTCAAAATGGATGCCTTGTTTACTACAGAAGCCTTAAAATTCTGTTAACTACGGAAGTCTATTCGTGGACAAGTTTTCGTGATAAGGTCTATTTGTGACAAAGTTTTCCGTGAAAAAGTTTTTGTGAAAACATTTTTCGTGGTTAAGTACTGACACGGGTTGCGTTATATGTGTCAAGATTACATCTATGAAATTTAAACGTTGTTCAACACCGTAAATATGGATTCCAGACCATTACTGTCGTCACAAAAGTGAAGGAACTCATCGAGATCTACATTTCCGATGACAGCTGTCAAACTTAAAAGTGGTTTATCTCCGTCATTATCAATTCTAGACCATTGCTGTCTTAACAAAGGTGAAAGAACTCTTCAAGATCTACATTTCCGATAACAGCTGTCAAACTTGAAACTGAATTATCTCCGTGCATATTAATTCTAGACCATTGTTTTTATAGGGATTGGTTTTATAGAGATCTTCAAGGAAGGCCTATGCCCAGCAGTAGGCGCCTTATTGCTAAAGCGACGACGATGACGAAGGACGACGAGTTAGGGGTAAGATAACTGCGATTCCTGCGTGCAGTAACATTCCAAAGAAACATTATATCCCAAGATGATCGAGATGTTTTGGTCATCCTACTTGGAAAAGAGACACAATCATCTGATGTGGTATCCTTGTCGGCACGTTTTTCTTTGCCAGTACTCAATCCTGTTTATATGATAAATCCATGATAGTACCCGTATAGTTTTTTTTATATAAGAATCGTAGGAATCTCCTTTGAACCTTTTCTAACATGAGTGCATATGTTTTCTCGTAGGAGCTCCAGATTATAGAACTTGCTTGGATTTTAGATCTGATGAGTGCCGTATAGAGAAGTTTAATTGCGTTGGGGTTTGTAAACTCCCGACAGCTCCTAGTTACGAATCCCAATTTGCAATCTTCAGAAGTCTTAATATCCCAGTAAACCTTAAGACCATCGGCATATAGAAGACATTTGGAATATTTAAGACATTAGCTCAGATTGTTTAAGAGACCTGTAAATCAAAGAGATCCTAAAGAAGATCCGTGGCTAATCCCGGATCGTGTAGGATAGGGTTTGGAATCAAAACATCCCAACCGAACAAATTGACTTCTGTCGCACTGAGAGTCTGCTACGAATTTGAGAAGTTTTGGAGAAAAACCTATTTCTTCTAGATGGTCAAGCAGAACTTCGCAGTTTACTAAATCCACAGATTGAAAGTCTGTAACTAAATCGAATGCTTTTTTAAAATCTAGGTATACGACATCGACTTGTATCCAGTTTTTCTGATATATTGCATGAGTTAGAAAGCGATATCAAATAAATCTCAATTCAGTGGCTAGTTGCCGAGTTTTTCATTCAGTAGTAAGTCAGTAGCGTCAAATTACAATATATATATAACAATTTTTACAGTTCTGAGCAAGATTTTCCATAAATTTTTGCCTCAAGCGACAACAGCGCCGTCTTTCTAGTCGTAATAGCTCTGTGTTAACGCGCTATATCTTCATGTTCTTGTTTAATTGACAAAAGAAAAAAATGGGTGGCTAAAGTTTTTAAAAATCTATCTGACGGACTTATTCTTTTTTTTAGTCATCATAAGCCTAATTTATTTCGCGCGAACCATAATGATGATTCCTTTTCCTTCTTTCCGTTCGTGATGCGTGAGACAGGAAGAAGCGAATGAGGACGTAATTTTTTTCTTGAATTGAGTGACCTTCGTACAAATTGTGCGTAAACGGCTGAGATCTAGAGTTCAACTAATTACAGATATTGATTCATAGTACTATTTAATCAAATAATAAGATTTAATAGTTAGTCACAAAACCTTGTGATTGGTCGGACTGTAGATTGTAGCCGCAGACACGCCTCGCCAGCAGCTGTGTGGGGTTCTCTTTACAATACATTTTTTTTTGTGCTCATCCCTAGAATAACTTATAGACAACAGGTAGTCATAATAAAAACTTTCATAATTATATTAACCTTTTTTACATGATTTTTAATTCAACGTCACAAATTATTCATTTCAAAAATATATGACATTTATTTATTACTAAAATACTCTTTCATTTTCAGTATTTGTTGTAAGATTTCATCATAATTTCTCCAAAAACGGAAGTGCGCATCCGTGTTTTCGGCTGGCTGCCGGCTGGTCGCCATATTTTCTAGCTAGCTAGAAAATAATTCGGTCTTCGAGGTCTACCTCGTCATCGACAAAAGGGAGTAGCTATACTCCCTTTTTTGTGTTTCACGTTTACTTCTACTCTATATTACCGCTTGGTAAAGTGTTTTAACGAAGGAATTTGTTATTTTCTTTGTTGTGGATCAAACATGGCCTGTTAAAATGTCGGCCTCGTCGTACGTAACCTTTGCTCGCGGAGTATCCCGCTCAGCTCCCGCCTTTGATGTTAGAAGAATCCAGGATGGACAAGAAATCTTTGAATCGATCTACTCAACCGCAGCCGAGGGCTTCAGCCATCGACTGTAAAAAGAGTTCTGGTAAGCAATCAACAATCTTCAAGGTCAAACTGACTTATTCATCAAAGTAGGCGTCTTCGAGAATGACTATCACTTTGTTTTTTTATTGCTTAACTCTGTGGGAATCGTAATTTGCGGATGTCAACAAATTGTTATTGATTGTTTATGTAATATACATATGACATGTCAGGTTTCTGCACTTGTTGTTTTGCTAAATATTTTGATCCATATTGAGAGAAGGTTGCGGATCAGCTGTTGCTTATTGAATGTTCTGAATTTTAGAATTGACGCAAAAACCTTGGCCACGTAACAATAACAAAAAGCGCGATGGTGCTGGCAGCGCACCTAAAAATGAAGCGTATCGCAAGAATGTGCCTTCGCAAAGGGGCAGGGGACCGGTTGACAGGAGACCCAGACCGCGCAGCGGCCCTGGCTATCCTATGGGTGGAGCGCAGAACACCGGGTAAGTAATTGGCCATAAATCTGTTTTGAGTTTTCATATTTTCTAGGACAAGTACCTACCTACTATTTGTTGTGTACCTATACAAAATACAAATACCTTTATCAATTTTATTATTCGCTGTGTGTAAGGTGAAGGATTCTACAGTCCACTAATACACTTAATTTATTCTATTCTTCCAATGCATATATGTCATTTCCCTACTAAATCTAACAGATCTATTGTGGATATGGGGCTGTTCAAGTATTATGTAAGCAGATTTATTACAATTATTTACCCTCCGCCCCCCTTGTCAGCAAAAGTAAGCAAAGCTCTTACCCCTCCCCCCCATTCTTACGTAAGCATTGGTACCTGTATGCATTTTTATTTTTTATTGATTCATGAGCAGCAGATTTAGTTCTAGAATTAAGAAAATAGATTTAGGTTAGAGGACTTTAACTCACATATGCGTAAAGAATCAAATAACTATGGCTGACTTAATCACTATCTAGACCCCCCCACCCCCGACGTCATCAAAAATAAGCAAAGGATAAACCCCTCCGCCCTATAGTGCTTACATAATACTTGAACGGCCCCTATAAGTTGTGGTGTGGATCACAGTGACTAAGCTAATTTTCCGATACTAACAGTTGCTTTAGTTATAAGTGAATTTAGGCAAGTATTGATAAAATGTCTAATAAGAGCCCGTGAGTACTGTTCAAATCGGAAAGTTTTGTTTGTCAAGGGTAGCCATATTATGTCAACACACTGACATTGTGAATATAGTTGATTGACTAGTCACACCATAGAATGAACTAAAGTAAAATAAAATATCAAGAGATATATATACAAAAATATCAAAGAGATATATTTATATACATCACTTTGTCCCATTTTAAATATGAAATTTAAAAGGTGTTGGAAAAAGATACACATACACCTGAACATACGTAATTTTGAAGGGTTTTACAAACTAGCATTGAGTAAACTTGGCTGTCCAGTTTCAAAAAGGTAAAAAGTAACAGGAAGGTAAAATAATCAGAGATTTGAACCTTCTGCTGAAAAATTCAAGGGTTCAAATTTCCGAACATAAAAAAGACAAAATGGAACTAAAGTTTTAACCATTTTGACATTCCAACTTGTGATTTTGATGTATGCCGACAGACATTGCGTTTTTAGGGTTCCATACTTAAAACGGAAAAAATGGAACCCTTATTGAATCACTTTGTGTATGTCAAGACTCTTTATCTCAGGAATGCTTAAAGATATCGAGTTGAAATTTAAACTGTATACGTATATCTATGATCTCTTGCAGTTGTGTAAAGGAAAAACTTCTCAGTTATTGTATAAAAAAGTTAGAGCCGTTTATGTCGTAAAAAACGGCATATACATACGGCTACAGGGTACTTCCTGTTGAAAAACTATCAAATTTGGCAAGAAGCATTGTCTCAGAATACACATATAGGAATAAATCTGAAAACTGTACATTTTTATTTAAATCACAAAAAATAGGGCCTCTTAATTCACAAAATATGGGTTCAAAATTAAAAGTGAGTAAATGGTATCATGTAAGATATCATATAAAAGAACTTCATTAGCACATACTTAAATAGGTTTTTAATTATTTTAACAATGTGTAATTTTCGATTTATGACAAGAAAAGTGAAAAAAAAAACAAACTTTTTTGTCGATGGTTATAGTATGGAGATTTTAACAATTTACTTCCCAGTTTTGTGAAAATTCTGGATTTGTGCGGAACCTTCGGTGTGCGAGCCTGATTTGCACTTGTCCAGTTTTTTTTGTTCCACTCACTCTTGCATATGCCGTATAACTAGATATGAATAAGACGGATGTGAGTAAAATTTAGCAAAACTTCTATTGACATTTTTCTGAGAGTCGCACTTAATTGGATAGTGACACTTAAATGTTATAGGATCTGAGTGCCATACTGCCCTCCTTGTGATAAACACAGTACACATCTACCTGGAGTCAGAAGGTTGCGTTCACATACTGTGTTTATCATAAGGAGAGCAACATAGGGAAGCAAGAGTTATTCAGATCTATGTATGCACGGGAGCCAGAGAGATGAGACGTTTGGGCACCTCTGTCCGCCAACCTCATGCCTCCCGCGCGCTTCCTACGTCCGTGCTCAACACTACGACATGCGGCGTCGGAATTGTGCACACATGTGCAATAATTAGCAAATCACGGCGAACTGTCATCTGCGGCTAAATTCTCATCTGTCGATTTTTGTGGCACTTAGTATACAAGCTGTTCAACACTCCACTCCTCACTGTAACTGACATGAATTTGCTACTGAACAAAAACTCTCCTCATGTACACAGACGCCATTATGTTTGATTCTGTCTATAGCAAAATGTCCACAATACAAAATTTGATATGGCATGCCTAAAACAACCAGAGCAACAATAGTCAAATAGAGCTATAATATATTTGTCTAATGTCATAGTATTTTTTTATTACAGGATAGAAGACGATGATGAGCCTGAGATTGGCTCAGTGTTTGTGCCCGGAAGCAAAAAGCAGAACTTGAATCATCTGCTGAACTTCATGTACCCGTCCCGGGGCCCGCCGGAGCGTCGGGGCCCGCAGCCTCGCCGCCAGGCCCAGCACCATCGCGTCTCCTTCAGACATGAGCACGATCTTTATCTTCGCGCATAGTAAGTACTGTACTGTATAGGCTGAATCATACATGACGGCGGATGTGAAGTTAGCTACAAGCTGAGCAATATCCAATCCAGTCTGAAGCTCACATAAAGCCATGCTTTAATTGGATATAGCAGAGCTTATAGCTAACTTCACATCTGCAGACTTGTATGATATTTGGCCTATACCAGCCTTTTTAACAGTCTACTACAGGATGTAGGCTCCCATGAAGGGTGATTAGGCCAAATCTACCACGCTGGCCCAGTGTGGGTTGGTGTCTAATTTCTTCTATCTTATATGCAGTTTCCTCACTGTGTTTTCCACAAGAGCGCAACCTTTACCTTCGTGCATAGTAAGTGCCAATATAAAACAGCTCTGAATAATTCACATGAATACATGATGATGAAACTATTCCGAATCCTGTCTGAATTTATTTTTTGTTAAGTTATAAATGTTTTCTGAATATTGCTTGCTTAATATACCTGCTAGGATTGAGCATTGGTCTGGAAGTACTCCTTCCAGCAGCCTTCTCTTAGCAGGTATTGCTTCCATTTAATTCATTTACTTCATTGTTCAACTAAGAAAAAAATTAGTATGGTCTTATAGGTCGAATCATATAACTTGGCAGATGTGATGTTTAGCTACAAGCTGCTGATAGCCTAATCCTGGCCGAAGCCCACTTAACAGCTGCGCATAGGTTATTCGCAGCTTGAAGCTGACATCACAGCCTTTGAGGTTGAGATTGATTTGAGCATTGGGGATTTGTGCAGTTTGTAACTAACTTCAGAGATGCTATTTCTTTTGATTTGGCCTATACCTACAACTGTTTAGGGGCATTCACAGCCCACACATGTATAAATATGTGCACAATGTATTTACGAGTAACTTACTACATTGTTTTTCCAGCTGTCAATTTGTGGTAAAGGAAAATGGTGACTATAAGGCGAATTTGTTGGATCCTGATGTGCCGATTAAATGGGAGCAAATAGAGGAAGTCGTAAGTAACCAAAGCCATTACACAATTTTTCGAAATCTTTCTAATGTGTTAATCTAATCTCAGGTTAGCCCCATTATTATTATCAGCAAAGTTTTATTCATATTTTACTGTAGTAGTGAATCAATTCAATTCAAATGGAGCTGAGAATAATATATGCAATTGACGATTGTTTTCCCAGGTGGTCCGCAGCACGGGTCGTTCGGAGTGCCCCATCTGCCTGGGCGCGCCGGTGGCGGGCCGCGTAGGGCTCTGCGGACACGTGTACTGCTGGCCGTGCGTGCTGCACTACGCCGCGGCTCACGAGCGCCAGCCGCCGCCCTGCCCCGTCTGCACCACGCCGCTGCAGGTCCACGATATGAAGCCCACCAGGATGGTGCAGTGGGACTCGCCTGCTGAAGAGGTAACAACATCTACACTACGCGGCCGCCATGAGCGCCAGCCGTCGCCCTGCTCCGTCTGCACCACGCCGCCGCTAGTCCACGATATGAAGCCCACATGCATGGTGCAGTGGGATACTCCAGCTGAAGAGGTAACATTTGCTAGCTCTGTATTGTATTGACCTCACTAAGCGGCGGCCCACGAGCGTCAGCCACCGCCCTGCCCCGTCTACGCCACACTCCTGCTTGCCGTGCCGATGCCGAATGCCGATATTTTGCAACCCATTTGTTTGCCGTAATTTTTTTACATGGTGAAATATCTTCTTTCAGTAGGTACACCATAATGTGCGTACAAACCCAGATATGAGGCCGTAGTATGAGTTTGCATAGTAAATTAAAACTATCGCTTTTGTGTAGCCTCATACATTTTTACATTGTTGTAGGTAACAATGCGCCTGGTCCGTCGGCTGCGCGGGTCGACTACGGTGGAGCTGGCGCCGGCGCGCGGGCTGGCGGACACTGTCTCGGCACATATCCTGCCGCTCCACGACATCAATGACTCCCCCTACTGCAAGCTCTTTTCGGCTAACAAGCAACAGGTTAGTACCTATGCCAGCCTTTGAGTCCACTGCAGGATGTAGGCCCACCCGGAAAGGTGATTGGGCCATCCACCATGCTGGCCTTGTGCGTGTTGGTGGATTCACATACGCCATCGAATTTCTTCTATGGACCTATGCCGGTTGCCTCACGATGTTTTCCTTCACTGAAAAGCCAGTGGTGTAAAATACCGTACATAAGTTTCTAAGAACTCATTGGTTTTGTTCTGGTGGCAGGTAGATCACCTACCACTAAACCACCACCACTTATTAGAGTACAGTAGGTTAGTAATTAATCGTAATTCGAATCAGTAGGATCAAAGAATTTAGTAGGATAGTTTACAATTTATGTGAGCTATACACTGGCCTGGGGCCTGATTCTCTATCGACAAAACAAAACGTAACGCGGTAAGTATTTTTTTTATTTCCGTGAATTTCGTTTGGAGAAATGTTTGATATATGTAAAATTACGTTAAAATGAATAATAACCCGAGTTTAAGTTATGATATTTGAAAGATAAATATTTTTTATGTGAATTTCTTAAAAACAAAGAGCACGTTAGAGCGCGTTACACGCTTGTTTTCATACAGAATCACCCACCTGATGTTAAGCGTTGTTATGCATGCTCATAATAGGCTTGCTCCACCCTAAATTTTGAACTACACTAGACTAGTATGAAACCGGAAGCGACATGAAGATCTTATATAAAGCTGGCCAGAATTTTTTCTGGAAACATCAACCTTCTGGAACACAGTATTATATTGAACACAGTATGTTTGACATTTTTTGATAATGTGTTATTTAAATTCTAAGCTTTTCTCTGGATATTCTTAGCCAAGTCATTTCCTATTTGTATTACAAAATTTCCTGTTAAAATTTTGTATCCTTGATTTTATTTATCCATTTTTTAATCCCATTGTTTCTCAACAGGTGCAAGACATCCTAGAACGGGAGAAGAGAGAGATTGAAGCTCAGATCTTGGCTGAGATTGACACAACCGAAATTGTGTTCATGGAGCAAGCTCTAAAAATGCTCGAGACAAAGAAAGAAAAAGACATTACTATTGACGAACCTAAAACTGAACCCACACTTGAAGAAGAGGTCCCCATAATTTATGAGAAACAAGAAGTTAATGGGAATAAGATGGACTGGTTTGATGTGACCGAGGAGGGCGCTGCGGCGATTGAAACTGTTGTAATTAGTAATGTTCAAGCTCAACTTGAAGATTTGACCATCCAATCTAACTTGAACCCCGATGCACCTGAGTTCAACCAAAATATGAATCAATTTGATGATGTAGCGGAGTTTCCTCTGACTGATACTGAGCCTCTGGAGACTGAACAAGTATTGGATAATACCCTGACTGATATTGATAAGCAGAATCAGGCGAAATACTTTTATTTTTATCAAGGTAATGATTGCTATGTTACAGGCTATTTTTAGATACTAATATTTTTGAGCGAGATCATTTCTTTTTAGTCTTAAATTTGCATGCAGACTAAGTAAGCTAAAATATCTGAGCTAATACCCTTCATTTAAGTTGTTAACTAGATTTAACCTTAATTTAGAGAAGTTAAACTTGAGACGTTTTAGATGTTTGACTTAGAAATAATAAAAATATTATTGTTATTGGCTTATTGTTGGCGCAGTACACTCGCTAGGTTATGATTATGGACAGCCCGCGTTTTTTTATTTTTATGCTATCTATGGTATGGATGGTCATGCCAGAAATCACTATCTGCTGTTGCTGCGTGAAAGAGTAGCAAACCAACAAACACGCTTTCGGATTTATAAGACTGTCTCCGTGGCTCAGTGGTTAGTGACCCTAACTACTGGGTCAAAGAGGCGTGGGTTCGATCCCCACCCAGGGCAAGTATTTATGTGTTGAACATAGGTTTTTGTTCTGTGTCTGGGAGTTATTTAGGTACTATCTATATATGTATGTATTTTAAATGTATTTATGTCAGCCATATCACAAGCTTTGCTTAATTTGGGGTCAGAGGCCGTGTGTAAGATGTCCCCAAATATTTATTTATAATGTTACTAAGGATTATCTCGTCTATATTTTATAACTATAATTCGTTCTTATTGTATTTTTTTCTGTTTCCAGCTGAAGACGGGCAGCAAGTATTCTTAAACAGCCTCAACGTGCGCGTTCTGAACGCTTCGTGGGGCTCGCTGGCCGGCGCGCCGCCTCTCATCCGCGGCCGCGTGCTGCACCGCGAGACTCTGCCCCTCAGCGAACAGGTCACTATCTGTCTATATTATCTTATATTACGGAACTAATCGCGCACTAAAAAATATGAGGCAAATAAATACTGCACTATTCCGACGTTTCGACCAAGTCGCATCGGTTGTGTTGTTTTTTTAAACTTCCGCCTTTTGAACACATTTTTATTATGTCATTATTATTATGTACGCTTTTAGTGCGCGATTAGTCCCGTAGTACATAATAACAATGTGTTCAAATCGCGAAAGTTTAAAAACTACGTACTACGGGGCTAATCGCGCGCTTTTAGTGCGCGATAGTAGTACATAATAATAATCGTATCGGTTGTGGTCACAGGTAAACTTCCCGTGCAAGGAAAAAGCACGATTAGTCACGTTATATAAAAATAATTCAATTCAATTCAATCATGTTTATTTCAATTAGGTACAAATATACACTTTTGAAACGTCATTAGCTACATATCATGTAACGCCAATTACATACCCAATATCACAAAAACAACAACAATAATAATTCGAAACAAATAAAAATTAAAGAATTAAAGAGACAAACAAATCAATCACAAAACAGTCACCAGTGAAAATTAAATAATTTGACAATATTCACAACGCAATGTTGCCAGAATGAGTTTTGGAAATCTACCAGTTGGTTTGATTAGTAGGTTTACATAACTCATAAATTATAAAAGTAAATAAAATAGAACGAAATGAAATTGAATAATGTCAAGATTTATAAAATAAAATGTCACAGATAAAATAAAATGTCAAAATAAAAAATTAATAAAATATTAATGTCAATGTACAAATGTCAATGATTAAAAAAAGTGTATAAAAATAAGTTATCACTATTGAAATATAAAATGATAGATAACAATGACACAAAAAAAAAAGAAAAATTTGGCTAGACTACCAAATAAAATACTTAAACCATTCCATTTCACCTATAAACAATCAATTCAATTTATATTATTATTTTCTGCCAAGTCTTTCTGTCTTCAATCGTAATGTCTCCAAATCGCGAAAGTTCAAAAACAAACGTAAACTATTACAATAATAAACCAGAAATTAATGTATCGATATAGGCCGAATCATTCAAGTTGGTGAATATGAAGTTAGCTACAAGATGCGCGCAACCAACGCGCAGCTTTATGTGAGCTTCAGCTCTATTGAGCACCTTGTAGCTAATTTCACATCCGCCGACATGTATGATTTGGCAAGTAAGACCCTTAAATTAATTGTTACTTACTGATGTTATGTTACCTTTATTTTCAGACTAGAAAACACATGCCATGCACTGCACACTTGCCCCTCCATTGTTCCTTTGACATAGTGGAAATGGATCTGCAACCGCCTTACGTTACTTTGGAAGCCCTACGAACCTTCACAGGTATTGGATTCTATTTGTTACTAGTCTCTGAAAGTTTCAATAATGAGCTTGAGCCGTGGGATTTTACTAAATCAACAGGGAATACAAGAAACATACACTAATATACACAGGCTAGACGGACGCGACCAAAGCGCCACCCTTTTATGGTGGACATTCCGCGCGTTAGAACCAAGCGTTTCGAATCCTCATTCCTCATACGAACAGCCGGAATGTGGAACGCTTTGCCTGGGTCTGTCTTCCCGTTAAAGTACTACGTGAGTGTCTTCAAATCCCGAGTAAATAGGTATCTTCTAGGTAAGTGTGCTACACCCTAGACCGCACATCTGCTTAACATCAGGCAGTGTGTAGTCAAACGCGAACCTATTCGAAAAAAAAAACATTTTATTTCTGCCAAATAAGTCGGGTTTACTGTTTTTTTACTTCATTTCATATTAGCTTCTTACTCAAGTTAAAACAATATTGGAGCAGGTGTAGACTAAAACCTAGTTTTATGCTCGATTTTCTATCAGAAACAATACTACTTTTAATATTTTCAGACGAGCTGGATCGTCGCGCCCGCAACCGCGCCCGTATAGAACGCGAGGAGCGGCGCCGCGAGCGAGCGTACCGACGCACTATCGAAGGCCCGCCCAAACCTGACTTCACATCAGACCTGGTGTTCCCTTCACCCGCCTACTGCAGCCCGCCGCTGGACCCTTCACCACTGGCTGTCATGGAAGCCAGCCCGTCTACTAGCGTCGGTTCACCGCCTTCAGGACTATCCTTCGCAAAGGTTCGTTTCGATGTTAGTTCGAGAAGAGCGAGCGTACCGGCGACTAATCGAAAGCCCGACCAAACCATACTTCACTTCGCCCGCCTTCTACAGCCCACCGCTGGATCCTTCACCACTTTCGAAGCCAGTCCGTCTACTATCCTCGGCTCACCGCATTCAAGACTTCTTCGCTAATGTGCGTGTCTGTTAGTCTAAGAAGAGCGAGCGTACCAAACCATACTTCACTTCGGACGTGGTGTTCCCTTCACCCGCCTACTGCAGCCCACCGCTGGACCCCTCACCGCTGGCTGCTTTAGAGTCTAGCCCGTCCACAAGCGTCGGTTCACCGCCTTCAGGACTATCCTTCGCTAAGGTCAGTGATGTTAGTTTAATTAAGAAGAGCAAGCGTACCATGGTTGAAGGCCGCCCAAGCCAGACTTCACATCAGACCTGGTGTTCCCTTCGCCCGCCTACTGCAGCCCACCGCTGGACCCTTCCCCACTGGCTGTCTTGGATGCCAGCCCGTCTACTGGCGTCGGTTCACTTCCTTCAGGGCTATCCTTCGCAAAGGTTCGTGTCTATGTTAGTTTGAGAAGAGCAAGCGTACCATGGTTGAAGGTCCGCCCAAGCCAGATTTCACATCAGTCCTGATGTTCCCTTCGCCCGCCTACTGCAGCCCACCGCTAGACCCCTCCCCACTGGCTGTCTTGGATGCCAGCCCGTCTGCTGGCGTCGGTTCACTTCCTTCAGGACTATCCTTCGCAAAGGTTCGTGTCTATGTTAGTTTGAGAAGAGCAAGCGTACCATGGTTGAAGGTCCGCCCAAGCCAGATTTCACATCAGTCCTGATGTTCCCTTCGCCCGCCTACTGCAGCCCACCGCTAGACCCCTCCCCACTGGCTGTCTTGGATGCCAGCCCGTCTGCTGGCGTCGGTTCACTTCCTTCAGGACTATCCTTCGCAAAGGTTCGTGTCTATGTTAGTTTGAGAAGAGCAAGCGTACCATGGTTGAAGGTCCGCCCAAGCCAGATTTCACATCAGTCCTGATGTTCCCTTCGCCCGCCTACTGCAGCCCACCGCTAGACCCCTCCCCACTGGCTGTCTTGGATGCCAGCCCGTCTGCTGGCGTCGGTTCACTTCCTTCAGGACTATCCTTCGCAAAGGTTCGTGTCTATGTTAGTTTGAGAAGAGCAAGCATACCGTTGCACAATCGAAGGTCCGTCCAAACCATACTTCACTTTGAACGTGGTGTTCCCTTCGCCCGCAGCCCTACTGCAGCCCACAGCTGGACCCTTCACCACTGGCTGCTTTAGAGTCTAGCCCGTCCACTAGCGCCGGCTCACCGCTTTCGGAACTGTCCTTTGCAAACATTCGTTTTGTTTATAAATTGTGTGTAATAGGGATCCATTTGGCCACCAATCTGTTTAATTGCGATGCCATAGCCAAGATGGAATATGTAGACCTAGAAGATACCTATTCATTCACTCTTGCTTTAAAGATATCCAGTTAATTGTCAGGAAACAACATGACTGGAGGTAGGCCAGTTCCTTGTGGTGACAGTAGCGGTCCCCTGGTATTGAAGTTTAGCTTGAGAGATCATTTAAGTCTATTCATGTAACTTTGCTGCTGTGGCAGTACTATGGTAAAGTTAAAATAGTCTAAACTTACTCCAAGTATTTTTAAGTTTACTTCTTTTCCAATGCATTTTATTAGACATCCATCGGCGCGAGTCAATGACTGAAACAAGCCCTTTTTATAAGGAAAAATAAAAGGTTCCTATGGGATAACATAAAAATCAAAATATCACGAGGGCGAATCTGAGGTTAAATACCTAATAATATGAACAATTATTGTAACAGATGGCGAGTACGAGCGGCACGTGGCGCGTCCGCAAGACCGCGTCCCCGCCCCCTCCTCCGCCGCCCGAGGACGAGACCTCCGCCCCGCGCACGCTGAGCCTCAGCGACGCCATCGAAGCCGCCCTGCACGCCGCACCATCTCCCTCGGCTGGAAAGAAAAGCAAAAAGAAGCAGAAAGTGCTCTTCGCGACCGGCATGCAGCGTACCGCTTAGTTCTCTCTATCTATATGCCGAACCATACGAATCGGTGGATGTGGAGTTCAACAAGCTGTGCAATATCCAATCCTGACTGAAGCTCACATAAAGCTGCGCGTTGATTGGGTTTCATGCAGCTTGTAACTGACTTCACATCCGCCGACTTGTATGATTCGGTCTATCTAACGTCGTAGGAAGAATAGACGTAACAATTTTTTTTCTTGATACATTTTACAGCTCTCGCTACTTTTTTTACTATGAAAATTTACGTGGTTTCCACACATTTTATACTATATATAACGGGACTAGTATAGTTTCGGTCGCATTCGGCGACCTTTCTCAAGTTGGCGAGTGCTAGCACGCGGAGCCGTCTCGCAATGCATTTTAGTTACGAGCTCTCGCTACGTAAGTAAAATCTACAAGTGTATGAGCCTCAATCGATGACTTACATAAAACGGGTTCATTGAGGGCATAGTTGTGGAAAAAGCCAAGTAACAGGGTCTCTTACAATTTGGTAGGTTCTTTCAGAGTATAGGCAGAATCAAACTTTGTGACGGCAGTGAAGTTAGCTACAAGTGACGCAAATCCCAATTCTGACTGAAGCTCACATAACGGCTGTGCGAGGATTGGGTTTTGCGCAACTTATAGCTAATATCACAGCCGTCAAGAAGTTTGATACGGCGTATATCGACTGCACGACCCTCGCTGTTCGTATACTAACAGATGCGCACAATGCGCTATCACGATTTTAGTTATTTGGCGTTAGCTGTACCATTGTTACAAAGATTTTTCTTCGATTCGAATATTGTTTTACGTCTTTTCTCTCTGATGGCAGATTGTTTACTGTCCTAGGTGAGCCACGGAAAGCTAACGATGTGTGAACTCTACTGAATTGCACAAAAAGGCTGATCTATATGCGATCAGTTAACTGCCATACAACTGCAGCTGTTTTTTTTTTACATTTTCACGTCGTGTTGTTTCCTCTCATGTAGGACAATACTTTGGGCTATTTAGTGAAGTCATTCTTATCCAAATGTATGTTGAATAAAAAATATAAGAATCTGTATTAGGCTAGTTGCCTATTGATTCAAACTGCTAATTAATTTACAGTAAATATTTTGTGATTTTGCTTTTAAAAGCTATTTCGATAAGAGTGACCCTTCTAAATACTCTGCTATGTCAATTGTTTCCTTAAAATGTATCTTTGTCATACAAAATAGCTACTTGAGAATAGTGTGGTATTATAAGTTTGCATTTAACCATAAGTTGAAAATTCCCACTGCAAGGAGCAAGCAGAAATCTTTAATTTAATTTTACATACAAAAATATGGTACAATTGGCGTGGCAGATAGTGCCGCAAGATTATTATATTTTGGAACACAGAAATTCCCATACGTAGTTTCATAAAATACCTAAAATTGATGTTTCCATGTTCGTTGTCCTAGTTATTTATGTGCTATTTATAAATGTATGGCTTTGACATATTTTTATTCTTGGCAAAATGGCAAATGGCAAAATACGCGACTCCAAAAGAAAAAATACATGGTGCCCTAATGGTTATATGGACATTGAAATTACTATAATTTGGAAATTCTGTGCACCAAATGGTTTTGTTGATTTGTTTTTATTTTTCATAGATTTGGCGAATCATTGTTTGACAAAAATAATTTCCTTGTTAAATGTGAGGTGATATTTTATGATAGATGTGTATCTATTTTATTATCATGTCGAATACTAGATGTTCAGTTTTTATTTCAAGTCAAAAGTTTGCTTGTAATATTTTGGTGGCAAATACAATAACAACAAATGTGTATCCATTACTGGTAGTTTACACAGTATAAGAAAAACAAAGTAATTCTTCACTTTTCTATTGTATTATTGTATCAATGTGGTGAAATAAAGGAAATTGGACATAAAAAGTGTATGTTGTGTTTTTATTTCATTATTTAATGGTTATTAGGTATATACAGGGACATTAAAAGGCTAAAAAAAAAAACAATATTTGTAATCTGCCTCTAAATAACGAAGAAAAAAATTGCGTTCCATACATTCCATTTACCATATTTTTTATTGTTTTCTTCTTAATTAACGTTCCATTTCACGATTTTTCATATGTTGTCCTAGAGTCTGGCTAACGAAAGTTGATACTGCAATTTTTCGCAAACTTTCTAAATGACAATTCACGGTGCTACCACCAAAGCTACCGCTTGTATTAAAAACATTTTTCAAACCTACGTCATGTACCTACTAAACTGAACAAAATGATTCATATAGTATATTATATTCATATATTATTATAATCTTCATCATAATGAAGTAGATAGGTACGCGTTGAAATCATTTGGAGATCAATGCAAAGCCTCAGTTTGGCATAATAATAACGTAAAAAAACAGAAAATAATTAACGTAATGAATAAAACTCCTACACGACAAAAACATCGTGTGAGCTTAGATTATAGAGCGTGTGAGTGATAAATTCCCTCTATAATCTAAGGTGATAAAAAGTGTTTCCCTCTCAGTTTAGGCAAAGAAGATATAATAATACTACGTGTGAAACCTGCAGCGGCTAGTACATCGTATCAGTACTCACAAAACTTCTTGGTAAGTCAGAATTACAATTCATACGGTCGACATGGGTCGTTGACAACCATAGGCGTTCTACACACAAATACCCGTGTAGCGTTCGTGCGTATGTGTAGTGTCTGTGAGTAAAATGTACTGTTGTGTGCGTAAGACAGCAGATTTTGTATGAAGAATCGCGGAGTGTCCGGGCTGTGGTTTAGGCAAAGAAGATATAATAATACTACGTTTAGGGCTGCCATACTGATATTTTTTAAATTTGCCGCGCTTTGTCAGTATCAACTTTCGTTAGCCAGACTCTAAAGGTCTTGCTATAGGTTCTTTTAAAATTGCCATGTCCAGTTTTGAAGTTTTGCGTGAAATTGATAATTTCATCGAGAAAAAAACGGTGTCCGTAAAGTATACGTTCCCAGGCGTGCGAAGTTCAAAAATGAGTCCCCTGGGGCATTATTTTGAACTTCGCATGGTTTGATCGTACACGGAACTTGTATGGAGCATTCGCAACTTCCATATAACAGTATAGTGGTTTCATATAATCTTACAAACTTGTTGTGCAACTTTTTTTGTGGCGCTTACTCTAAATGCTCATTTGTTGTCAATGTCATTATTTCAAACATCAATATACTGCGACTGCCACTGTCAAATTTGTCAATCAATCAGCTGTAAGCATGTGTGGGGCCGTCGTTTTAAAGAATAAGATTTTTATTTGTTTTGTGGCTAATTAAAAAAGAAATGAGTGCAGAAATATAGTGCTAAACGTTCAAATACATTCTATTTGAGGGACTATTTGCTGCAAAAGTTCTAGAAGATATCCATTATGACATCACACAAAAACGACTTCATTTTCGAACCGTTTAAGGTTACTGAAGTAAAATACCGAAGTTTTGACTGTCCTAGGCCCCGTAGCGGGCACCGAATCGCTTGCGACGAGAGCCATGTGTATTGTTTTGGCGGCTACAACCCTTCACTGCCTCTTACTAGCATAGAAAGAGATAATCCAACTTGGAGTCTGAATCGACCACTTTTCAAAGAACTTTGGAGTTATTCAATAGCAAGCCGCAAGTGGACTCATCATAAAATTATTGAAAATATGCCAGATGAACTCGCGTCGAACGCGATGTGTGTATATGGGAAATATCTGATGGTATGTGCTTATCATTTACAACAGCTGTTCCAATAAAAAGTGTTATAGACTAATGTATTTGAACAGATTAAGCATTATTTAATCTTGAAATTATTGAACTACCAACGGTTTAGCTACATATTGTACAGATGTGGTGAGAGTTAGAGTACAGTACAAAGAACCTTCAAATTACAAAGTAAGAAAAACTGTAGGTTAGTGAATAGATTGAAGAATCAAAGGGTCCTTATTAAAGTTAATTAGAAGGAAGCCAGACATAGTATGCACAAGCTCCTTATCTACTTATTTTAGTGTGTAATGTTGAATGTAGTGTGATTTGAGCGAAGGCGACTTTCCATGTGAAGGTCAATTTGTAGGTGTTACTTGTGGCAAGGTTGATTGTCTCACTGTATAGTAGTGACTTCGCTCACTCTTACTGTGCATGGCATACTGCAGAATGCGCCATATTGGGCTTAAATATTTGGCATAAACTGTGTCTTGTTTTTCTTAAGGAAACTTATGAAAGCTTCCTTCTTCCCTAACTAGATTATTGACTACTAGCTGCCCGTCCCGGCTTCACCCAGGTATGATTGATATAACTGTTAACCTTCTTGTTGAAACACTCTAAAAGGTAGTGAAAACGGCATTTAAATCTGTTGAGTAGCTTGGAAGATTTAAGTGGATACACTGACGGGACGACAAACACACAGAAATGGCAATTTGATTTGTGATGTGTAGTGATTTTTAACTCTTTTTCAGATATATGGCGGTACGGGTGAGCCATTTGGTCATAAGTGCAGCAATGATGTGATTGTATGGCGTACAAATCAAAATGAGACGAGGCTGGGCGTGTTGGATGTGGTGGGCAGCCGGCCACCTGGCCAATACGGGCAGTCAGTGCTGTGCCACGATGGGTACTTCTATACTATTGGTGGAACTAACGGATTTGCATATAACTGTGATATTTATAGGTTGGTATTTTCTTTAGAATGACTGGAATATCAAAATAAAAAAAATTTTTCTTAATTGTAAATGAACTAACAAAGGTGCTTGCATAGCTGGGCACCGTTAATCAAAATAGTTAATTTCTTTAATCGTTAATTCGCTACAACAAAAGTTAGCTTCGTTAAATGTGAAAGCGTTACATTTCGGAATAATTAACGCAAGTTAACGTTAATCGTTAATATGTGTAAAATTGCATCTTTAATGCTACTTGTGTTATCATCGTCATTAATATTGTCATTGTCAGAATGAGTTCTCCTTTTTGTTTTGCTCCGGTTAGAGCCCGCCTTAACAATCTCTTCAAATTGTATATATTGACTCATGTACATTTCTTACATGTTGTTTCAAATTATTCAGGCTTAATACATGAACTTTTATTTTGGTGTCTTTCGGCAAGCATCGCTTACACGCAAAAAGTATTTGCTGGCCTGATCTGGATACAAATTCCACATACTCAGTCAAATGTAGCCATGGATTCTCATCAGGACCTCTGGAATCCGATCTGATTCCATGTCTTCCAACATCAATGCTATGGTTTTATTTTAATTACTACACAGTACACTTTTTCCATTTAACTAAATTACACTGCCTTCTTCTTTTATCAATTATCAACACGCAAATGAATGATCACTGACAGTAATTTATAATAACAACAAATAAACAAACAAAACACTCATCACTCTAAGCACGGGCGCTAAGCTAATGAAATGAACAAATGAAACAAATCTCTTTGCAGTTTTCTTTCTCGCTCGCACGCAGCGGCTAAATATATCAAGTTTTGTTTTTGTTTCACTCGCTGCCACGCGCCTCCCGGCACTTGTCTGTGCCGTGGGCATTGGATTAATGATTAACGGACTTCTGCATAATTAACAGAAGTTAACGTGTCCGTTAACATTTTTAAAAGTTAACTCAAAAGTTAAGTTACCTTAGTTTTAGTGGTCATAATTATGACTATCATTGTATCTTAATTTTATGTTATTTTGATATCATTGGATTTTTTTGCAAATTATATTCAATTTAAAATAATGTTTCTTATTCAATATTTACGAGTATATGTATACCAATGCAAATTTCCAAAACCGTAATATAGTTTTCGAATAATTTCTTTACAGTTATCATTCTTATTATGACTGTTTTTAGGATTGTTGAATGAATGTGATGCACTGCTACCAATAATAAATTTACTCCTACAAGCTTAATACCTATTCACTAGTTCTTTTCTATTTAGCATGTCATAAAAATGATCCATTGCATAAGTCAACTGAGCGCTATCATGGCTCGGATAACACATTAAATTGTAGATCCCCTTTGTTTTACCCGTTAACCATGTCAAGAGGCTTAAAAACTCTGACGCCAGCTAGGTACCCGGCCTGTCCTAACTAACATATTTTTATAAGTCAATATAATGTTTAACTCCAACTAAAACAAAAGAAATGATTTTTATCTCCAATATCATCTTTGTTGCAGGCTCGATCTACAAACATTGAAATGGGAGGCACTCTTCGTGGGCACCGGGCAAGAGGACGAGCCGCTCGGCAGGTACCGACACGAGATCATACGCGACGGCAACAAGCTATACATCATCGGCGGCGGCACCGGGGAGTGGGCCTTCGAGCTCATGGAAATACCGATGTTCGACCTAGACACAAATACCTGGAAGATTGTCACCGCTAAGCCAGACGACAGCGGCCGGGAACCTCTGATTCCTTTCGCCAGAAAGTGCCACAGCGCAGTTCAAATCAACACTCCAGACGGGGTCCAAGTATTTGTCGCCGGCGGTTCCGACGGCCATTCAGTCTACAGCGACATTTGGAGGCTCAACATATCTACCATGCAATGGACACTAATGAAAAAGACAGTGCTACCCAACCCCCTATATTTCCATTCTTCCGCAGTCACCTCTGCAGGTTGCATGTACATTTTCGGCGGTATCGAACCGAAGAACGATTTAACAGGTAGAAATAATATTCTTTACAAAGTGTGGGTGTGTATACCGAAACTCAGTGAAATATGTTTTGAAGCTCTCTTGAATTCCCATCCAAATTTAGATCAAGTAGATAAGAAAGCGTTGTTACGAATCGGCATTCCAAAGCATCTGGTGCAGAGGTTGCATCCGCCGCGAAATTGATTAAAATTAATTTATGAATTGTGTCAATTTTAATTTTTGCTCTAAGCAAACGATTATTGTGTTCAGTTTTGTGTGGACTATTTTTTAAACAAGTTTTTGTTATAAATTATTGTATTTACGAAAATGATGTCAGAATAAAATGTAATAAATATAAGGTTACGTTCAAATTTATATCATAATGACGTCGATTCAGTTGTATCATTCTGCATTAGATAGTCCTTAAAATATTTCCATCTCTAATTCATGCATTGAGATATAAATTGCTTAGTTAGAATTGTACAACAGAACCGAGGTTAGGTCAATGATGGTTAAGACCTACACGACAAACGCTCAATATAAAATATACTTTTTTTGACCGACGAACCACTGGAGCAGGTGTACAATTCGACGCGTATATTTTTTTTTTATGTATAACCACGCATAACTTTTTTCATAGTAGGTAGTCCGATTTCAATAATTATTTTTTTATTGGAAAGAGTATACTTCGAAATTGGTCCCATTTAAATTGTATCGAAATTGGCTGAGCCATTTTTGATAAATTAACAATAATGTGAAAAATGTTACATCGATCCGTGCATAATATTAGCGATGCGCCCCGGCTTCGCACAGGTGTATTATACATATTAATATTTCTCTTGAATTACTGTATCTATTAAAACAAACTGCATCAAAATCCGTTGCGTAGTTTTAAAGATATAAGCATACATGGGGACAGACAGCGAAAAGCGACTTTGTTTTTTACTGCCTATGTAATGATTATGTACACGGGTGAAGTCGGTCATGCTATTTTTTGCAAAAAATAATTATAGATATCTGGTTGCTATAGATATTGTAATATTTTCATGGTTTCAAAGGAAATCTGTTTACAGTATCCCTCGTCGTACTGCTAAGCCTATACAACTATGCAGGAAGTTGGAAGTGTTTACAAAAAAAAATACTAAATCTGTGGTGTGGGTCTATGACTTCTCGCGAATACTAACTGTGTACGATGCGCAAGATGCTAAGTGCCATCGCAAACGAACGTGTCAGTACAACTACAAATCCCGTCACCTACATTTTTCATACATCTTTGAGTCGCCCGTCTGCATTGGTGTTGGTGCCTACTTTTTCTCAATCTAGAAAAATAGAACGTTTAATATGTTCTATTTTTCTTACAAACATTTTCTGGGGCGGGCAAAGAAGTTTCTAGAGTGGGCAATTCCATTTCGTGCACCTCCCATTTTATTTAATTTTTTTCCAGGGAAAATCCTTTATGGATAATTCTTTATGCATCCCCTAGCTATGCTCATGCTAGTCCGTCTACTGGCGACTGAATACATCAGATGTATGAAATGTATCAGTTGTAGGAGATGTATCGTAAGTACCAACGACGATCGATGTATGAAAACGACGTTGTTCTTTGCGGCTGTGCTGTTACTATTGGTGTAGCTGGCGATTTTTATAGGGATATAGCAGCTGCCTACTTTCGTTCACTGCAGGAAAATAGAATCTATTAATTTTCAAGTATTCTGGAGGATGGGTAAAGAAGTTTCGAAGTTGGGCAAGCCCCCAGGCAAGGAAGCGGTTTTTTTATGTTTTGCAATTTAATCCGCTTCCCGCGTCTCTGAGGCTTATGTCTGACCGTAGCTTTATGATACGGTGTCGACGTAACCTGAGATCTCAGGAATGTACACATGAGGTAGACCTCAAGCCGAATACTCATTCACTTTATTTATTGTGGCTTTATATGTAAATGAAATAATGACATACAGGGTGAAGAGCTGACGCCGACATTAAATGAAATCACATATTTGGCCTTCTGTTTTAAAGCTTTAGACATATTTAGAATTTAATAAATAACGCTATTTTCTCAGTTTTGCACAATTTTCTAACATAACATTTTGGAGCAACCATATGTACCTAAACATCGTTTCAAAATAGCGAAAAAAATGTCTATCTTCAAAGTCAAATGATTTATTGCAACATATGAAATTTACATGCGGTTCTTAGTTAACATGTTTTGTATAGTGATACATATGACCCTATAACGGTATACTGTACTGTATCAGCCTTTTAATAGTCCACTGCAAGACGTAGGCCTACTCACGAAGGGTGATTGGGCCATATCCACCACGCTGGCCCAGTGCGGGTTGGTGGATTCGCATACGCCATCGAATTTCTTCTACGGACGTATGTAGGTTGCCTCACGATGTTTTCCTTCACCGAAAAGCCAGTGGTGTGAAATTCCGTACATAAATTCCAAAGAACTCATTGGTACTGGACCGGGATTTGAACCCACGACCTCACAATTGCAAGGCGGGTGTCACTACCTCTAGGCCACCACGGCTATAAGAGTATGGCAATTTTATTATTTGTATTGGAACGATTGCTTATTGTTTTATAGATAATCGTTAAAAAAATCGTCTAATGTGTAATAGCATTTCGATAAAAGGATTATTTTTTGTTGTTTTATGAAACAGATTTTTCTTTCGATATCTTTTAAATTGACAATTTATTGAATATTTTTATAGCCATAGAATTTGGGCTAGAACTGTGCATTGCTAAGTAAGACTTTGGTTCTACGAGTTTATGTCTATATTGTGATCTAATTTTGTGCGATTTATCAGACGCTTTGTTAAAATAGTCAGCGTGATTTTTGACAAATTTGCATATTTCAAATATATAAATAGATACCAGGGACATAATTTCAAGTTATATAAAGTATTGTTTATGGAATTTTGGTTTGGTAATATCGGGAGTTTTTATATTTGCGAGAATACGAATACATTTTTTTTTGTATTATGAATACTTCATGCGCGTTTACACTATTCCCCCACAAAATAATTCCATATTGGAGCCACGAGGCCACAAAGCCATGATAAGCATTTTTAGCTGTCGGTAAATCTGTAGCAAGTCTGAGTTCTTTAAGGGCGTAAGTAAAGCTGCTTAATTTGGTCTTAAGTTTTTAATGTGTACTAAGTACTTTCCAATTTACGTGCGAGTCTAGTTCTATGCCAATCTTGATTAGGCTAATGTCAAAATATCAGGAATTAATCCTTCATAAAGTATGTATGTATACTTAAATAATAAATAAAGGTATTTATTTATTTAGTTTTTCGGTTTAAGGATTATTTTTTTCTTATTGCTTTTATATAATTTATACAGGGTTATTTCTAATCAATTAGCATTCTCTTAGGAGCTTATTCTATACATCAAAACTAACAACTTTTGTTCTGCAACTTTTGTCAAAACTCAAAAAATTTTTTTGTTGTTCCATAGTAAAATATCGTTCACCCGCGACAAAATGTATGGAACAGATGATTTTTTTTGAGTTTTGACAAAAGTCGCAGAACAAAAGTAGTTTGATGATGTACAGAATAAGCCCCTAAAAAGACGCTAATTGATTAGAAATAACCCTGTATAATAACTTGTTACTAGTATCTACTACTTGTGGGTCAAATAGTTGTCGGCGTCAGCTATCCACCCTGTATATGTATTGATAATGACCGTAATTTGTATATAAATTGTACATAAGTATTTTGTCGGAATAAAGGGACTGACTCCACTTTTAAAGTTGTCTTGTAACTTCCTACATCTTTCAAGGTTTAATTTTTTTCCACCTGCTTTATTATTTTAAAAAGAGATTAGATTTTATTATCTCTAGTAGGTATACAGCGTTATCCAGAACTGGTGTATTAAGCCGAAAAAGGGTGATTAAAATCATAATTACGAACAACTTTTACTATGGGGTCATACTTTTTGTCGGTTCCGAGTTGCAATTTTGTATCAAACAGCTGAGTTTTTCTCGAATTTTGAGTTGGCTCCATGGTATAAGTTGTTCGTAATGATGGTCTTAATCACCCCCTTTCGGCTTAGTATAGGGTAAGCAGATAACCCTGTATAGTAATAGGTTTTCTTGAGGAAAACGATATAGTATTCACGTCTTGTATGTTGCATGCACTTATTGTACTGAGAGGGATGATTCGCCCTACACCATATCATAATTCATATTAAACCTCACTATAGGTAATTTATGCTATCCATCTTGATAACTGTCATTTTCCTTTTACACGGAAAGGAATAATAGGAAAAATGTTCTCCATCTGTTAACTCGCGGTCGCTGGATGATTGATTTGGGTCAGGATTACAGTAATAAAATGTCTCTGTACGTGTTTACGTTAACGTTGATGTAGGCATCCAAAACTAACATGAAAATCCTTTCAACACTGGTAGTTACGAATTAAGAAAAAATATGTGTGTGTAAAGTTTATAGGTCGTAACGTGTGCTTGATTCCTTCATCAAGGGCACACGGCAGCGGCCGGTGCGCCGCAACAAGGCAACAAGTGGTAAGCGCGTCGGCGTAGGGCGTCGGGACGCGCGCCCGAAGTGTTTCGCGCCAATTCGCGCCCGCAGTGATGGGACGCGACTCGCGGGCGGGACACGCTCGCACCTTCCGCCGTGGCTCGTGATCCGAATGCGTATAACCGATAATACGAAGTTTCTAACACGCCCGAATTTCGACACAACTTTAATCAAAAATGGCAACAAGTTTCCTATGGCGAAAATAAAAATAGCTGTGTGGTTCAGGATAATAATATGTCATGTTCAGAGATGTGAGTGAGAGTGGAGAGCATGGAAGAGTTGGTGTCGTCGACGCCGGCTGCGCCGCACCGCACGCCGACGCCCGAGCTGCATGCCGTGTACACAACCTTCGAGATCCTGGTGGCCCTGGTCGCCGTTGTGGGGAACTCTATGGTGATCTACGTGTTCCGCCGGGATCGGCGGCTGAGGCGGCGGACGAACTATTATATCGTGTCGTTGGCAGCTGCGGACTTTCTCGTCGGACTCTTGGGAATTCCGTTCGCCATCCTAGCGTCAGTAGGACTGCCGAGGAACCTTCACGCATGCTTGTTCACAGTGTCGTTGTTAGTGATGCTGTGCACCATAAGCATCTTCTGTTTAGTGGCGGTCTCTGTGGATCGCTACTGGGCCATTTTACACCCGATGTGCTACTCCAGAAACGTGCGCACCAGGACTGCGATATGTAAGTAAATTCTCTTTATCTATTTAGGTCATAAATTCGGCCACAATATCAGCGAGACTGCCCGTTTAATGAGTTTATTATCTCCATAGATTACGGATTGGCAAATGAAAGTCGGAGTTATATTTTAGTGTGACTGTGGGTGATCGTATTTGAATACAATGGCTATCGTTACCGATGCCTTACATGAGCCTAGTGCGCAGAGACCCGATAGCTAGAGCAATTAGATTTACTATCAGTACTTGCATTTATGTGCTCATTCATATTTTGTCGGCGTGGATAATTCTAGGTAGGCAATAGTCCTATAGGTAATAAAATTGACATTGGAATTATAACCGTATGAATATTAGTTAATAAGCCACTAGCAAATACCTAGAGGTCCAAGGGCTTTTCTCACATAGAAACCTTAGGTTGGTCTTACTATGAAGAAAGAACTAGCATATTAATTAGAATCATTTATAATATTTCATATTATCATATTACTCTCGTAGTGGAGCACAGATGGCCGGTGCCCATCAACCTAGAAACTTTTTTGTCCACCCAAGAAAACTCAAGTTTTCTCACTCAATACATTCAATTTTTCAAGAGTAGGCAAAAGTATGCAGCTGTCCTGCTAGAGAAAATCTCTAGCTACTTCAACAAAAACCCATCGCGCCAACTACAAGAGACATCTTATCGGCAATCTCAAAGATGGATAGATATTTTTCTTACAAAGTGCTTTCGATGCAAAGTTGGGAGCTGCACAATAAAGCCAGTATCTACATAATAATATATTATATCGTAGGTGCAATAAAATACCTACTAATAAAAGTTTGAAAATGTAGTGCAGTTTACGTAGGTAGCTGTCTTTATAAAGATCCATTAATAATCACTGTGTAAAGTTCTGCCATACAAAACCCTTAAAAAGTAATTAAGTCTTGTCTTTAGTCGAAAACCCAGCAGAACACATTAGTCTACAAGGGCACGCGGGTCCCATTGTATTGAAAAAGCTAAGTTAGCATCTTCGTTTGGCCTGGCAGAAAGGTTTGAAGTCAACACTAGATCGCGGTCATATGGTGTCCCCCATGGCCTGAACGGAGCATTCTAGTGTCATCCAAATGGTGCCCCCCATGGCCCAAACAGAAAATCGCAGAATTTCCGTTGGCGTTTAACGTGTTAAAAAACTATGTACCTACTCGTACTTGTATTTTTTGTACAAACATAAACATCTCTTCCTTCCTGCAAGTTTTTCGTTTGATTTGGGATACCGTAAATTTCCTGTATCCAAGTCGTGAATTTACTGCTATTCAAGAACAGTTCCGGAAGATCCGTAGAAGAACAAGTTAGCGACATAGCCTAGCAGATTGGCAAGTTGAAATGGCAATGGGCGAGGTACATAGCACGGAGGACTGATGACCGATGGGGTCGAAAAGTTCTCGAGTAGAGACCACGTACCGGCAAGCGCAGCGTCCCACAAGGTGGACGGATGACCTCATTAAGGCCTCAGGATCGCGCTGGATGCAAGCTGCTACGAACCGGTCTTATTGGAGATCTTTAGGGAAGGCCCATGTCTAGCAATGGATTTCCTATGCCTGAAACTAACGAACAAGAAAAATTAGTTTAAGTACCCTACCTATTTGTATATCACTAGCGTATAAGACTACGTAAAGAGAACCTAATTGACGCAATAAAATGTGTGAGGTTTCTTTTATTAGCGTCGGAAGACGAACGATACTTGATTTTCTCCAAGTAGGTGTGTTGTTACAAGCTTTTATTTAACTTGTAATGGATGTACCTATGTTCTATGTATGTAAGTTCGGGTGGAATCTTGCAAGTTAAATTTGACCTTCTTCCCGGTTTCCGATTGAGCTGAAATTTTGCACGCATATTATGTATGAATACCTATATCGCGTGACAATGCAATAATATGATAGGTGCCATGGAGCTGATCTAATGATGGAGTCGGAAGGTGGCCATAGGAACTCCTGTACTATTAACAAGATAGTCGTGTTTGGGCTAGATTTACTTGTCTTGGCTAGCACTCTGCTGCTACATGATATCCGGGATTTCAATAGTTTGTATTTTTAGAAGTTATATTTTTATAATAATTTATTCAGGACTAAGTTGTAGCTACTTCTCATTGATTATAGAGAAGATAGGTACCAATCATCATAGGTACGAGTAAAAGTCCAAATCGGGGACGAAATGATAAAATATTTTTTCCCATTATTCTAGAACAGTAGGTACACATACTTACGTGGTGGATATATTTAGTCGTTTCCCTACATATAAATAAACTATGGATTTGCTTTATATTTCCGCTATTTGTCATGATTTTTGGTTTAGCTCGGTTTTAGATTATACGTGGATGAAAACTTCAATAGTACCTATCCGTGTGTCTCAATATATTTTTGTAGTAGGTACATAGGTACCTAACACTCCTAAACGAAGAAGAATGAGCAAAAAGCCTCTGCTCTAATAGATTAATAATTTGGTGTAGGTTTTATATGCTTAGACATTTGCAACGCGGACTTACGATATTTTAGAGGTGGCTAATGATAAGTAAATATAAAAATAGGTGCTTATCATATACTTAAGCAAGGTTATTTAGTAATGATTTTTTCCGCATCAGCCAGCCAGTTAGAATCAGAATTACTGTGAAATTTGAAACTGGAGGAGGGTAGCTCCATATTTTATAACGAGGCCAGAGTAACACGATCTTGACAGTGCAACCAATTTATATGACAGAGAGTAGGGGCGCCACTGTGCTATTTGGTGGAAAAATCCTCAGAGAATTGTAATTTTTGCTTTTGGTCGTCTGTGTGTTGACGGTAGGTTAGCAAAAACTCCTACGCGTTTTACCCGATTATAAGACGCTCGTATTTATTTGGCCTTGGGTTTTACGTAAATTGAATGCGTACTGTTTACTAGGCAAGCTTTTACTATGAGCAGGCATTAGATATAACAGTCAAGCGTGGATTAGTTGGCACAAGGTACCCACGACTACGACCTTTTCAGGAAAATTATTTTTAAACATACCTATGTACAACTCTGTAAAAGCTTTAATATGCTAAGTCGTCGTTGTTTCAGCCATAGGACGTCCGCCTCTGGACATAGGCCTCCCCTATAGATCTCCAATAAGACCAGTTGAAAACATCTTGTATCTAGCGCGATCCTAGTCTTGTAGAGGTCATCCGGACACCTTAAGAGTGGACGTCCTACGCACTTTCATAGTCTAGATACCTATCAGTCGCGGCTGTCAGTCGCGTCCGTCAGCCGCGACCGATAGTATGTTTCCTTCTTAAAGCAGCTAATCGAAGTAAATAAAACTTCATCTTTAAAGCCACGGTTTTAAAATCAACGACCTTTTGACGTTCCATTTGATGCTTTCCCTTTTTGCAGTTTACCTTTTAGAATAGCCGTGTTTAATACTAAAGTGTTGCATGAAATATCTATCACGCAGCAAAAATCAATTCTACTGAATACAATCAAGTATACGGAATGCAAGTCCTTATTTTTCTATTAATTTAAGACGTAAAGAAAACTTTCATTTTTAGGGTTCCGTACCTCTAACGGAAAAAAGGAACCCTTATAGGATCACTTTGTTGTCCGTCTGTCCGTTTGTCCATCTGTCCGTCTGTGTGTATGTCAAGACTCTTTATCTCGGGAACGCGTATAGATATCGAGTTGAAGTTTAAACTGTATACGTATATCTATGATCTCTTGCAGTTGTGTACAAGAAAAACTTCTCAGTTATCGTATAAAAAATTAGAGCCGTTTATGTCGTGAAAATCGCATATTTTGACACTCACAAAAATCAAAACCTACAGGGTACTTCCCGTTGACATAGAACTATGAAATTTGGCAAGAAGCATTGTCTCAGAGTACACATATAGGAATAAATCTGAAAACTGTGCATTTTTATTTAAATCAGAAAAATATAGGGCCTCAAAATTCACAAAATATGGGTTCAAAATTCAAAGTGAGTAAATGGTATCGTGTAAGGTATCATATAAAAATAAGAACTTCATTAGCACATGCTAAAACAGGTTTTTAATTTGTTTAATAATGTGTAATTTTCGATGTATGACGAAAAAAGTGAAAAAAATGTTTTTTTGTTGATGGTTAATTGGTTATGGTATAAAGATTTTAACAACTAACATCCCAATTTTTTGAAATTTTCTAGATTTGTACGGAACCCTTGATGTGCGAGCCTGACTCGCACTTGTCCGGTTTTTTCACTTATTTGTATGTATTAATTAACTTATTCGTATAGTTGCACCAGGAAATCAAAATTAATAAAACCTAATAGGTACCTATATTACGTGTCGTTTTCCTGCGAATAAATGTTCACATACGATAAATAGACAATATCAATAATGTTATGACACAAAATTAATTACAGCAAAGCAATTGTTACTTTATCAGCCAGTTATCAGCTGTTCTATGAATGGCTACGCACAAGCTCATGGCTACGAGGTACGTTTGTAGCGTAGACCTGCTACGAGATAACACTACAGTTATAGCTATACATTACTTATGGTTAAAGTCAAAGTCAAATCATTTATTGCAATATATGAAATTTACATGCGGTTTTTGGTTAACATGTTTTGTATAGTTATACATATGACCCTACAAGGGTATGGCAATTTTATTATTTGTATTGGAACGATTTATTATTATGTTTTCTAGATTATCGTTAAAAAATTCGTCTAATGTGTAATAGCATTGCGATAAAAGGATTATTTTTAGTTGTTTTACGAAACAGTTTTCTCTTTCGATATCTTTTAAATTATTTGACAATTTATTGAACACTAGTTCCCGCGGCTTCGCCCGCATGATATTTTGATTTTTGACGCAATATCATTATAATCAGATTATAGCCTATGTGTTATTCTGATATATAATATTGCAAAGTTTCATCTCAATCCGATCAGTAGTTTTTGCGTGAAAGAGTAACAAACATCCATCCATCCATCCATCCTCACAAACTTTCCCGTTTATAATATTAAGTAGGATTATGATTGATACGTTATACATTAAGTTGTGACTTATAGTTAGACATTAAAATGTATGACATAAATTATCCTAAAGTATGAATTACTTTCGAATAATGTATCACTGTAAAACGTAAAAGCGAAAAACTTTATTTTGTTAAATAATTTGAAACCGATTTTTGAAAAATTCTGCTTGGGATAGCTGATTTTTATTTCGTGATATCTGAGTCATTCCCATAGTAAAAGAGGTGCATAGTGTTGTAATGATACACGGGTGTATGAAGCGTAAGACATATTCTAGGATATCAATGTACTTATCACTCTAGACTAGTCTAGACTAACTCTAGAATATGAAAGAAACACGAGAAAATTGTTGATTTGTCGAACTCCCAATGTTTTTTTTGTACATTACTGCTATTTTTTCTTTTTTGTGTTGTTTGTGTTTGTTGTGGTTTCATAGCCGGTCTCAAAGAAAAAAACCGGACAAGTGCGAGTCAGGCTCGCACATCGAGGGTTCCGTACAAACACGTTGTTAAAATAATTAAAAACCTGTTTTAGCATGTGTTAATTAAGTTCTTTTATGTGATACCTTACATGATACGATTTACTCACTTTGAATTTTGAACCCATATTTTGTGAATTTTGAGACCCTATTTTTTTGTGATTTAAATAAAAATGTACTGTTTTCAGATTTATTCCTATATGTGTACTCTGAAACAATGTTTTTCGCCAAATTTCATAGTTCTACGTCAAAGGGAAGTACCCTGTAGGTTTAAATTTTTGCGAGTGCGAAATATGCGGTTTTTTACGACATAAACAGCTCTAACTTTTTTAAACGATAACTGAGAAGATTTTCTTTTACACAACTGCAAGAGATCATAGATATACGTATACAGTTTGAATTTCAACTCGATATCTTTACGCGTTCCCGAGATAAAGAGTCTTGACGTACACACAGACGGACAGACGGACAACAAAGTGATCCTATAAGGGTTCCGTTTTTTCCGTTTGAGGTACGGAACCCTAAAAATGACCGCAAATGAGTTTCTACGTCTGTATATTTAGTAAGAACAACAGCATGTATAATGGCTGTTTCTTTATTCCATTATGTTATTTGGATTCAAAGTATTGTACCTATTAATAACACGTAATAAACAATAATGTAGACCCGTGTCAAAAGGGACGGGAAACCTTATCAATGTTTGTCCATTAATTTCGGCTTTGGAACAGTTTTACAAGGTATTAGTAAGTTATTATAGCGAAACCCAATTTGGTGAAGTTGGTAGTTATTTACGTGATCCACTTTAATTGGTGTTTCAACTGAATTACTATGGGTGAAAGGTTGATAGTAGCTCGCTTAGGCAGTTTAGAAACTCTGACACTAGGGCTAGTCACCCGCCCTTTACGAACTTACTGAGTAGTAGTGACTGCCTCGGTGGCTCAGTGGTTAGTGACCCTAACTTCTGGATCAAAGAGGCGTGGGTTCGATCCCCACCCAGGGCAAATATTTATGTGATTGAACATAAGTGTTTGCTTTGTGTATGGGTGTTATTTAGTTACTATCTATATAAGTATGTATTTAAAAATAAGTATTTGTAGTATATCAGTCTCTGGGAGCCATATCACAAACTTTGCTTAGTTTGGGGCCAGGTGTGTAAGATGTCCCAAAAAATTTATTTATTTATTATAGTACGCTTAAATCTGATAAAGATGCAAGATTGAATTTTGATGAAAGATGCAAGAGAGCATTTTACGTAACTACCTACTCTACTTTGTTGTTTAAATATTTATTTCATACTATGAAATAAATATTTAAACAGCAAACGTGTTTTTTTGCCGTTATTTGCTCGATAGCGACAAGACCCAACTAACAATTTAACGTCGTTCAAAAGTTTAGTAAACGTTATCTTAATTCCATTGATCGTATACCTAAATCGCACTAACGTTATAATAACGTTTACTAAACGCGAAAATGGCCCCAGTTATACGACCACCATTGTCGTATAATGGACATACAAAAGTCACAAGCTGACTTCGTTAACGTCATTCAAAAGTTGTATGAACGTTATGGAATTACCACTTTCGTCGTGTAGAAGTCGCATGATAACTTTACAACGGCTCGTTTGTTGTATTGTCGTCATCCAGGTGTTTTTGAATGACTAAAACGTTTAATTTGAGTCAAGGAACAACACCTAAAAGACTTATTCATTTTTCTTGTTAGTGACAGGTGTTTGTGGTTTTGTTTCAAGATTTGAGTGCAAAATAAATAATTACTAGGAAATAAAAGGTGAATGTTATTTAACTTATATTTATATATCTCGCTAATAACTGTATCTATCTCTCATGCCGTTTAGTTCGACTGGGTATTAAAGTTATATGATAATATACCCGTGTGTTTTTATTTCAGATTTTCATGCCCCCTCGCAATTTTGTGTTTAAATGATTATATTTTTATTAATAAATATATGTTTATTTCTAAAAATGTAGGACATGTTGCTTTTGTCACACACTTATCTCTTTATGACGTTGTAAAGACATAAAGTCGTATTAAGGTTATTTCAAGACCATGCAATACGCCATGACAGCTAGTTATTAGGGTTCCTCATAAATTTAAAACCTTTTTCATATTGTTCACAGTAAAAGTGCAGTGTAGATTTCAAAACATTTTAACATTCAAGTAAATTTTATCTGAAAATATGATCATTCAATATTCGGATATAGATAAATTTCTAGCGAAAGCAGATTTTAGACTACTTAATAGATTGATTTGGCCATGGGAAAGCACTCATTTTATACTATCGGATAAGTGCTATGGTTGCCACAGTATCATTGACTTTTTTATACTGCGGCCATTTCATTTCATTATATCAAATAAAAACAAAATTGGAGATTTATTGCATTTTAAGGATTTTTGATGCCACAACTGCTTAAATTTACCGTGTACAATCATTTTTTGCAAGATGTAAGTCGTTAGGAACAATGTTAGGAAGTCTTTTGTTCACGAGTGCGCTTAAACTTTTGAGGGCACGATGAGAAATGTTAGATTCAAGAGCCCATTTTTTCAAATCCTCTCGAAACGTATTGCCTTTGTCATTATATGTATCAGAAGATTAAATCCTCTCGAAACGTATTGTCTTTGTCATTATATGTATCAGAAGATTCAATTATTGATTGACAACTCTGAATTATCGCTATTATAGGCGCCTGAAAATCAAAAACTAAGTATAAATTTATTTTTCAAAGATAATCAATAAGATAAATAAAATGCCAAAACAAATAATTTTACAAATTTATATTACTGATAAAATTACACCTATGAGTCAGTACAAGACCCGTCAAGGTATGAAATTAAAACAAATAGCTTTTCTTAAGAAACATGGGTCGAAATATGAAAAAAAAATTTGGCCTTTCCATACTTCTCCTTTCCATACTTTCTTCCATATTTCTCTTCCATTCTTCTCTGTGATCGCTTTATTATGGGAAGTTCAATCATTTTTTTTTTACAATTCGAGCCATGTTTCTAAGAGAAAGTTAATTGTTTTGATGGATACTTTCACACCCTGACGGATCGTACACTAATAAGATTAAACCCTAAATACTTGAAGATACACTGGTAGGTAATACGTTACGAAAAAATCTAACCATTTGTTATCACAGCCGACCCACTTGAAACACTTTGAACAACGTCTACTGTAAACAAAAAACCATTTTCATAGTTTTAAATTAATTTTCATAATTGTATAGGATGTAAAGAAAATTGCTGGCATAACTTTCAGGGATGAACCTACCCAAGAAACTGAACAACTTTCCCCAAAAAACATGGGTCAAAATGTGAAAAAAGAAAACATTTTTTAGTAAGTTTTGCTGGTAATTTTTTTTACAACCTGTACAGATTAATCATTTTAAAATTTACTGATTAAAAATGAATCAATCAACACACCATTTACTGATAAATAACGAATCCAATATCGGAAAAAATCACACATAATATTTTTAAACAAATAAAATAAATATTGATACTGAACCTCTTTGTTGTTCATGTGTTGTACACTTTTCTTCTTCAACATTTGTTATTAATGCCACAGTTGATGGCGTTGTACTTTTTAATAAATGGAAATCTCGATTAACTTCCCTTTTGAAACTTCCACTACGTTTAAGTCTTCTCCACGAATTTTTTGCTTTCATTTTTTGTAGTAAATTTAGTTAAACGTTCCGTAAATATGGCGGCCTAGACGTTTTAAAGTCAAAACCTGACTTAAATGCGACTACAAGTTTGATTAAAGTCAGGACATGACATTAAACGGACATCATGTAATGGGTTATATTTGAGTATTAAATAAATAACCAAGTCATTTAAGAGTCTCTAATTGACCGCTGTAAAACAGGATAGTGATCGTTATATAAACGTCACTGTGAAAACGTCTATACGTCTGCTACATTACATAGATGTCATATAAAGGTTTTTCAAAGACCTAATTTGGTCAGTTCAAAACGTTTAATTGACTATAACGTTAGTATGACTTTTGCGTTGTCGTACAAACGTTCTAGCTAAGACTGTAATATAACGTCGTTTAGTTTAGTCTTACCAACGTTGCTATGACCAACTTATTATGACATATTCGTCGCACGACTAATAAGTTAAATCAAAGACGTCTGAAGGACCAAGTAGTCATCTCACTATCATTATAAAACTGCTATCCAACTTTATGTCGTATAAGTCAAGACTTATATGACGTTTTTGTTTGTTGGGGAGGTAGGCGCTTGAAATCTTCACAGAATTTTATTGCACTATATCCACACTTAAAACAAATAGTCAAATTACAACATTTTTTTATTTATTGAACGGAACCCCTGCGCGATTCCGACTCGCACTTGGCCAATTTATTTTATAATCTAGTAGAGCCAACAACAAACAAACAAAAAATCACTCTTTCGGATTTATAGCATATCCCCTAGGGTCTTGATTAGATCATCATCACTGTGGACGTTCTACGCTGCGCTTGCCGGTAGGCAGATAGTGTAAATTTTTCAGTTAAAAAATCAGCTTCATCCGGTCACCCCTTCCACTGCTACACTACCACTACAACTTGGTAATCCTCTGGGCTATGTCGGTAACTTTGGTTCGTTTACGAATCTCTTCATTCGTGATTCGAAACCGTAGAGAGACTCCGAGCATAGCTCTCTCCAAAACACGTTGGGCAACTTTGAGTTTACTTACAAGGCCTACAGTAGTGAGCCCTATCTATTTTAACTAAAACCAACCAGGCACATTCATTTTTAAATTAACAACAATTAATACAAGTACAGAAGATAAACTGCGATACTTTTTAAAAATAAAAATTGGTCGTCTGTAAAATCGGATTACGGCCGATAACGTCATATCCGATGCAACGACCGTGGTCACGGGACCTCGGTCGATGCAACTCGGCCGAAACGTCGGGATGAGGAGGTATTTATTTATCTCGTAATTTTAGTGCGCGATTAGTCCCATATTATATAATAATAATAAGACGTTATCACGACATAAACATATTGTAAAGTGTATGTAACTTACAAAACTTTCCTAGGTCGTAGTATTATTATATCTTCTTTGCCTAGGTGTAGCATTCTTTCAAAGGAGCTTTGGTAAGGAACTGTGTACGGAGGCTTTATCTGCGTTTACATAGCTGAACTACGGTAAGGAAATGCACAAATATCGAAGAATGTACCTATTAATTTTTGTTGTGGTTGCTTAGTAGGTACTGTTTTCGTAACGTGCAATATACAGGGTTATTTCTAATCAATTAGCATCTAAAAGGGGCTTATTCTGTACATCAAAATTCTGTAAAACTAACAAATGTTGTTCTGCGACTTTTGTCGAAACTAAAAAAAAAAATCAACTCTTCCATACATTTTGTCGCGAGTGAACGATATTTTTCTATGGAACAACAATTTTATTTTGAGTTTTGACAAAAGTTGCAGAACAAATGTTGTTAGTTTTGATGTACGTAATAAGCCCCTAAAAGGATGATAATTGATTAGAAATAACCCTGTATACATATTTTACATACAATAGCCCAAAAACACAAATACCTACCAGAAAATCAAGTAGCTACCTACGCATGTCCTTATTGTTTGTCTTCTCCATTCCAATCGTCTTCTCCTTAGCATTTGATGACCCGGAGAGTGACAATTCATGTAGAAGTAGGTACTTTGTATGTCAAAAAGCAGGTACATAGTATTTCAGTGCATCCAATTAAGATAGGGTTTATGTAAATCCACCAGACGGGCTATCGGATCATCGTAGTCGTATAAAGCCATATTACAAGCCAGTTCGCGTGTTGTCAGTGAGTTATTTATTTTCACTAATCTTATTTTGACCTACTTACAATGTTATCTAGAGAAGTGTTGTTTTTAAATTTTCGCGATTTGAACACATTATTATTATATACTACGGGACTAATCGCGCACTAAAATTACGAGATAAATAAATACCTCATCATCCCGACGATTCGGCCGAGTTGCATCGACCGTCACCCTACCCGTGTACCCGTCTACCCGTGACCACGGTCGATGCAAGTCGACCGAAACGTCGGGATGATGAGGTATTTATTTATCTAGTAATTTTAGTGCGCGATTAGTCCCGTAGTATATAATAATAATTATCTAGAGAACTCATAAATTTTACATTGTTTGTCGAACACTACTTGGTAACCGATTTTTATTTATAGAAAAAGCTCATAGTTATTTCTCTGACGATATCTCAAATTGTAAAGAATGTTAATTTCCGATCTCACAATATAACTAATAATATATGCATTGTAACGCTTAGGCCCAAATTCTACTAAGCGGAGCTAGGCAATAAGTTGTAAATACGTTCTAAGTGTGCGTGCTTCATCTTCGATATTTGACCACACCTTTATTTACCAGCAACTTGGTGGTCAAGCATAAGCTTATTTATGATAATAAAACTTAGGAATCTTAGAAAAGAACAAAATAAAACCTCGGCTTCACTCCCGCCTGTGTTTTGTTTCTCAAATAGGTATATGGGTTAACGAGTACTTTATTAGTAAACTCAAAGTAGCTCAACCGTGGAGACTGGAGAAGGCTGTGCTCTAAGTTTCTCTAAACGTGATTGGATCTGAAATGAGGAGATTCGTAAAAGAACAAGATAGCTGGCAATTTGAAATAGCAGTTGGTAGGGTACATAGCACGGAAGATGACCGATGGGATCGAAAAGTTTTTGAGTGGAGACCACCTACCAGCAGCGTTAGTCTTACGGGGGATTAATAGGGAAGGCCTAAGTCCAGCAGTGGATTTCCTATAGTTGAAATGATAATTAATCATGAATGTAGTTCAGTGCAGTGTTGTTTTTATCTGCAGTGAATCCACTGCAGATAAACTGAAACACTGCCCGGCATCGCAAATCTTCTCTCTACTTTCGTAGAGTCTGTGCTTAATTCACATAAATACTTTCATATAAAACGTAGGCGTAGATGGAAATATGAGTATTTATCCAGGGTTCCTTTAAAAATTGTTTCCGTCGATTGAAACGTTAAGCAAACACGCAGATTTATCGAAAACTCGAACACCTGTGGGCTGTGTTGTTTGTTTACGGAGGGAAGAAACACGAGTTCAGTTAGATATTAGAAACCGTACACTGGAATAGACTGTTACTTTAAAACAGCATTAATGGAAGATCGATAAACAACAGCAAATGGCAATTCAATTAAAGCAAATTATTGACTTTACAGATGTATATGTACCTAACGGAGCACAATATGACTTACATGCTCTATGTCTTTGAAATAGAGAAAGTGTGATAAACTAAACAAAAAAAAAATAATGACTTATTTTGCACATTTTATATTATACACAGGGTTATTCCTATACTCTATAAAATTTAACTTGATCTCTGCGACAGCTGTCAGAAAAATCACGCCTATGAAGTCCTGAATTTCTTAATAGTACAGACAGTACCTGTCAATGTCAGACTTTATGGGCATGCCGATTAGTGATGGGCGACGAATGATCGTGACCACATAGTATTAGATAGAGTTTTAATTAAAATATCGATAGTTTATACTGACGATATTTTAACTAAAACTTAATTTATCATTAATTTTATTGTTTATTTTAATATCATAACATTTTTTACATGTGTAATTAAATTAAACCCAATTATATGTTACATTAGCATCGATAATAGTGAAAAACGTCGATAAATACTATCGTTACATTATTATGAGTATTTAATTAATATCATAACATTATTTACATGTGTACATACTTGATCTTAAATAATAGTAAGTAAATAAAATCCAATTTCTCACCTTCAACTACTCATTCGATTTCATTACAACATTGTTTGAAAATCGATTTTTTCCATCACCATCTCAACTCTAAATATGTCAATATGTAACTGTCGCAGAGATCAAGTTAAATTTTATAGAGTAATCGATAATCGATTAGCATCCTTTTAGGAGCTTATTCTGTACATCAAACTAACAACTTTTGGTCTGCGACTTTTGTCAAAACTCATAAAAAATCGGCTGTTCCATACATTTTGTCGCGGGTGAACGATATTTTTCTATGGAACAAATTTTTTTTAGATTTTTGACAAAAGTCGCGGAAAAAAATTGTTAGTTTTGATGTATAGAATAAGCCCCTAAAAGGATGCTAATTGATTAGGAATAACCCTGTATAACGGGACTAAACTCACGTGTATGGTGTACGGATAGTCATAACAACGACTATAGTTTCGATTGCGTTCGGCGACCTTTCTCAAGTTTGCGAGTGCTAGCACGTGGAGCCGTTTCGCAAGGCACAGACATTGCGAGACTGCTCCGCGTGCTAGCACTCGCCAACTTGAGAAAGGTCACCGAACTCTATTTTGGATGCAGGTAATTTACCTGATGTTTTTCCGAAACAACGCACTATCCCGAGTACGAATGCGAGCGCGAAATCACACAACAAATTACCGAAACGAAGTATAATTCTATTAATATTCGATTAGTAATAAATACCCGACCAATAACAATAAACACTCGCTAGAACGGACGCAACATTTTCATAGTTACTGGGCTTAGTAACTGGAGCAATGTGAACATGGTTTTTCTCTGTAATTTCACGGCCATGTCATTTAATAATAGTAAAACTGTCTAGTAGTGTTGTTTAGTAAATTAAAGACGGTTTAATTAAGAAGTTGAAAACACTATTTGGTTGTGGGGTAACGGTTTGTCGGAAGCAATTAAATTTGTGTGAAGTTAAAGAGATTATCTGTTATGATTAGATGTTTATGTTAAAATATTTTTTGGGGTTTTCTTTAGTCCAATGAGAGTTTCATCATGTGTTTTTTGCCAGAATAAAATAATACTTTATTGGAATATACTTTTACTTATTTTAAAAAAGATATTGATTTGCTTGAAAGTGCACAAAGAAAAGTCACCAGGATACCATATGCTCTGCGCCGCAAAACCTATGAAGATAGATTAAAAGCTCTTCGTCTCACGACCCTCGAAGAACGACGATTGCGAGGAGACTTGATTGAGATCTTCTAAATTCTCAATGGCTTCTATAATCTTCCGGATATTCACGACATGTACACCTTGAAGGAAAACATACGCGACAGCAGACGCCATAAGTTCCTCTTCCAGCCTACACCTTCACAAACCAACACTGCACTCCACATCCTCAGAAACAGAGTGGTTTACAACTGGAACAGGTTGCCTGAGGATGTAATCTCAGCAAGGACTATTAACACATTTAAGAATAGACTGGATCTTTGGATAAAGAAGGAACAAAAATCCTTGACAGATAAATACTAATTTTATTCGACTCTGCTTGATATAGGCACATCAGTTTACACTGCTCGCCTATAAACAAATAAATAAAAAAAAATATTTTAGAAGAGAATAAAATAGAAATGAATTTGGTAGGACAGTCTTGATCTATGTAATAGTTCGCATGAATATTATTTTTCGACCTAGCTAGAACATAATCTAGATAAGTTCTAGCTTGCAGAATAACTCTGAGAAAAATTTCATTTTGTTAACACACTAAAATCGTTTGAGACTAACGGGGTTATTCAGAAGGGGTGTCATGGAGTTTTGGCGGGAACGCGGAAAAATCATGTCGCCTCATTGTATTATTTTGTTAAATTTGTGTTTTTATCAGTGATAATTAGTGAAAAATGGTGGTATTTCGTTGATTATGAGCTGATTTACGTGCATGAGTGTTGGCAAGTGATATAATGTGACGTATCATGTTGTTCCGTGTTGTTACCAAAACTCCATAGACGCCTCTAGTAAAGTCTACACTGCTTTACTGAGGTATGACTTGACCGCGACTTTATTGAACTATGACGAGACTACGACAGTGACTATTTTGATAAAATAGGTATTATCAAAAATGATTAAAACTTAATACTTGACACTGGCTAATGCACAATAATGCGACGCCAAAACTAAGAAGAAGAAGAAGAAGAAGGGGTGTCATCATTATAAAAACCTTTAACTACGGGCCAACCCGGGATTCGAGAAAAATAAATCAGCTGTTCTATACGCTATGCCGATTACGAGTTGCAATTATGTATGGCACAGCATATTTTTTCGAATTCCATCATCACCACCAGTCATGCCTTTTCGGCTTAGTGCATCCTTGCTGAATGACCTGTATTGAAATCGTTCAGCATCTATGTTACAGTAAAATAACGTCATAATAAATAATATAAATTATTTTTAAAACAAACTAAAAAACACGCTTAGGAGTCATCAATTTCATTTTTTTAGGGTTCCGTACCTCAAACGGAACCCATATATGATCACTTTGTTGTTCGTCTGTCCGTCTGTGTGTATGTCAAGACTCTTTATCTCGGGAACGCGTAAAGATATCGAGTTGAAATTTAAACTGTGTACGTATATCCATGATCTCTTGCAGCAGTTGTGTTAAAGAAAATCTTCTCAGTTATCGTTTAAAAAAGTTAAAGCCTCACAGACTCACAAAAATCAAAACCTACAGGGTACTTCCCGTTAACATAGAACTATGAAATTTGGCGAGAAGCATTGTCTCAGAGTACACATATAGGAATAAATCTGAAAACTGTACATTTTTATTTAAATCACAAAAAATAGGGCCTCAATATTCACAAAATATGGGTTCAAAATTCAAAGTGAGTAAATCGTATCATGTAAGATATCATATAAAAGAACTTCATTAACACACGCTAAAACAGGTTTTTAATTATTTTAACAATGTGTAATTTTCGATGTACCTATGCCGAGAAAAGTGAAAAAAAAAAAACTTTTTTGTCGATGGTTACATTACAGAGATTTTAATAACTTTCCAATTTTGTGAAATTTTCTGGATTTGTACTGAACCCTCGGTGTGCGAGCCTGACTCGCAGTTGTCCGGTTTTTATTTATTTAATAAATGCATTGTCATCGGTCTTTGATAGGTGTGCAAGGTTTGAAGAAAATCTGATCGCTCAAAGTAGGTCAAAATCGAGCTCAAAGGGGTTGGTTACAAACATACAGGTGAAACTAATAAAATCATGTTAAAACGAAAAAGCGTTTCACACGCGGTCGTCGCAGTTTCACGGCACACCAGGGGCCTTATTTTGTAAGCGCTCTGACGTTCGGCTTCGCTTTTTCTCCTGCTCGCGCCAGTTACTCACGCCGCGAGAGCGAGCGGGAAGAAAGGCGAAGCCGAACGCCAGAGCGGTTACAAAATAAGGCCCCAGGTCCTTCACTTACTTCGCAGACAACGAGGAAGACGCTATCAACCGCTTTGTGCGGCGTGCGACGGACGACTGCGTCACCTAAGGTCATCGTAGACTATAATTTAAAGATGGCCATTAAAGACCGAAACGCGGCGGTGATGGAGGCTCTGCGCGGTATAAGTAGTAATTTGTAAAATGATATTATGTAAAATCAACGTAGTTTAAAGTCATATTTTTTTTTGTTTTTTTATTTTATTAGATTTAGGGTCCTTTTGTTAAGCCATTCCAAGCAATATTGTTCAAATCTTTTTTTCTTAATGTATATCCCAAAAAACACAGACCCTGGAGTCTGTGTAGTGTAACAATTAAATAAAAAAAAAAAAAAAAAGCATTTTAAAAACATTGTTGAATCAACAACTGAAACAAAACGAACGCTTAGGCCGTGCCTCTCTATCGCTTGTTCCACGCTTTCGCTTGCACGCTCGACTCTGGCGGAACGTGATTTACATGCAGCCGGCGTTTATCAATTTATAAGACGTTATCACGTCAAAAAAAAAACATGACATCATCGCAAATAAAACATGTTTATAATCACATCAATAATAAAATTGCTAGTGACAAGAGTTTTGGCTTTTACTTTACCGTCTTAGTAATTTTATTTCATTGCGTCACATGAGCCATCTGTATATTTTCGTATCACATGCCCTCTGTCTCGGGATATTGAGGCGGAACTTGTTAATATGCCTCAAGATGCTGTCGTCAATTTACATTTATATTTGAAACGTTACTGTCGCCTATCAAATGGTCTACGTAAAAAGGGGGAACAAAGTCACACGACAGAGCAAAATGTCTTTTAGGTTGACTGCCTCGGTGGCAGTGGTTAGTGACCCTATCTTCTGGATCAAAGATGCGTGGGTTCGATTCCCACCCAGGGCAAATATTTATGTGATGAACATAAGTATTTGCGCTGTGTCTGGGTGTTATTTAGTTACTATCTATATAAGTATGTATTTAAAAATAAGTATATGTAGTATATCAGTCTCTGGCAGCCATATCACAAGCTTTGCTTAGTTTGGGGTCAGAGGCCGTGTGTAAGATGTCCCAAAATATTTATTTATTTAAAAAGATGAATTATTATAATGTTGAATTCCTAATGCCACTGAAAATTATGTGTATTTTTTCCAACTTTTCGTATTTCTTGTCTAATTGAGCTTCAAGATGAACAAGATCCTACTCGAGTAGGTACTAAACGTCACATATAATTGTCCAACCCTTATTAAACTGCGTTAATGATGCTGATGAAAAGAAACTAGGCTAGCTTATTTTCATATTGATGAAACTCGGTCTAATGTGGGTTGTCAGACGTCACATAATTTATCTTAGACAATTTTAAAAAATCTCTCAAACAAGTCAATTTAACAGTCTGTGACGTGGTAAAATAATTTCGAGACAACCACAGATATCTGTGTGGAGACAACAGAGTTGCGTGCCCTTAGAGTTCAACTCTATCGGATAGAATTCTAATGACTTAATTTCAGAGTACTTAATACGAACGTAACTTCTTCAACTACTAATAAAATTGCTGTTTCCTCGTGTTCTCACTAGGTTCTCCTACTGGTAGTAGCACAAGGCGTGACATCATTATGCCCCTACTAATTATGTCCAATTTTGAGTTCCTACTACTTAAGTATCGAACGATCTAGATACCTACATACCCAATACAAAAAAACCTCGTGTCGGATTGACCGATTTTTAATATTTCAAACCGAAAAATTAAAAACGGGACCCTATTACTAAGACTCCGCTGTCTGTCTGTCACCAGGCTGTATCGCATGGACTGTGATAGCTAGTCAGTTGAAATTTTTACAGATAATGTATTTCTGTTGTCAGTATAACAACAAATATTGTTCTAAAAGTAAAATAAAATAATTCGATGGGGCTCCCACACAACAAACGTGTTTTTATTTGCCGTTTTTGCTCGATATTATTAACGGCAATAGGTAGAGGCTTGAAATATACATAGAATATTTAGTTGTATCTAAGTATATTCACTCAACTAAATAATTAAAATAATCCAGAGAATCTTTCGTGCGCGATTCGTTTTTTGTTTAACTTTGGTAGGTCATAGATCATAATCTATTTTTTCAACCCTTATAACCAAGGGCTTATAAGTATGGCCTTCTCGAGTTTTTTTTATACAGCAGATTAATTACATACTTCCTTTGTATTGCCTTTCTGGCGCTTGTATTGTGGTTGTGACCGAGAAAACGAAATTAAATGAAGGATTGTGTGGTCTCACTCAGAAGGGGCAAAACATATGAGCCACTTAAAATTTCAAGCCCAGACAATTGATAAAGGGCCCGAATGCAATGCACTCCGCTCGTCGAGACAATGATATCATATCTGTTTACGACCATTAATGTGTCTGAAAATATTTCCGTTAATCTGAAACATTTCCGTGCTTGTACATTACTGTTTCGCAGATGAATAACTGGTAGTGACGAAATATACTCCGTGAAAGCCATACTTAGCTACCATAGACCTGGCATTTATTCTGTTTTATTAGCTACCTATCACCACAATAATGGTAGGTATTATTATATTAAATAAATCTATTTTAAGAAATTAAGGTGTTTTGAAAATAAACAGAGTTTTTATTTTATTTTCACAGTCCAAAATACTGAGACAGTTTTGTTTCACTAAAATATTCATGTTCGAGTGGCTGTTGGACATTATCATTACTGTTTTGCGTGACATATATTGCGATATACGCCCACACATAATAAAATCATACTTCTGGTTTATAGCTGCATACAGACAGAGCTAGAGAGAGGCCTTTCCTCAACTAGTGTGCGTGACACCTTATGTAGTAAATTCTCATACTCATTTTAACCATAAAAAATTAAAGACACTTTGTGTACTTTTATCTTGTACCTAATATAATATTGACCTATTGGTCAATAACCTGTATTAGGTTAGGTACTAAAAATAATAAGGACCAAGAAACCATAGTAAGTTCGTAAAGGCCGGGTGGCTAGACCTGGTGTCAGAATTTTTGAGTCGCCTGAAGACCTGTGCAAGTGTGCATGGCTAAACGGTTAAAAAGCCGGGACCTACAGTTTAACGCTTCATCCGAGCCACGGTAGCGTTTGGTTAGAACCATGAAATAAACCACGTTCGTTTAAGAGGAAAAATAAACATTTTTGTGTTATGTACATTTTGCGGTAGGTATATGAGAATTCACTAAAAAAAACATTTTAATAGGTATCTCGCGTTTATGAAACCATAAACGCGAAATATTTTTTTTTTGCAAATGTAGTAAATTCTCATACATTGCAGAATTAGGTGTTGTGTGACCGTATAATATGCAAAAGTGATACAATTTGTCGTGTCCCAGAGCATAATAAATTACTGCACGCATATGCATCCCTTTGGCAGCCCAGTGACCTGTTTCAGGCCACTACCGAATTTGACGCATTCGCCCAGAGGCCTGAAACAGGTCACTCGCGGATTTTTTCTTGTTTATTTTAATTGAAGTCTAAGGAATCGTGTTATCCTGTTTTAACTTATGCGAATAGGTTGCCAGAGAGACAAAGAAAGAAATAGTGGGGCTCGTTTATAATCGTTTCATACTCTTATGTCTTCGGAAATATAGCTTTTTGTAGTTGTAGTAACATTGAAGTAATACGATTTTTTCTAATCAAATTAAATTTATTTACGAAATATTGTGTTGTGTGATGTTCGTTATGTTAATAATGTGTAATATTTATTACTAATGTAAATAAAACAATCATAAGTTCTTAAAATTGCTTTTCATTAATTATAATAAATATTTTAGTAACAGGAGTAAAATACATTCATATTTCGCCATTAACCTAAGCTTACAGATACACTGAATAAATGTTGCACATTCTATTTATAGACTCAAATAAGCTGATTCAATACGGTTCTAACTTTACAACATTTATTGGGTCGTCCATACAAAAGTTACGAGAAATCTCAATTTTAGTAGGTCGCGGCGCAGATGCGCAAAAAATAAAAAAAGCCAATTGTTGACGTTGAACAAGCTAGATCGGGACATGTCCCATCTCGCGCGATCTGAGGCTGCCTTACTATCTACGTATATTAGTGGAGTAATTTATGTGTGTGTGTTAATTGCTGAGTCAAGGGCAGTATGCTGAAGATTTACAGCACACCTGGGAATCAGACAGTGTAGGTGATACAATGTGATATATTTAGTGCTTCCGGAAACTAAACTAACTGCCTAGACATCTATTTCTAATAGTTTTCCAGACAGTAGATATTAATTTGCAGCATTTTGGAATTGGTACTACTTATTCCCAGCTGATCGACGAGCGAGCCTACAAGCTCTAAAACCACACCTTTTTACCTAACTTTTTTTTCATTAACGTTCCATTTGACGATGTCCTCTTTTGCAGTTTACCGTTTCTTTAAAAAAACGCCGTGTCCAGTGTTACACTGCTAAAGTGTTGAGTGAAAAAGATAATTATTATAATATACTACGGGACTAATCGCGCACTAAAATTACGAGATAAATAAATACCTCATCATACCGACCGACGACGTGGTCTACCCGTGACCACGGTCGATGCAACTCGGCCGAAACGTCGGGATGATGAGGTATTTATTTATCTCGTAATTTTAGTGCGCGATTAGTCCCGTAGTATATTATAATAATGTGTTCAAATCGCGATAGTTTAAAAACAACATGAAAAAGATAATTCTTTCAAATTTAATTAAAATTACCCATTTTACTTAAAGCTTTTAGCACGGCTAAAAAAGCGGTAAACTGCTAAAGAGTATTAAGTCCGGATGGAGGAGGATGGAGGATGTTCCGTTTTCTTTTTAAAAAAAAGTTATTTGTGATTTTACATATTTCGCTCGTCGATTAGCGGCTTTGAAGTACCTACTCACTACTCATAAGTTTAAATTTTGCGGCCATGTCTCTTTCACTGAACCTTCATATATCTATAACTCGACTCGCCCTTGACCGATTTGATTCATACTGGCAATACACGATTTGCCAAATATCGTCAAAACAGCTGCCCTATCTTAAAAACTTTTTTACCATTATGGCTTCAAATGTTGTCACTAGGCCCCCGAGATCCTGCAATGTCCTTCTTCTCAGCACCCCGAGGCACAGTACGTCATTTGTGCACGACTCTTTCCGCGTTGAAGCCGTGCGCTTTTGGAACAAGCTTCCATCCACTATTCGGCAAGCGCCTTCGAAGGCTGTCTTTAAGCGCCTTGTGCGGGAGCATTACTTAAAGTTGTCCAAAATCTCGAACACGTAGGATAAGCTATTTTATCTTTTACTAGTTATCATCTTATTATTTATTATAATAGTTTATGTATTTTATTTATTTTGAAATTGTATTTAGTACTTACATATTATTTTTTAATTTTGATGTGTTGATTCTAGTTAATTTATCTCTTTGTCTATTTATTCATGCCTACTTCCCAATGTCTTCTACCTGTAGGTTGACTGGCAGATAATGCTATTTAGCGTTAAGTCCTCCTATTGTACAAATGGTGTGCAATAAAGTGTTAAATAAAATAAATAACAGCCTGTTATATGGCGCTACAGCATGTGTACCCCCCTTTTTTTAAGAAAATACCTCGGCATTCAAAATCGCGGACGACTAAAATAATCTAAAAATATAATTAATCTGTAAACCCAACTCATAGTTAGAGTACTGTTGAAAATGCGACTAGTAGATATGCGAGAAGCAACATCCAAACGCATATCCGGAGATTCGAAAGAAAATTTTGCCATCGTGAAGGATGAGACGCTTCACTCGCTTTGTTTGCTCGGTCAATTAAAGTTTGATTTATGTAGGTAGGTAATTATGTAATTGGTCGTCTTGATCGTAATGAAACCTTAGAATAGTGTATATATGCACATTTGATTTATTTAAATTCGACTTACGTTTGAGAGAAGAAATTGACCGAATTTGTGCCATACAGTAATCGATAGCCGTGGTGGCTTAGAGGTAATGACACCTGCCTTACAATCGTGAGGTCGTGGGTTCAAATCCCGGTCCCGTACCAATGAGTTCTTTGGAATTTATGTACGGAATTTCAAACCACTGGCTTTTCGGTGAAGGAAAACATCGTGAGGCAACCTGTATATGTCCGTAGAAGAAATTCGATGGCGTATGTGAATCCACCAACCCGCACCGGGTCAGCGTGGTGGATATGGCCCAATCCACTCTTCGTGGGTAGGCCTACGTCCTGTAGTAGACTAATACTATTAATACTAATAGGTATTAAAAAAGGCTGATACAGTAACGTACAGTACAGTAATCGGTAACCACGTAAGTGTACCGTTCTTATCTAACTTTTTTCTAGGGACGCAAGTTCTGCGACGTTTGACTCTGTAGGGAAAGTTTTGATTATTCAAATGTACTCGTTACTTTGCTTGCCCGCCCTTTGACCTTACCCTTCACGCTGCTAAGCAAATAGTGTGAAGGCTATTTTAGCCTAACTGCCACACCACTGTCACATAGTCATTTAAAGTTTATTTGGTTAAAAGCGTTCTAAGTCTCACGTTACAGCAGATTTCTTGGTCTTTTTCCACTAGCATTCAATTAGCGCTCGTTTTGTAATAAAAAGAATACCTGATTCTGTCAGTAATTTTGTATTTATACCTATAGTATTTCATCATCATTATTGCGGAACTTGTTCTTGCGGTCCTTATTAGATCTTCTGCCTACTCCGTCGGTGGACATTCTAAGTGTCGGTGTATTTCGCATGAAAATTAAAATAATTTATAAGTGATTACGCCTTACATTTATAAACAAACAAACAAATAACTCTTTATTGTACACACAAAATATAATTATTTTTTGCAAAAAATAGTATGACCGACTTCACCCGTATACAGAATCATACTGTATGATTGAGCATGACCGACTTCACCCGTATACAGAATCATACTGTATGATTCTGTATACGGGTGAAGTCGGTCATGCTATTTTTTGCAAAAAATAATTATATTTTGTGTGTACAATAAAGAGTTATTTGTTTGTTTGTTTATAAATGTAAGGCGTAATCACTTATAAATTATTTTAATTTTCATGTCAACAACAATAAAACAAAGTCGCTTTCCGCTGTCTGTCCCCATGTATGCTTATATCTTTAAAACTGCGCAACGGATTTTGATGCAGTTTGTTTTAATAGATAGAGTAATTCAAGAGAAATGTTTATATGTATAATACACCTGTGCGAAGCCGAGGCCCATCGCTAGAACGCAAATATTGTGCACGGATGATCGAACCTTTTTTCACATTGTTGTTGATTTATAAAAAACGGCTCATCGTTTTCAATAAAATTTAAATGGGACCAATTTCGAAGTATACTCTTTCTAATAAAAGAAGAATGATTGAAATCGGACTACTATGAAAAAAATTATGCGTGGTTATAAATAAAAAAATATATACGCGTCGAATTGTATACTTCCTCCGGTGGTTCGTCGGTCAAAAAAGAATAATAATAAAGCAGTGAAATTCTTAAGGTAGTGCAACACTAGGCGATCTCTTCCAGGCATCTTCCATTCCAGGATTTATAGTTCGAAACAATCGAATATTTTTAATATGGTAAAGTTAAGGGATAGTAGGTAACTATGGTAACCAAGGAGTAGGATTTCTAAATCAAATTCATGTGTACCTAAGTATGATCTGATAAAACATTATTGAAACTACTTCCTTGAAACAAGCCATTGTATATTTGATTAAAATATTTTATTGCATTATTCTGTAATACTGGTATACTGAACATCGTAAAGCTGTCAATAGCACACTAACTAGCAGGTATCACACTAGATATGACCAGATTACATCCAGAATTGGTCAAGTGACGAAACTAAACTTTTGCATAAGCGGCTTGGTATTTTTTCATACGATTTACGATGGTAGCTCCAACCCAATTGGAGAGATAAGTTGGTCCAGCTAGAGTCCCGTCTCAATCTCGTCAAGGATCGCGACATTGGTCCGGAAGCCGTCCATTTCTGGAATTATCTCGCAGGATGACGGTTCATTGGCGGAGGCGAGCGTAGTCCAAGCCACGTGTGATCGCCATCTCGGTTTCCTTATGGCTTTTAATTCAAATAAGATCAAAACAAGATAAGCAGGAAAATTAAAAAAAATCTTTTTAAAGTAGGTACCAATGTGGATAGTTTCAGCAGTAGGATAAATGTGTACCTACATGTCCACCAGTATACTACTGTGCCGGCTTTTTAGGGTTCCTTACCCAAAGGGTAAAAACGGGACCCTATGACTAAGACTCCAATGTCTGCCTGTTTGTCACCAGGCTGAAATTTTTACAGATATATTTCTGTTAACGGTATAACAAAAAAAATAAAAAATAAGGAGGGCTCCCATACAACAAACCTGAATTTTTAGCCGTTTTTCGCTCGATATTAATAATGGTACAGGTAGATGCTTGAAATATTCACAAAATATTTAGTTGTATATTCACTTCAATACTAAATAATTAAATTAAAAAAAAGTGGGCTCCCATGCAATACGCAACAAATCGTACGCGAGTTCGATTCGCACTTGACTGATTATTTAGTTCCTGCACCGAACGTCTAGTGGAATATACATTATATTGGTATTAGTTTGCTTGAACCCACACAGACATGTAAGGCAGGGGTTCTTCAACTGGGCCATCATGGCTATTACCATTTGGTTTTAATTGCAATTCTACATATCTACGACTAGAATTAATTTAAAATTCCTATAGAAAATCATCGATTTTGGTTGGGTCGTATCAGTGAAAAGAAAAAATTTAGATATTAGATACATGTAGCACAATACGTATAGAAATTAATCTTAAACTATGTCTGATAAGCTTTATCAGTCTGCAAACTGAAAATTGATAATTTATTTACACTTTCTGTGGGACTTTCTATACCTTGTACGTTTCATGGAATGTTTACTTTAATTGAAACAACCACCACACGAATACGCCAAAATATTTTCACTAGTCACGTGTTTTACGTCGCCAGACCATTGATCTCTCCCCATGGTTCCCCTTGTCGGGGCGACAGGCTGGCGCCCAAGTGTCTGCGTTACCCGCCATCGAATTTATATCCCTTAGCGCGGCAGTCGGGATTCAGGACCCCATCGCGCTGCACCATGGATTTGAGTGCATTTCGCTACCTTTATATCATAATGTGTAATTTAGTGTACGTGGCTGCAAAGCTCGAACACCCAGAACCAACGGAAAAGGACGATGATGGAATACACAGCAGTGCTCGAGGAGGAGGTCACGGGGGCGGGCACGGCGGTGGGCATGGCGGCGGTCACGGTGGCCACGGCGGTGGTCATTTCGGAGGCGGTCATGGCGTTGGCAGAACACATTTTTCAACCTCTCACCACACTTACTCGTACCATCCGCCCAGCCATATATCATACACCTGCAGATACTGCACTCACACTACAACCTACCCAGTGTACCACGGACAGCCTCCAGCTTACGTCTACCAGTACCGAGATTCATCTAATAGATATGGCGATTTACTCACCGGACTTGCCTTATACAATCTCGGCAGATCTTCAGCACACCATGACCATAGTAGTCACTACCACACGGCCGTTCCTGACGAAACTTGCTCCTTGCAAGTGATCGATAAAACGCACTTCGAACAAACGACTATCGACTGCATCATCATGTCATCCTTTCTAAGTCAAGCTCAAGATATGGAAATCTATAACGCCAGTTCTCTTAAAGTGGATATTACGTCATCGGGAGCTCCAGTCAAGCCTACGGTGGATGACGGGTATCGTTTGCAGATCACGTATGATCAGGTGTGCATGTTGTGGCACAATCGCACCATGGTGAAGGAAAGAAAGGATATTCCTTGCGCCTTGTTGAAACAATACGCAGATACGATGAAGCCTTCGGGCGTGCCTGTCTATATTTGGCTGCCGACGTTCATCGGTATAGTGTTGATGATTGTTCTTTGTTGCCAGTGCACCAAGAAAAAGAAGGAAGTCAAAGAAGACGTGCCGTTGAATCAAGATCATGTGATTGGATATTGTTCAAATGTTCGGGTGGAATAATAAGAAATTCCAAATACTCAAAATAGATTTAAATTAAATTTAAGCCACATTTTATAATAGCTAAAATAATAATGTAGACAACGACTTATTAGTATCTCGGTTAGCTGCTTTTGAGTGGTTTGCTCATGTATTATACAATTATTTTAAATGTTATTTTTGTTGCGGTCGAATGGAGACTATAACAGCGGTTCTTTTGTCGCAATACGATACCACCCTTATGTATATCACATGCAATATTACTCATTTTGCAGTAAAATACAATGTAAAGACTGACATGTGTGTGTAAATTATCATTTGACGATTCTTATGACGACAATGTATACTCGTAACATATAGGTAGGTCTTGTAGAGTCGTAAATATTTTCTTACAAATAGATTTGTAAAATAACAGGACAGGAATAAGACCTGGTCAAAAAGATTTAGGATCATTTTATAACAACTAATAATATGATCGATCAATATTTCACTATAGTGATATAATATCAAGAAGAAGCAATGCAGTAGCAAAGGGTTTACGTCTCTATGCTCTGTGCTGCTTGTCGGTTACGGTACGGAAAATGGTACGGATTATTGGCTGGTCAGGAATACTATGGGGGCCCATAGTATTCTAAACTCAGAGCTGAGTGGGGGGAGAAAAAGGATACATGAAGATGAGTCGAGGTGAAAACACTTGTGCGCTGATGAACACTAAAGCCTGCTCATCAGTACTAAAATAGATGAATTTGACCATTCTTCCGTCCAGATAACATAAATATACATATATTTTGATATAAAAACAAAATATTTCGGTTGTCTACAGAACAATAGAAACATATAAAAATAGTTTTTTTTTAAATTGAACGCTTTTATGTACCTATATAATAAAAAAATAATACCTAACTCAAAAATTAAATTCGTGGAGTCTTCGCCTTCGCAAAATTTCATTATGTACGTTGCGCTCCACGTTTTTATTTTTGAGTTATATTTTTTTAGCTCTTAGGACATAAAACCGTTTAATTAAAAAAGGTTTTTTACCAATTTTATTTTTGTGTTTTTAGTTTTTCATTTACTACTAAAACTGTGTTCTAAAAGCCCTTTTAATTGATACCCAAATTGAGGGAATTGATCTCACAAATATATTTCTTAACTAGGCAGGTAATTATATTTTTCTAGCACTCAGCCATCTAAAGACATCATAAAAATTAGTTTTTATCATCGTCACCATCTACAGAAGCCATTACGCGTGTCTCGACACGCACTTGACAACTTATTCTCCTATTAGCCCGGGAGGTAAGCTCAAAAAATGAAACTATTTTCTAAAAGCTGATTTTTTGGTATTAGGTAGTCATAGTGGTGTACAACAATCCCCCGGATTCAGTCAGCTGGGATGCTTAGCGTTTGGAGGGGATACCAGATTGAATTAAAAAAAAAATAAGTGTGTATCTTGCAACTACTTTTAAAACCTAAAAATTGGCGTGCGAGAAGGAAGGTGAAACTGTTGTGGCGGTAAGCTGGGTCATAATGATGAACATAATATTTTAAAATATGTGCAATGTCTAAAGAAATACCTGTATATCAGCAAAATAGGTGGATAGTGCTTCCTGACCGAGTCTGACCTATACCAGTGACCGCAATGGTATATCGTCTCAATTACAAGATCGCCGTACTGTTTTATAAACAGTTGTCTATTTATTTACTTTGAGGCTATTAATGTTCATGAACGTGTTTTGAATGAAAATTACGCAAAACTGCTGAAATCCGGCAAGCTGATGATAGAGATGAGTGGAACGGTTTGGTCGGAACTAGAAATATTATAAAAATGGGTTTGGTTGTATAAATAAATGTTTACATTTACAATATATTACGCTTGCAGCAACATGTGGTGTATAGCGCTGGCCGAATCATACAACTCAGCGTATGTGAAGTTAGCTACATGCTGCGAGAAACCCAATCAATGCGCAGCTTTAAGTGACCTTCAGTCAGGATGGGATATTGCGCAAAATATAAATAAAAAATAAAATAAAAACTTCATTTCTTCTTTCTTTTTGGCCAAAATTCGCGGATAGTGAAATAAATGGGTATTCAAATGTCTATGTACAAAACAAGGACTTTGTATACTATCTGGACTGCGCACAGACGAAATTTGGCTCAAAGTTAGTTCAGGAAAATTCAACCTTAATGCGTTGTAACAAAACATATATTCCTTTGAAATGGTATAAGAGAGACGCTGTGCCGAGTGAGACTTCCCAAAGTGATGAAGTTGTCCCGCTCGCACTATTGCCATTTCGAAACGACACTTATAAATGGTAGAATTATTACCTGTAAAGCCGCGACTGTCTTAACCATTTCTTAGTTTTTTTAACAATGTAGTTTGATAAGATTTTAGTTCAAATTGCGAATAGATGCCAATAAAACAGAGTTTGATATTTATTTTGTATGAATATACCTACGTCTTTATGATTAACGGTTATTTTTTATTTTTGACTAGAGTATCACCGTCGATTGCAAATGGCGTACTATGGTGTATACAAAGAAGTGTAGTAGGGTGACTATGCTGGACATATTTCTTAAACATGCTGCGTGTACAATTGGTGTATAGTCGTGGTTGTCATTTTTAATTTTTTTAGGTTGTAGAATTCAAAATTGGCATCCATATTGGAATTAAAAACGGCAGACGTCACTTTTTTGAAAAAATCATGGGTGTAGTTTTCGAGGTTTGTTGGGGTGTAGATTTCAAAATTGGCATCCATTTTGGAATTAAAAACGACAGACGTCACTTTTTGCTAAAAGTCGCGATGGGTGTCGCTTTTGAGGTTTTTGGGGGTGTAGATTTCAAAAATGGCATCCATTTTGAAATTAAAGATGGCGGACGTCACTATTTTGAAAAAGTCGTCATGGGTGTCGTTTAATAGGTTTTTGGGGGTGTAGATTTCAAAAATGGCATCCATTTTGAAATTAAAGATGGCTGACGTCACTATTTTGAAAAAGTCGTCATGGGTGTCGTTTAATAGGTTTTTGGGGGTGTAGATTTCAAAAATGGCATCCATTTTGAATTTTGAAATATACACCACCAAAAACCTCTAAAACTACACCCATGACGACTTTTTCAAAAAAGTGAGTCCGCTATTTTTTATTTCAAAATGGATGCCTTGTTTACTACAGAAGCCTTAAAATTCTGTTAACTACGGAAGTCTATTCGTGGACAAGTTTTCGTGATAAGGTCTATTTGTGACAAAGTTTTCCGTGAAAAAGTTTTTGTGAAAACATTTTTCGTGGTTATATGTGTCAAGATTACATCTATGAAATTTAAACGTTGTTCAACACCGTAAATATGGATTCCAGACCATTACTGTCGTCACAAAAGTGAAGGAACTCATCGAGATCTACATTTCCGATGACAGCTGTCAAACTTAAAAGTGGTTTATCTCCGTCATTATCAATTCTAGACCATTGCTGTCTTAACAAAGGTGAAAGAACTCTTCAAGATCTACATTTCCGATAACAGCTGTCAAACTTGAAACTGAATTATCTCCGTGCATATTAATTCTAGACCATTGTTTTTATAGGGATTGGTTTTATAGAGATCTTCAAGGAAGGCCTATGCCCAGCAGTAGGCGCCTTATTGCTAAAGCGACGACGATGACGAAGGACGACGAGTTAGGGGTAAGATAACTGCGATTCCTGCGTGCAGTAACATTCCAAAGAAACATTATATCCCAAGATGATCGAGATGTTTTGGTCATCCTACTTGGAAAAGAGACACAATCATCTGATGTGGTATCCTTGTCGGCACGTTTTTCTTTGCCAGTACTCAATCCTGTTTATATGATAAATCCATGGTACAAAAAATATCAACTAAAGAAATAAAACGAAAAACTTAAGAGAAAAAAAAAAACATGAGCAAATCGAATTCTAACTAAAAACTTCTTCATTTAAAAAGCGCGTGCGTGGTCCAAAGAGTTTGGACGCGTCGCGCGCGACAAAGAGGCGGGTAGCGTAGGCGAACGCAACAAGGAGTCGCTTGTTGATGCCCTTAGAGAATTGTGTGAACAATAATTTTCCTCAAGCCGGGTCGATTGGTGCCGATAGGTGCGTGATAGATATTTACATACGATTTTATCTTGAAGGATCTGTAGCTAAATCCTCCAAGGGTATCAACAAAGGAATCCTTATTGCGTTTGCCCACTCTACCGGCCTCGTTTGTGTGCGCCACGTGTCCTACCTCTTTGGATCGCGCACTTTAATTTTTTAGTTTTAATTCGATCTTCTTTTGTTTATTTATCTCTTAGTTTTTTTCGTGTCGTGAAAATTTTGTACATAGACATTTGAATATTTGTTTCAACACTGCTGCCTTCTACAATTAAGTGAGCTAATAAGATAATAAGCTTAGTGCATAATTAATCATAACCAATGAAATTATATGTATTATTATGTTGACTGCGACGCGTTCGGCTCCTTCAATGCGTGAAAGCGGGCTGCTGTTTGATACCAGAAAAAAACAAGTGAGCATCACTTTGAGCCATCTAATTATATTTATCATTCACTGATTTAAAATATGTAATAAAACAGTAGGATAGAGGTAAGTCCTTCTAAATTCTTCCCAAGAATTTTATAATCGCTTATGTTGTATCTACCTACCTTAACAAAAGGACCTTCTGCCTGCTATATGAGTAGGGTGGGTTGGGTAGTTTACGAACTTGACTACCATAATACGAAAATAATAGCTGTATAGAGTTTTAGTGAATATAATACTAAGCTGGAAACATATTTTTGGGACATATTTTTTACCTATATTAGACGACGCGCTGAAGTGATATTTTCTAACTATGTATTGCGGCCCGCCTTCTCTTTGCTACGGGTACCATTCAAAAAGCTCTTGAAGACCAAAATGTCTATTGGCTTTATCTATTGAACAATCCGTTCTAGATCTAAGCTACAGGATATTGCTAAAGATGACGGGAATAGACTTTTCATCACATTTATTCGAAAAGGTCTACTTGGTTCGCCTTTAAGTGCGCCCAAAGGAGGTGTTTTCTATGAGGAACTTTATAAGTGCGCCGGAATTATCTTTTGCCGCGCACTTTTTGAATTTGGAACAAATAAGTGCGACGGAATGAACTTTGCCGCGCACTTTTTGAATTTAGAAGTATTTGTAATGTTAGTGTTCAGCGCCAAGAAAATGAATGAAAATAATGTAAATATAAGTTTTCATTTGTTTTATTATTAGATACCATTTAATTTCAATTTAGTTGTTTCTCTACGTTTTATTAAATAATAATATTAAATATGAGGCGCCTTTTGTTTTCTCATAGAGGTGATGAAAAGTAGAGTGTACCACTCGGGCGCAAAATATATATTTGGCTCGGGCGTACTTTTAATCCCGAGCATACTCACTTCAAATTAGATAGATTCAAAAAAGCGCCCTCGCCATAAAAATATTATTTTGCTCCCATCTACTATTATTTTACTTTACTATCTTAGTAGTAAACTAAGTACGATTAATTGTTTATTAGCTCTGACCATAGTAGCTCAATTCTGCCACATGGGTATCTTTAATCGTAACGATTAATTACTAAATAAACAAAATATAGCAAGTTGCATTATGCTAATATTTTTATACTTTTAGGGTTCCGTAACCAAAAGGTAAAAACGGGACCCTATTACCAAGACTCCGGTGTCTGTCCGTCTGTCACCAGGCTGTACCTATCTCATGAAACGTGATAGCCAGAACGTTGACATTGTCACAGATAATGTATTTCTGTTGCCACTAGCAAAGAATACTAAAAATAGAAAGTAATAAATATTTAAGGGGGGCTCGCATACAACAAATCTGAAAGGGTTGCCTGGAAGAGATTGCAATAAGCAATAAGGCTGCCGTTTGTTACACTAGTTTTAAGTTTTTTTTCCTTTCTATGTATTTTTCTTTATTTCTGTGTTAACAATAAAGTGTTCATTCATTCTTTAATTCAATTTTTAGCCGTTTTCGCTTGATAATTATTAATAACGGCGACAGGCAGATATACTTGAAAATTATTCACAGAATATTTAGTGAAATTATTTTTAAAGTGCATACTTTACAAGCAACGTGATTTTTTTGCTCGATATTAATAACGGCAACCGGAAGATGCTTGAAATATTCAAAGAATATTAAGTTGTATGTTCCTTCAAAAATAAATAATTAAATTAAAATATATGAATAGGGGCTTCCATACGGTAATACAGAACCCTTGGTGCGCGAGCCCGACTCGCACTTGGCCGATTATTTAATACACTTTCTTTCTAGACGTATCAGCAGCAGGATGTCAACTGCTGCCTCTGTATAGATTTCTTTTGAGGCTAGTTGGAAGTAGCTTACATAAAAAAGAAAGTTAAAGAGTGGATAAGGATTTACTTATTACCTTTTTTAAATGCGCCGCTGTTTGAAATAAAATTAAAACTCCAGCTTACATACGAAAGTCGCTTTCGCTCTCACGGTATACTAATAGCCGAAGTCCTATCACAAGGTCATAATCCTAATAATAACTAGATAACCGATTCCGAGCAGTCCAGTCACAGATGTCTGCGACAACGTTTCCTGAGTTTTGTTTGCTAAAAGTCGCAATTTGAAATGAATCGATTGTTGGTGTTTCTTACTGTGGTATTTGCCGTGGGTGTTAATACTCAGTCCGATGCAGGAGAAGATCAGATACACAGCAGCGCTCTTGTGAACTATCGAAGATACGGGAGACATCGCGCCGGCCCTGGTGTTAGAGGCTTTTTCAAAGAGATTTCAAAGTATCTACGATTCATACCATTGTACGGGTGGATTCTTATAGCGCTTGCTATATGTTCCGGTGGAATTATTTTTTGCTGCATTAAGTGTAAAAGGAATGAAGAAGCGCCAGCCGATGATGATGGTGAAGTTGGTAACTTTGAAAATTGTGACTATCCTCGTCAGTGTAATGATATAGAATATGCATGAAGTTTTATTATGTATTGTGTTTACTAGATTCACATAATATTTATGGATTTATTACATTTGCATTATGCATTTTGGGCTTAGAATAATTTGTTCATTAGTTTCAAAATAGTCAACACGCAAAAAGATTACAATATGTTTGTAAATTTTAAAAGCTAGTGTTGGTTTTTTTCTCATTTATTCATTAATTTGAAAATTTAGTTTGTAGATTTATCTTTAACAACAGGCAAAGAGACGCTTTGTGTAATAGGTATAATTTGTAGGTCTCGGGTACCACTGTTTGAAATTTTAAAATAAATAAAAGACACAAGCTTTAATTTGTTGAAATGCGCGGAAATAGTTTGTTTGAGAGTATTTATCTCTGCGAACCAAAAAATAAAATCGCCATAAACGCCTACTTAAAATGACATTATTTATGTTGACGCACTAAGATTTTGGTTTATGGGCGAAGAAAAAACACATATATTTTCAGTTTCCGGTACCCATTATCTAGTATCTCTAAATAAATACAATAAATTGTGGAGCTGTAAAATAAATTTGGCAAATAAATTATCTTAAAATTACCGTGAGATTAGCACGTTACAATGCTATATACCTATGTTATGATGTATATATGTTTAATAAAATATTCAGTTCATACTTTAACTTTTAATTGAAACTTGTTTACTTAAATAAAAAATAATTCATTCAAAAAAGCCCTAGTCTATAAAATATTTTCCTTTTGTGTCTGAGCCATAGAAATTACACAAACACATTCAGTTTACCCCTGCATTTTGATATACAGGATGTCCCTGAACTCAACATCAAGCCTGAAAAGCTCGAGCCTGTACACAGGGTCATTTCTAATCAATTAGCAACATTTTAGGGGCTTATTCTGTATATTAACTAACAACTTTTGTTTAGCGACTTTTGTCAAATATCAAAAAAAGTTGTTCCATAGAAAAATATCTTTTACCCTCGACAAAATGTATGGAGCAGATGATTTTTTTTTTGAGTTTTGATAAATGTCGTAGTACAAGTTGTTAGTTTAGATATACAGAATAAGCCCCGGTGCGAATTAGGATGCTAATTGATTAGAAATAACCTTATATATGTGCTCTAAAACCAGAAAGATTGGTAACTCCACCCTCTTGGTTTTTGAGATATTATGGTCAATTTTAGAAATTTGACCAAAAATGCCACCTTGCGGCACTCCAGTTCAAGCCGTGCCTTGAGTTTTCGACATTAATTAATTTTTATGTTTGTATTGGACGTTGAGTTCAGGGACATCCTGTGACGTCCTGTAGATACTGAACATAAAAATATTATGTGAGTTCAAATTATTGTAGGATCAAATCGTCGGTTTACCTTGTTCGTGGATGTCCTATACTGCACTTCCAAACATGAATAAAAAGAAAGAAAAAACCGGAAAAGTGCGAGTCAGGCTCGCACATCGAGGGTTCCGTACAAGCACATTGTTAAAATAATTAAAAACCTGTTTTAGCCTGTGCTAATGAAGTTATTTTATATGATACCTTACATGATCGATTTACTCACTTTGAATTTTGAACCCATATTTTGTGAATTTTGAGGCCCTTTTTTGCGATTTAAAGAAAATGTACAGTTTTAAGATTTATTCTTATATGTGTACTCTGAGACAATGCTTCTCGCCAAATTTCATAGTTCTATGTCAACGGGAAGTACCCTGTAGGTTTTGATTTTCGTGAGTGTCGAAATATGCGGATTTTTACGACATAAATGGCTCTAACTTTTTTATACGATAACTGAGAAGTTTTTCTTTTATATAACTGCAAGAAACCATAGATATATGTATACAGTTTAAATTACAACTCGATATCTTTACGCGTTCCTGAGATAAAGAGTCTTGACATACACACAGACGGACAGATGGACAACAATGTGATCCTATAAGGGTTCCGTTTTTTCCGTTTGAGGTACGGAACCCTAAAAAAGATAGTAGCTATGCTAAGGGGCTACTAAACATCAAAATCAAAGCCTTATCTACAATACAAGGAACCGATCATCGAATAATTGGTACTTGTCTGGCAAAACAGGCCTTCAATGAGTATATTAAAGAGATAATGGCGCCGTGACGCGCGCACTGAATCGTGATCATGGGTTCTTTATGCTGGCCATAAAGTTATTGCTTGTCTGTATGTCACGTCTCTTTTCTGTTGAAAAAATAAATATAAAATTGAAATTATAATTAATCTATTACCTATTATACGTAATGAATCATTTGGCAGGCATTTGGAATATCGAATCAAAATCGTTTATTTGTTAAAATATTGTCTTACAAAGTAGATGTTAAAGGAACAATAGTGTCTCAAATATTCTACCTTTACAGGTGTACACATATTTTATAAAATAAATAGGGGTATTTGGCTTAACATTATTTATTCATTTATTTTCTTAAGTGAGTCTTCTACAAATAAACAGTTGTCAATAAGGGACTTGTGTAATTTGTGTCTTAAAGTATCATAATTTAGTTCTTTATAACAATTTGGCAATTTATTGTATACAATAAATATTATTACTATATACACACACCCTCTGTTGCGGTATATCCAACTTATATTTTCGTCGTTGCTGTCTATCTCTCCCATCAGCGCTACTATTTAACGGAAACTCGGATTATCTTTACTTAGACCTTCAAGGGTCTATGGAAAACCCGATTGCTCTTTGTGTTGTAGCTGTAGGTTTTTTGCATTTTGTTGTAGTTAGTAAAACATTTGCTTGATATGAATTATTTTTCACCAAAAATGGCACAATCAACTAAAATTCAAATAGTTTGCTCGAATAGACGTAAGCCATTTCTAGATTATTGTTGATTTTTCAAAACCAGCCGCTTCTGATAAAATTGAAATGGGACTACCTCTGAAGTACCTATGGTCTATAAAAAATAATAATAATCAAAATCGGTTCGTAATTGGCGGAGTAATTGCCATACGTGTCGAAATGAGAACCTTTTTCCCTTTTTGAAGTCGGTTAAAAATACTCGCTACTTTTTCTATGAAAGATACTTAAAAATGTTTTACACATTTTAACTAACCTATCATGGGCAATTTGCGTATCGTTTTATAGGTGAGCGCACTTATAGCTCGTCTCGTCGTTTAATCAAATAAATAAGGTAAAGTCGCAGGATACCGTGAGTTAATAAGTACAAAACAGTAGAAGGTTTAGTGATAGCTTGCCCACACGTTTGCGGCACGGAATCTGACGAAAACAAGCGTGATCACGCATGGACGGGGCGCAAATTAGCCTGATTTGGGATTTTGAGGCATTATATGAATATTTGGAAAACATTATTATGGATAGTGGAAAATACAAGCATCGTGACTGAATTTATAGCAGATTACGAATTTTGGTTTGAATAAGAATGACAAAAAATAGTAATAAAAAGTACGTATAATGCGTCAATAGTGTAGGTATTTAACGCGTTTTAAAAATGACTCCTAGTTGTTTCTAAGAGGCGTTTAAATTTGTTACAAAACAAAGTAAGAAGTTAAATTTCTGAGGTTCCGTCAAGAAAAAAACAGGTTATTTCTGATTGAATGTTTGAATAAATAAAACATCAAATACAGGGCGTTTCTTTCGAATACGGATATTAGGCCGTAGAATCATTCTCTCTATCAAATACCTAAAGCGAAAAAGAAACAGAAATCACACCATCGTAAGTATAATAGCTAATTAGACTATTTCTGTTTCTTTTTCACTTTAGGTATTCCATTTCCGTTCCAAAGATAATACTTTTTACGTTGCTATTAAATTTACGATGGCGCCTTCATAATTGGGCCTATATTCTAGCTAGGACGCCATTGTACCTACTCATCATTATGACGAACTTTTATATGGGACCAACCCCAAAATCCTGAAAAAATAAGCTGTTTTATACATTTAATCGAATGTTAACGAATTTTTTGTATGGTTATAATCATATCCCAGAATATTATTTCCGTTGTTTAAAGAAACACTGTAGTTAAAGTTACATAAATTAGTTACTTGGGTAGACAGAGGAACTTACATACTTAGTAGGTCCCACCTACCCCTTTCTTCTATCGTATGGCTAGACAGAAGCAACCAAAGGGTCGCTTCTGTCCGTACGCCACCCTTTTATGGTGGACATTCCGCGCGTTAGAACCAAGCGTTTGAATTCTCATTCCTCATACGAACAGTCAGAATGTGGAACGCTTTGCCTGGGTCTGCCTTCCCGCTTAAGTACGACGTCTTCAAATCCCGACAAATAAAAAAGTAAAATGGTATCTTGTAGGTAAGCGTCCTACACCCTAGACCGCATATTTGCTCAACATCAGGCAGTATGTAGTCAAACGCAAACCTATACGGAATAAAAAATAAAAAAGGTACGTTTTGAATGTTTCTGATTTACCAGCACAGCCATTTGGTTTCCACGGAACGGTTAACTTCCACCATTTTGTGCATCTAACTTGGAGACATTATGAGTCTTAAAAGTCACCGCAACCGCGCTGCATCTCCGTTTCATTTAAATTAACTTTCTTTATCTAGTACAGTAAAGCGACCGGTGTTACTTTTTAATTTAAGCGCCCTTATTTTTCTTCATTAACTGCACTTAGTACAGATATTATGGTATAATTCTAACAAAATGGCTAGAGAGGACGCCGCTTCACTAAAAGTCTAGACTTGTTATCTGTGTAGACGGGGGTTCATATTTCTCTAATGAAATGTTCACATATCCAGTTTCAACTGGCAGAACTGTTAAGTAATAAATTCAATTTAATTTAATTTCCATATTAAGTTGGTTAATATGAATTTATTGAGCATAATATAGAAAAAATGAATAGAAATGAATATATAAACAATGATAGAAAAGTGAGAGTTAGATTTAGAGTCAAACTCAGAACTCCAATATAGAAAGAAGACCAAAGGCGATCATAAGTTCTCGTCAAAAATATTTGAAGTTTTGGAACCACCTAGTTAGTTCACGATAAACCACAATCTACAGTTTGTATTCACATTTCACCTAGTTTCACATCGCCGATCGTAAATCGACGTTTTATAAAAAATCGGTCATGATTTATAGGTCAATCTTCATGTGGTCGGTGAAAGCATTGAAATGATTTCGTGTATTTTTAGTCGACATATTGCCTTGTCGTGTCGTGCACGTGTTCACATGTACACAAAGTATTGCTTGTTGTTTACGTCAAACAAAAATATCATTCCTTTGAGTTGCTTTGACAAAGTAGGTACTTTGGCTTTGCGACTTTACCTTCTCCTTGCATCTCTTGATTTTCTTTAAATTATTTTATTGAAGTTATGACTCGTAGAAAGTTGCTTAATAATCATTACCTAAAATATACAATACTTACTACTTTATATGCTAAAACTACCTTCGCTACTACTACATAGAGTCATATCATTACCTTGCTCACGAGCATTTATAATGAGCAAATCTATACAGGGTTATTGACCGACGAACCACCGGAGGAGGTATACAATTCGAAGCGTATTTTTTTTTTATGTATAACTTTTTACTACTAATTACGCATAACTTTTTTCGCAGTAGTCTGATTTCAATAATTCTTTTTTTATTGGAAAGAGTATACTTCGAAATTGGTCCCATTTAAATTTTATCAAAATCGGCTGAGCCATTTTTGATATATCAACAATAATGTGAAAATGTTATATCGATCCGTGCGAAATATTCGCGAATTCTGTACACGGGTGAAGTCGGTCATGCTAATATGTGAAAAAAAATAATATTGTTTCTAATCAATTAGCATCCTTTTAGGGGCTTATTCTGTACATCAATACTAACAACTTTTTTTCTACGACTTTTGTCAAAACACAAAAAAAAATCAGCTGTTCCATACATTTTGTCGATGGTGAACGATATTTTTCAATGGAACGATAAAATTTTTTTTTGAGTTTTGACAAAAGTCGTAGAACAAAAGTTGTTAGTTTTGATGTACAGAATAAGCCCCTAAGAGGATGCTAATTGATTAGAAATAACCCTGTAGATAAACCTAAGTAGAAGAAATATCGCAGCAAAAATGGTAGTAAGTAGGCAATGCTGCTACAAGTCGTGCTCGTGTTTAGTCACATTCAAAAAACTATTTGATACCTTATTATCAGGATCATTGTAGCCACAATATTAATTTTGATAGTGATTCGTTTGTATTTTTATCTATTTCGCGGCTTCACTATGTTGAGGAAAACCCAGATTGTACTCAAATTTCACTATCATCAATCCATTTTCCCCCCTTTTACATGATAAGGAACACTTAACTAGACTGATAATATTTGCCAAAGCATATATTATGAGTGACTGTGTCTGGGGCTCTATTTTTGAAGTGATAGCTTGCCAAAACGTATGCGTAAATTGTCACGTGACCGAGTAAGTACAGGAACGGGTATTGAAAATCTGTGTTAGTGTAAACGGCATAGCATAGCATGCGATAACAAAAGCCATTTTCTAACGTTTAGATAATTGAACCCTGAAAGTAAGGCCAATAAACAAGCCAAGGAGTTAAGACGACGACGCGACGTCATGTGTCTGATCGTTTTTTTTCGTATTTTTGTATGAAAATTTTACAACAGTAATTTTAGATCTACTTAATAAAAGTAACAAATAAGAAAGTAATTTTTATGTAGAGTTTTGGCAATACAGGAAGAACACTCTGTATTTTTATTTAAAAGAAAAATAGGTGGTGCTATACGGTATTCTGTAATGTCTAACGTCGTTGGTTGCACCATATTTTGTAATAAATGTATACCTCCTTCAATACCACGAATAACTGGGTTGCACCACGAATGAAACGTTGATCATTGTAATGTTTGGTTGATTTGCCGATTTTTCAGTCGGTACTACCGAGCACTGAAACAATTTTGTACAATATGTAGTAATGTTAATTTTCTACAAAAAAAATGTACAAATCGACTAATATATACAGCGTAATTTTTTTTTATTTCTGGCGCAACCTAAGAAATAAGGCATAAGAATCGCACCGTACAAGTACAATACTACGAACCGATTTAGATCCATCTATGTCAATTGAAGTATCAGCATGGAGTCTCATTGAGAAATTGACAGTAATATAAATTGATGTTGACGTTCAGATATACAACAAGATCTGGCGACGATCCAGAGCATTATGTAGAGTAGAACGCGAAAATTAAAATGTTCGCAGAATAAATTCTTGTTGTGCCACTGCTTGATAAATGTTATCAGGAGAATGTAAATTTATATATCTTTTTATACTTCAGTTTGGAATAATTAGTTCCATATTTTAGAATCAAAATTAGTTGATTTTTTACTGTCATCAACTCATCACCGTAAGTATGATGCAATCAATCTTTTTTAGTTTAAATTAGAAAATGTGAATAAGTCAAGGAGTGCAAATTAGTATATATGTATTTATAATCATTTTATATGTATGAATAAATGTGCTGACATAGCATCTACAAGCATTAATTATTTTATCAGAAGATGGTGAGCATTGTGTACCTAATACCTACACGAGTAGGTTCATTGCCTGCCGGCAGATTTGTTGCAGACATAAATTCTAAAATTCGATAAATTAACTGCCGGCGTCATTATGACTCGTAAATATGTGTTTTTATTTGTTTTATTTTAAAATGTGACGTTTTACATTACGTGAATTTATTTTACTACTCTATATTTATTTTTTGAAAGGCGTCTTTTGAAGTTGAACAAATGCGACTTATATTTGGACGTAATTTAGCAAAAATAACTACACTTTGGTTAAAAATGGGTTAGAGATACCAAAGTGGCTTATGCTGATCGGAGATGGGCAGAATGAGTCAAGTGGAAAAAAAACAGATTAATATTGTAGTTTAACGTAGGAATTGGTAAGCAATTAACCATGATAGTATTTCGATGCGTTGACATCATACGGTGATGTCAACTCGTCGAATATATTGATTTTGTCCAATGGTTACCAAATTACTATTATACATGGTTACAAAGCTTATAAAATTCTAAGACTAAAATCTAAGAATATTTTGTAGTTTAGTTTTCTAACATAATTATATTTTGGTAGGTAATAAAAAACAAATAAAATTACGAGAACATTTCCAACATTGCGTACACATGCAAAGTCTTTCCCAAAATCAACTAATAGTCATCAGCTCTAAATTATTTTGGCTCGTATTTATTGTATCATAAAGAACACAATTAAAATGCTCTATTAAGCATGAGTAGTTAAAAGAAACCATTTGAGGGCCGACTTCTATGGATCATAAGGTTCATAAAGCGTAAAGTCATAGGCAATATAATTTAACAGCTTGGACGCGGCGCCGTCGTGACTGCGGTCTTCGTTTTAGCATATTGTTCAAAATGTTATTACTAAGAAGTGATCGACTGATGTAGGTGTTTCTCAGTAAATCAATACTAGTAAATATATTATGTCTCCCACCCATCACTCCCCGCCAAGATTCCAAGTTTAGGTGTAATGGAACAACCACGTGTGTCACAAAGATACTAAATTGGAAAATCAAAGTCTGAACCCGTGAATGCCCCAAGCATTCATGCTCGCCATCGAAGGTTACTTCTTGCGGCGGCATTATGTGTCGGGTCGTTCTCTTCCCTCAAATATGGTCGAGGAGAGCGATGGCGGGCATATGTGTCATACTCGTAATTGGGTGCTGCTAGTGCTCAAAACAGTGAGTAGTGTTAAAGCTCTATGCGTATGCTATATGTAAGCGCACACTTCCGGTGGCGATGAGGTACTCTTCCGTCATTCTAATTTGTATTGTATCCTTATGAATACTATACCTAAATCCGAAAGTGTGTTTGTTGGTTCGTTAGTTACTCTTTCAAGCAGTACTATGCAGTAAGGAGGGATTGACTTAATTTATGCAAAAAAAATTGTCGCCCTTTTATATAGTTTAGAGGTCGGAAAGTATGCAGACTATTAGTCTCGCAGGGTCTAAATTTTTATGGCACCATCTCAAAAGTACCTTATTTCTGGGTTTATTAATAAAAATCCTTAAAAATATATGCACACAGACGAACAAGAAATCTTGAAAATAAGTTTAAAATACAATACGTAGTTGGTTGCAGGTAGACGTGATGAGATGAGATAGACGTCACAAATCACAATCTTACTAATGTTCAAACGAGTATACAAAGTTACCAACAACATAATATATCATCGTCACCGGTCTGCTTGTGGCTTTCACGCAATGCATCGACTGAATAGCTTGGACAAGAATTAACCATGTACCAACTCTCTTTGTACAGTAAAATCTAATAATTATCTTTAGTTAACAAAGGGCACAGACCCTGGAGCTACCTATGTAATAAGAACGCTATGTGATAGGTACAAGAACTATTCTGGCTGGGTTAAGACTTTTTTTTAATCGAAAATTTCCTAACTGTAGTTAGGAAATTTTCGAAAATGAGAGCGAATTTTTTTTAGTAATAGTTCTTGTACCTATCACATAGCGTTCTTATTACATAGGTAGCGTAGTTTAACAAGGTGTTTGTCAGCGATCGCAACGTTTGGCACGGTCAGCCTTCGGATGGGTGACCGCGGGTGGAATTTCAAATTGAACGCTACCGTGGCTAAGGGGACACATTAAATTTAGGTCCCTGTTGTTTTAACGTTTAGCCTTGTAAGAAGCTTTCAGGTGGCTTAAAAACATTGACACCAGGGTTAGCCGGCTCATACGAACTTACTTACCACGTATACAGGGTTACAAGGTAAGTCGACCTATTCCCGTTAAGAGTGTGTAGTTTATTTTGTTTCTGACTAATTTGACTATGAAATACACTATCCTAAATCAAAAACAAAAAACATATTTTAAAAATTGGTATTTATAAAATTCCCAATTTTCGGCTATCAGCTCAGATATTTTGAAACGTGTGAGTCGTATTATTATTTTTATTTGATTTTTACATGTAAAATAATGTTTTATGACCTCACTACCCAATATTGTCCGTAAAATTAACCTTTTATAAAAAGTATTTGAATTCAAATATCTCGAAAACTGTGAGATTTAGGATATGGTGTTTCATAGTCAAATCAGTCAGTAACGTAGTAAACTACACACGCTCAACGGGAATAGGTCGACTTAGCCTGTAACCCTGTATATAATTCTGAATGAATGCAAGATAGTTTTCGATAAAGATATTTCTATTTGCCTATCACGCCCTAGCAAATATCTACTACACAAATACACCCTTAGAAGTTCAACGTGTCACTCTCAATGAGATAAAACAAAGAACATGTAGCAATATATCTAGGGTCACGTAGCCTTTGTCGCTACGAGATTACTTTCGTAGCACTGCTACGATTGCTTAGCGATAGATTGAAAGAAAACTTTCTATCGGAGAAAATAGGCATGTGTATTTTATTTTTGTAGCACGTCATTTTTTGCTATTTCAAGACTTTCCATAAGTAAAAGTTATTTATACTAAAGTCGACTTTAAAAGGTTTTGTGTAATTACTACTAACAAATGTGTAATTAACAATAGTGACTACTAAGCAAATATAAGCCGTGTATTTAGTAGACATCTGCAGATTCTAGTACGGATCAACAAATTAAAAGATGATTATTATAGCATCTTTAATTATTATTATATACTACGGGACTAATCGCACATTAAAATTACGAGATAAATAAATACCTCCTCATCCCGACGATTCGGCCGAGTTGCATCGACCGTGGTCACGGGTCAATGTAGTAATAATGTATATAATAATAATGTGTTCAAATCGCGAAAGTTTAAAAACAACATCTTTACTTAACTTTCTTTTATAACAATTGAATTCTGTGTGTGATAGAATAGTGTCTCCTACATTCTGTAAGTTGAATGCAATCGATATTTTTTTCTATCTATCTAATGATATAGACATTACTATTAACAAAAATCTATCGACATAAAATAATCCCATTGCTTCTTTTATTGATTCATTGATGAACTATGAATAGTTTTGCTTTATTGATGGGTTTCCTTTTTATGGCCTATTATCCTAGCTTTAGGTCAAGCAATAAAAACAGTCTTCCAAGTATAAATAAATTGTATTACTGCTGAAGCATGGATATCATGAGTTAGATTTTGGCCTTTATTTTTGCCATGACGATGTTTACTTTGTCTCAAAATATAATAACTGTAGAGATGAGATCAACACGCGTGTCGGAGGATGGAGTTTTGATGGTGCAATAAAGGCTTCATTGGCTTCCGTGGCGTAGTTGTCCACAACTACGTACTATTTCCTCGTTTATATTATGTTGTTGATAACTTTGTGTACTCGTTTGAACATTAGTAAATATATTGTAAGATTGTGAGTTGTGACGTCTATCTAATACCTGCAACCAACTACGTATTGTATTTTAAACTTATTTTCAAGATTTCATGTTCGTCATATATTTTTAAGGATTTTTGTCAATAAACCAAGAAAAACTTGAAATGAGGTACTTTTGAGATGGTGCCATAAATTCAGACCCTGCGAGACTAATAGCCTGCACATTTTCCGACCTCTAAACTATATAAAAGGGCGACATAATTTTTTGCATAAATTAAGTCAATTCCTCCTTATTGCATGGTACTGCGTGAAAGAGTAACAAACAAACCAACAAACACACATTCGGATTTAGGTATAATATTGATAAGGATACAATACAAATTAGAGTGACGGAAGAGTACCTCATCGCCACCGGAAGTGTGCGTCACGCTTACATAGCATACGCATAGCGCTTCAACACTACTCACTGTTTTGAGCACTAAAATTACTCGTCACCATGTAATTTCTTTATTGATTTTTAGATATTCAATTTGAAAAGTTATCCTGTCATATACCTACTAAAGGTTATGTTTTCCAATAATAAATAATTTGTAATAATGTTAATATTTCTTAAATACACTTATTACACATGTATGTAATTGTAATATGTAATTACACAGTAAGTTTAAAAATATGAGCGTCAGTGAGAGAGAAACTTAAGAGTGGCTATTTGCATGGACATATCACGAGAAGAACATAATTCACGTCACTGCTAAACTAAGATTAAATTGTATGAATAATATTTTGATAATATATACGTCATATAGGCACACGAGCTTTAAATAAATTAAATAATAGTAAATTATAAACTGAAAACCTAAGGTGAAACAAAACTAGAGAGTTTCTTTTCAACAAGCTTTATTCAATAAAAGTGCCTCATATAGTGACTCCATACCCCTCAATTAACCTTGTTTTAGATGTATCTATAGTTCAAGTTTTCAATATAACATATTGCAGTGTTGTGTAAGGGCATATGAACAAGTGATTTGTTGTGCTGTGAATAATAACTGTATTTTTATGAATAACTAGTTTTTACCCGCGGCTTCGCCCGCATGATATTTTGATTTTTGACGCAATATCGGTATAATTTATAGCCTATGTGTTATTCTGATATATAAGCTAGATTATTGCAAAGTTTCATCTCAATCCGTTCAGTAGTTTTTGCGTGAAAGAGTAACAAACATCCATACATCCATCCATCCATCCATCCATTCATCCATTCTCACAAACTTTCGCGTTTATAATATTAGTAGGAAGTAGGATAACGCAATTAAAATTATCAGCAGTTTTATGAAAATGAGTGATCGAGACAACAATGTCTTATCTTGTGAGATCTGTGCTTTGAAATAATCAAAATAGAAAAGTAAAATTTTCAGTGTTGTACTTCTAATGAAATGTCTTTTTTTAAACAATTATGGAATAAAAACTTATTCAGTCATTGAGAGAAAATCGCAGAACTTTAATAATCACACCCACTTCCACTGGTTATGAAGAAGAAGAAGTTTAAAATTACCTTACTTAACAAGTTATACTTCGTTAATTTATTATATTAAGTTATTTGGTTTGTAGGAGAACTTTCTAAATGTTCCATGAATTTTCAGTCTATGAAACGGTCTGAAGTAGATATTTTCTCGTTTAAAACCATGACTGGTAAGAATCGGAACCATGTGGGATGGGTGGGATGTAGGATTTAGAAAACGTAAACTGAATTACACTAAAAATGTGGCAAATGATGTTCAAAATAATATTTTAAAAATGATATACTTTTATGTATAATTTATATCTATAATTGTAATGTAAGTACCTACTAATGTAATTAATGAGCAATTCGCCTCTCACTTTTGCACACCCTTTCGTAGGGTAGAAACATGTTGAGATAATTTACTTATTTAAGACCTAAAAAATGTACACATGTTTAGCAAATAAATGAATTAAATGAAAATAAATGAAAGCAATTTAAGCATTTAGCAATTTGATGAATATATTTATAGTTTTATAGGCTATCTTTTTTGACATTTAATACTTGTAAGACTAGGCAATAGCAACTACAGCAGAAAAAGTTGAAGATATTTTTTAGTACAAAATAAACAAACGTATTGTGTATTTCTTTTAATTTACGATGCTGATCTTTCTTATTCAAACATTTACATTGCTCTTAATAAAATCAGTAATACATAATATTACTCAGTAATTTATTTTAAAATTATTGCCTTAAAAAGTAAACGAAACCAGCAGTTTATGCAACTCTCACAAGATTATAAATTTGTTTTATAAACAATGAGAATCGTGACCAGAATCCTAAGTAAACCAACTGAAACCTCTTGATGGTACTCGTAACTGAGATTACGTGATTAATAATAGAGAGAATGCGATTTAAATGTAAATTGAATTTTAAATGCATTATCACTGTTGATTGGTTAATATTGGACATAGTTTTCTATACAAATAATATTATGTAACTACATTAAATATGGGAGTTGAGCTTAGCTCAATAACACCAAACAAATTATATTAATTTTGAGGTGATTTACACTATTGGAAGAATCTATATTTTCATTTAATCAATGATTATAAAAATTGGCAGACTGATCTGAGTCTTTGTTTTATTATATTTCCTGTTTCTCAAATTGTGTGATAGTTATTGGATCTTGGCACATTGAATCTTAAGCGCGATGCTCTAGAAATATTACAATAAAAAGGAATTTTAATTGGTTGATAACATTATACGAAACTAGTTTTTGCCTGCGGCTTCGCTCTCATGATATTTTGGTTTTTCTGCTATCCCATTACATAATCTTTCGTTTTTTTTTTCTGGATAAAAAGTACCCTATACCCTATGACACTTTCCGCCATTTAAACTTGAAGAAAAAATTGGGTTGATTCTTATCTCTGATGCGGCGTAAAAGAGTAATAAACAAACTATTAAAAGCCATTATATATGTTATCCTTACTAAACTATTAATTTAGTAAGGATAACATAGATAAGAAGAAAGAATTTGAGTGTGAGTATGAAGTGGTGGAGAAAGCTTGTCTCTACGACAAATTATGCCTCCTCGCGTCGCGTCGTATTCCTCATGTCTGAGGGTCGTGCGTGACCTGCGCTTAATAAGCTTCTCTTTCACGATATTTTCTCCATCGTCCTCTATCTTCAGAAACACGCATCGCCTTATGGACTGACGAATCGAGGGTGGTGCGAATCTGTTCGGACCAACAACGTATCGAACTCATGACTGCTTGTCGTCAACTTTCTCTGTGACCATCAATTTCTCAAGATTACCGCCTCATTTCCTTGTTGTTGTACTAAAAAATATACACACTACAAATTAGTAAACTTAATTACGCACATAAATCTGGAAGGCGTCATAATTGAGTTATTTTAATTCCATGACGGACGACATTTTTAGCCCGCGGCACATTCCCAGCTGTCCGTTTATAAATGAAAATACTAATTTTATGTTTGACATTTACAAGGTCCAATGTAGGGGAGACGATATTTTTATGATCTTCATGAAATAGATGACAGTTTTGATCCATGGAGAACTCGACTGCTAATATTTTTAAATGTTTTAGTGCATTCCTTTGAAGTGTTAATTTTTATTTAATTTGCGCCGTTTTTTAAAGTACTGTCGATATATCATACACACTTTACTGTTTTGTAAGTTTTTCAGAGACCATGGCTTGGTGTTATTACATTATGTACTGCTATATATACTGCTTATTGTACTCATATTTATACTGGCAAATGTTACAACATCCATAGAAAACAATATGGTATAGTTATAACTTTTTAGTAATTAGAGACGTTGGCTCCATAAAAAAACTTGGTCATAATGGTCAAATTATATTATGGAATATAATTTTACTCATAATTATGGTCGTCTCAATAAATATGCCGTTTACAATATTTACAAGGGCAGTAGATTGGGCAGAAAGAACATACATAATTATGTCTATTAAAATAATTTTAACTGTACAAAAACAAAAAGCTCATCAAATGAAATAAACAATACTGTAGGCAGGCTCTGTGTCGTTTGAAACACGTTTTCCATTTCAATTCTCCTTTGTGGTAAAATTGCGTGACGGGAATTGGCAAATATTCTTACTTTCACAATTACTCCGTAAATAATAATTCAATAGGTAAAGGTCAACAAAGGACAAAGTGCTTAACTTAAAAGAAAATTTAAAAAGTGCGCAATCATTTTTAGATTTTTTTCATAACGCGAGTAAAATTAAAATACTGATTGCAAGACGTCCTCTACTATAGGCACAAAGGCCCAGTTATACTGAAATCACACATCAGACAAGTACAGTTTACAATGAAACCAACCTGGAAATTGCAAAAATTAGCTGTTCGATACATTTTAAATGAATGATGTTTTTTTGTTGCGTTTTTAGTATTAGTCGTCTAGAAAATACTCTACAGATATTCTATAGGAACGGATCGACTCACAGTGTTAAACGTATTTTTGAGTTTAACTAAAGTTCTCGTCACACAGAGGCGGGAAGTGCGGGAAAGCGATTGCGATCCGGGTCGGGATTTTTTTGTAATATTCGAATTTTTGGACAAATAACAAGCGGGCGCGTTGTGCTTTTTTTTGTTACCCGATCTCGTTGCTGAGGTGACGCGTTTTTGAACTTCTCTCGTTTTTTGACAGATTTGAGCTGTTAGAACTGTCAGAAAAGCGAGAGGGGTACGGGAGCGTGTCACTTCGGTGACGAGATCGGTTGACAGAATTTCCCCGCTGGACCGCTATCGGATCACTTTCTCGCGGCTCCCGCCTCTGTGTGACCCGAGTTTGACTCGTCATTTGTTGAGCTGTTATTCTCCAGTAAATAGATAACTCTATCGATAGGCCATAAAGCAATGATCTAGTAGGGACCTAACTTTTCGAAACTTCCCACTTAAAATCACATTTACGCGTAAACAACAATCATTACGCATATATTACTTACACAACCCAATTAATCACTTTATAAGCACTTGAGCGTTGTGTACAACAATACATTTTGGCATGTGTGCATTGTAAACACACCGTTAAAGGAAATCGCACCTTCCGGTGCAAGCAAAAAAAAATCGCCCTCCGTATTGTGGAACCTCTATAGACTAATTTTGTATGAAAAATAATCCAATAAGTACAAAAATATTCATGAAATATATATATTAGTAGATTTTATATTTTCCAAAAAGCCTTGATGCGAACACAAGTCTCAATCCAAAGTTTTCCTATACGACGAAGTATGTACTCTGCAACATACCTAATGCATTTTCTAGCTTCAATAGATCTACCTGCCAGCTTTTAAATGAATCTGAAATCCTCAAATTTTGTATTCTTCTCCAATAAAAACGATATAATAACCGAGCAATAACGTAACCGTGATTGTTATTGTGTTTAGAAGTGCCACAAGAACATTCCTAAAAGAAATATCTTCGAAAAAGTCGATGCGCAAAAGTTCCCTTGCAAGGTTTTCCAATACGACGTACTTGTACTCGGGGCAACATGGCGCGTTTTATTAGTTGGCAGCCACCGGGCACTTATATGAGACCAGTGCCGTCTGTTGCGTAGCCAAGGATGGTTTACATTACAACGAGCCGGAGATGGAAAAGGTGGAACAATAACTAGGTGTCTCTTTAAAACAGTTTAAGTGATGGACATAATATATTCTAAGATATCATTGTACATAATTGTGATTAAATATTATAATTGACCTTTTCTACGGGAACGACACCTAAATCAAAGACATTCCCTTGCATATAATCTTTAGAAAGTCGAAGGACTTTTAGAAGTGTCCCGAAGAAACATATAATAATTCATCATCATCATTTCAGCCATATGACGACACTGCTGGACATAGGCCTCCCTTAATGATTTCCAATAAGACCGGTTGATATAGCGGCTTGCTTCAAGGGCGATCCTGCGGTCCTAATAAGGTCATCCGTCCACCTTGTGGGTGGACGTCCTACGCTGCGTTTGCTGGTACGTGGTCTCCACTCGAGAACTTTTCGACCCCATTGGTCATCAGTTCTCCGCGCTATATGCCCTGCCCATTGCCACTTCAACTTGCCAATCCGCTGGGCTATGTCGGTAACCTTGGTTCTTCTACGGATCTCCTCATTTCTGATTCGATCTCGCAGAGAAACTCCGAGCATAGCCCTCTCCATGGCTCGTTGTAATAATTATTTTATTTGTATGATTGATTTATATAAAGTTCCCCGTCTATTATCACGTTCCGCCTACGTCTCGGTAAAAGATAAATTATCCTTTGTCCTCCAATAAAAGTCGGGGCGACTGAACTTTTCAGTGACACGTTATGTTGACCAAAAGATTATTAATGCGATAACAAAAATAGTCCTCACATTAGCATTTGAAAAAACCCCATCACCGAAAAAGCATTCATCTTTTTCAAATCTAATAACGTCAACAAGGGTGTCGTCGTTTCATTACTCGTTTGTTAAAGAGGAAGTGGCAGGGTAAGGTAATTATTATAGTACTGGTGCCCCTTCATGATAACTATGTTTAGGTATCCTATGGTAATTGCTTACTCGGAAATACCAATACTGCGTAAATGTAGTCTAATAGAACTTTAGCCCAAATATTTGCTCATTATCAGAAACATTCCCGAAATGACTGTGAGGTCGAACCTTACTTAGCCTAATGTCTGAACAGGATCCCCTCTCCACGTATTGGTACTTGGACGAGTGAACAAGTCCTTATAATAGGGTTCGATAGCGGTCATTGTTACAAAATACCTATTGAAACGGTCTCAAGGAATTGGATTGACTGGTTTATCAGTGAAGGAAAACTTGCATACATGATGAAGAAATTCGTTGCTTTGTTAGCGTTTGTGAATTAAAGTTAAACGCACTGAGACAGCATAATGGGCTTACCCACGAAGAGCGATTGATCTATATCTACTACATTGGCACAGTATGGGTTTTACGGACGTATTCAGGTGGTCTCATAATGTTTATGTTTACTGAAAAGCCCACAGAATGTTAAACCGTACACAAAGGCCAAAGAACTCATTAATAGTTACAGTATGTACTATACTGTACTGTACCAGCCTTTTTAGTAGTCCACTGCAGGACGCACGAAGGGTGATTGGGCCATATCCACCACGCGGGCCCAGTGCGGGTTGGTGGATTCACATACGCCATCGAATTTCTTCTACGGACGTATGCAGGTTGCCTCACGATGTTTTCCTTCACCGAAAAGCCTGTGGTGTGAAATTCCGTACATAAATTCCAAAGAACTCATTGGTACGGGACCGAGGATTCGAACCCATGACCTCACGATTGTAAGGCGGGTGTCACTACCTCTTGACCACCACGGCTTTTTTCAGTACAGCATGTATCAGTATTTATTAGTTTACCAAAATCTACATACTCTTCTCAAACTAAACTAAATTACCTACTATTTCAATCCATTTAGGTATTCATAATTATACATTTACAATAATTATCCCCTTAAAATAAGAAATTAAAGCTTAGCGAAGTTCAGTTGACCTGATATTTTAATTATTAGTGGGTAATAGGTACTTATGTATAAATTTGTATCTACTGAAAACCTTTTGCTAGAACTTTTTGGAGCTCTCTACTTTCTACTTACATGACCTTTGGTTCACTCTTTTAGGCTTTAAATTATTATTATTTTTTAAAGCCGGCTTTTCACAGTACGAGTTTGCTCGGACCGATTGCACTCCGAGTCTACTCGAACGCTACTAGTATTGTTTAAACACATAATTCGAGCGCAATTTGATGTCGATTAGGTATGTGTTTACACAATACGAGTAGCGTCCGAGTAACCATCTGAGTGCACTTGGTCCCAGCAGCAAACGCGTTTTTTGAAAATCCGGCCAATATCTCAACGCCTCTGTCACTATTATAAGTAGATTCATCGTTAGGTCCTTCGTCTGCTGAAAAATAATTAGACAATATTATTTTATACTACGGGACTAATCGCGCACTAAAATTACGAGATAAATAAATACCTCATCATTCCGACGTTTCGGCCGAGTTGCATCGGCCGTGGTCACGGGTAGACTGGAATGTGCAACAGCTGGTACCGCCAATTCAATTTGAACTTGAAAAATAGTCATTACGACACACAACACTGACGGTATCTAACAATGTCCTTCTACCTACACTACGCGATTTGCATTTGTTGACAACAGGATTCCGCGACGCCGATAACTTAAATCCATACTAGACATCTGCGCTAGGTTATGGTAGTAATTTTACTTAGTCGAATCGTCTCATTTCTCGATGCCAATTCGAAATTAGGTAATTTATTTTTCTAAAAACACTGGGTTTGTAGTATTCGTTGTAAGATAATGGTAAAACCACTAGGCCTAACAGAGCTGGTACCCACCCACGCTAAAATTTTCAGACTAGACTTGTAGGCGTAAATGGGATCTAAGCTAACATTCACAGGCCCTTTTTAATAATTATTATTATAATGTAAATGGAAAATCCATTGTTTATTAAGGTAAATAAGTTCGTTTAGGCCGAGTAGCTAGTCCTGGTGTCTGTTTGCAAGCTGCCTGAAGGTGAACTGTGACTAAACGGTTAACTAGAACCTATAATTTAACGAACCTACAAATCCGCTTTCAGATATTATAGTTAACTGTGGCACCGGTGCCGAACGTTGCTTAACTTCGGTGATCTCTAAGAAACACCCGAACAAACTAAACATGTAGGTATGCTATGAGCGATAGTATTATTTATTTATACGGTATCATTTCCTCGAAAAGTAAAGAAATAACTTTTTATAAATTATTTCTAGTCTATGAAATGCTACCAAAAGTTTACTACGTACTTGTTATTCCTCACACGCGCAGTCAAACTTGCATAAATATCCTCACTAAGTCGCAACACGGCGAGATGTCACCTAAACCATCCCTACCTCGTGTTATCTCGGATTTTTACACCCTCTTTGACCTCTGCCTCCCAACCAAGGTCAGTGAGGTCACGAGAAAACAACCGGCTTCGGTATAAGTAATATATGTAATAGTAGACCGCAAATAAACAGTATGGGAAATCACTGTTGTAGAGTTTTTTCGGGAGTTCATAATTGCACGATAGAGTCATTCACTGAAGAGAGTAACATTTATAGATTTTTATTTTCAAGCTAAGTAATTATTCACGTTGACATGTTGTTACAGTTATGTATTATATTTTATTTTGTAACATATCGCAGTCATAGCCTATACTCTATAAAATTTAACTTGATCTCTGCGACAGCTGTCAGAAAAAATCACGCCTATGAAGTCCTGAATTACTTAATAGTACAGACAGTACCTGTCAATGTCATACATTATGGACATGCCGATTAGTGATGGAAGACGAATGATCGTGACCACAGAGTTTTAGATAGAGTTTTAATTAAAATATCGATAGTTTATACTGACGATATTTTAAATAAAACTTGATTTATCATTAATTTTATTGTATATTTTATTATCATAACATTTTTTACATGTGTAATTAAATTAAACCCAATTATATGTTACATTAGCATCGATAATAGTGAAAAACGTCGATAAATACTATCGTTACATTATTATGAGTATATAATTAATATCATAACATTATTTACATGTGTACATACTTGATCTTAAATAATAGTAAGTAAATAAAATTCAATTTCTCACCTTCAACTACTCATTCGATTTCATTACAACATTGTTTAAAAATCGATTTTTTCCACCACTATCCCAACTCTAAAAATGTCAATCTTCTACTGTCGCAGAGATCAAGTTAAATTTTATAGAGTATAGATACAATGATTGAAGCGTCCTGGAATCCTACATATATAACATACACAAGGACAGTGTTTCCGCTAACAAAAAACTACACTGAAATGTCATAAACTATTGTTGATTTCTTTGTGAGTTTAGTCAGTTTGAGTAAACTCAAACTAATTCCTCCAAAATGGATTTAAATCTAATATTGAAACATACGCCCGGCCGGGAATCGAACGCAAGACTCAAGCTTCTATCTATACCATTTGCACTATCAACTAGGTTAGGTGCGTCCTCAGCAATAATTACGAGTATAAAAGCTTGTAAAACATCGTTACATGCGTTATAACTTTCTCACTGAAGTGCTGTCTGCGTAACAAGTGTTGTGTAGTAGTTACCCAACATGTCCCGGCGCTATGTTACTTATGTAATCTCACCTTACTCTAGGTGTGCAGCATATATACAAACGTCGTCCTGCAAATTGAATATATACCTAAAAGTAGCGTATAAGTATAATATAGTGTACTTATCGTCTGAGTACCTTGGCTCGGATGACACATTATATTGTAGGACCCGGTAGAACAACAAAGCCAAAACAAGCCATGTAAAAATCTCCAGGTGGCCTAAGAACTCTGAGACTAGTGCTAGGTACGGTACTCTGCCTAAAGTTAAACGAAATTACTTATTGTTTTAAAACAGCGGTACCTAACCTTTTTCAGTCGCGGACCCCCGAGGATATCAAGTATAATGCCAAGGACCCCTGAGTGAAAAAAAAGGTGCAAATTTCGGACAATATTATATTTTAGTATTCCTTCATTAAAAAAAACTTTTTCGTAAAAAAACATTAATGAGAAGGTTGGTGCTGCTTTTTTGCAACTAAGTTAGAAATGTTCGGGTTGATATTATTACTCAATTGCAATCTCAAATCAGATTCCACATGTAACCTGTTCTAGTATTTGTTTTTGATGTATAAAAGAGTAGATAATGCCTTTTCACATAGGTACGTATAGAAAAGCTCAGTAAGCGTAATAATTACGTGATGTTTGGCGTAGGTAATTTATTTATTTGTGTTAATACTCTTAGGTGCGTTTGGGACCGCGGACCTCCAAACATATGCTCGCGGACCCCCAGGTGTCCGCGGACCACAGGTTAGGAAACAATATTTTAGAAGGTTGGCAAACAACAGTGAGTCAATTTTAAAGTAGGTAGTGATTGGATGTGAAACAACCTTAGACAGCGTTATCCTTAGTAAGAATTGCTTACCACTGTGAAAAGAAAATTATAACACAAAGGATTCCCACTATTTTTTGTTTATAGGTACTCTGTGGCCATACCCATCTTATGATCTTATATTCAGCAGAAGATAGCTTACGATAATGGTGAAAGAAAAATAATTCCTCCGCAATATTCAGGAACTTTATTCCATTTTGTGTGTTTGAGGACAATGTTTACATGTTTCAGCAAGTTTATAGCTTTTGTAACCAGTTTACTAGGCAGTTGATGGAAAAGTTAGATTGGCGGGCGTTGTTTTCGATCTTGCGGTTGATGGTAGAAAGGTTGCGAGAGGTTCCATAAGTTTCCGAACCCCTATAGTACGCGAATCAGTATAAAATATGTACCACTTTATGGCTTAGGAGCCGCTGAAGATCGACCTTCACCCAAGTGATAACTAGATGAGACGTATTTTTTTTATCAATTATTATTTATTTATAAACACGCTTATAGCTTGCCTATCGAAAAGTGTTTATGGTAATTTTTATTATATTTAAAATATGTCATGAACGATTTTTAGGGCAAGCCCGTATGATTAATTTTGTAATTAAATTATCTTTTTTATGATACCAATTTTGACTGTTTATAAGATCGGTTTCGTAATTATATTGACATATTTGTACATAGTTGGTTGCCAGGTAGTATGAACAAATTAAGTAATCAAGCCTACCAAGATTATATATCCTCTACGTTAAAAACTATTAGTTGGAATAAAAAAATACCGGGTATAAAAAGCACGAAGGTAAAAAAATCATTTTCAAAAATAATTCATCGAATTAAATATAGTCATGCATGAATACATTTCGATAGGCTATTATAGGCTTATTTGTATGTAAATAACATCTCATAGAAAGTATGTCTAATCTGGTTATCAGGTGGGTGATGATCGTTCTTCCACGTCTCTCCCCCAATTAGTATACCGTAAGATAATTGCACGGTTAAGTTAACTTGCTCATAGAGATCTGTAGTGAAACTTCCTGCTACCCGGCGTGCGAGACATTTAAAATCAGTGAAGTTCTTATATGCCGCAAACTGCATAGTTACGATGCAATACATTGCAGAATGCAGTTTTGTATTGACGCATTTGAATAAATAACTTGTAGTACAGTACAGTACTTACACTGTACTGTACTGTACCAGCCTTTTTATTAGTCCACTGCAGGAAGTAGGCCTACCCACGAATGGTGATTAGGCCATATTCACCACGCTGGCCCAGTGCGGGTTGGAGGATTCTCATACGCCATCGAATTTCTTCTACGGACATATGCAGGTTGCCTCACGATGTTTTCCTTCACCAAAAAGCTAGTGGTGTGATATTCCGTACATAAATTCCAAGGAAATCATTGGTACGGGACTTGGTTCGAACCCACGACCTCAAGATTGTAAAGAGGGTGTCATTATCACTAGACCACCACGGCTTATGTTGTAGGTACTCTGTGAAAAATAATTATGTTTTTACTTAAGTATTGATTTTATTGTGGTTTTACACAGACAGTGCGAATCGTGTGAAAACGTGGGAAACTAAGTTACAGCTCAATGGTGACGACATGTCTAATATCGCGATATCTGTGTACTTGGTATGGCTTCGTAGAACAAGGTAGAGTAAATTATAATTATACTGAATGGAAACCTACTCGTATTTCAGTCCTACACGTTGTACAAGCGCTACATACATTAATTACTTACATATATTTTGTTTGTTGTTTTCACAAACAAGTTGATTGATAATTACTGAGCAACGCTATGTATGATTGTTTTTCATCTATTACATGGCCTGGTTATATTTCTTTTTTGCACTTTGAATATGATAATATATTAAATATGATGCTTTTATTTAGATATAATCCATACACTTATTAATATACTTACAATAATATTATATTACAGCAACTGTATTTATAGGATAGGCTTTCTCAGAGATATAATCAAATATACTTATACTTAGGTAAATAGTCTCAGACAGATAAAAGTCAGATACAATATTAAATACGATATCTCTTTTAAATCCAATGAGATTAAGAATGAAATAGCGTTTATTTAAAACTAAGTACTATTGAAAGAATCTATTCTTCATCACGGAACTATATAGAATTAATTTATTCGTTTGCCTCTGCATTTTCATTTCATTTCATTTATTTCTCAACATAGATACAATTATATGTATACTTGTGAATGTCAAAAAAATACAATAGAAATAGAGAATGAATAAACATAACATTACATTCGAATTGAGATAAAAATATATGTCAAAAAACTAAGATAAATATCAAAAGCAAAGTAAAATAAAAGTACATACGTACACAGCATTAAATAATATTATTACAGTCTAAATATAGTTTGCGCAGTGAAGCTTTATCATTGGTGAAATCATCTACTTTATAATAAGACCGTTGTATTACAAAGTCCTTTAGTATTTTTCTAAACATAGTTCCTTTCAGACATTTTAAATTCACTGGCAGCAAGTTATAAAAACATAGGCTATTCATTACAAAAGAATTGCCAGTTTTGGCTAATCTAATCTTTGGTAGAATCAGTCTGGACTTGTTCCTTGTTGTACAATTGTAAATGTCACCAAATGTTTTAAATCTATGTAAATTGATGCTGCGGCGTGAGACCGCAGACTATGTCACATCTGACCAACTGTGCAGCACGCCCTAAAACCTGCACCACTGAGGCAACAGAGAGCGCCATTGAATCAATTTTTGGTCAAAAGCCGGAATATAATTTTTAGCACGCTATTTCGACTCGCAAAGAAGAAGAAAATAGTCGTAGTTCTAAACAATGAGATTACAGTCATAGAAGATCACTTGGGTTCTAGATGGTTTCCAATTTCGGCAGTTTCATAATGTTGCCCTCATATACTTAGTCGACACCCATGACTGACCCCATGATCATTCCAATTACATACCCACTCTTCGATTATTGGTTCGACCAGTGACAAACACATGTGGTGTGGACAGAAATTAAGTAATGGCCTACACCATTGTTTAACGAAATTCCACCGTCATCGTTAACAATACGCTTTCAGAACTAATCGCTTTTCGCGGGAGCGTTGTAATTAATTTTCGGTCGTTAAATTATTAAAGGTGTACCTACCTACCTACACGTAGATACTTACTACGGACGAATCCATTTTTATTCGACAATTTTATTAATCAATTCAAGCCTTTAATTACTCAACTAGCACAATCATGACATGTCAGTAGTTAACAATAGGTACTTAAATCGTTTTGTTTTTGTTCTAATAATAATGTATGTCATTGTATAAAATATTGACTGCCTCGGTGGCTCAGTGGTTAGTGACCCTGACTTCTGGACCAAAGAGGCGAGGGTTCGATCCCCACGCAGGGCAAACATTTATGTGATGAACATAGGTGTTTGCTCTGTGTCTGGGTGTTATTTAGCTATTATCTATATAAGTATGTACCTATTTAAAATATGTATATGTAGTATATCAGTCTCTGGCAACTGTTAAAATAATGGTTTATTGGGAATATTATTAGTTTAGTAATGGTATCCCCAATATTGTATAGTCTGTAGATAGTTATAAGAAAATCGACTATCTCTGTCCCCCGTGATGTTCTCTCTCTCTCTGTGATGGCCGCCAAGTTGGCAAGTAATAATCTCGCATCTCCTGTATTATAATAATTTGTAAAAACTAATTATAACTTCCTGAATATACTTATCAGTGGAATACAGTCGTATTGTTTTTAATCTCTACAATCATCAAGCCTTGACTCCTTCTACAAGACGCTTAATTATTGCTGACCGCGCTTTGCAAGCATGGAAGTTATTTAATACACTAACCTCCAGAGGTTATGGGCCCAGATATTTGTAAAAGGGTCTAGGTCAAAGTGAAAAACAGACAGTACATGTACATGTACATAATGTTCAAACTCCATATTCAGGCGGAGACAGCCGCCATTACGTGTTCGAGAAATTAGACGGCGTGGCTAATTTCCATTTATGGAAATTTCAGATGAAGAATGCCCTGATTCTAGAAGATTTGTGGCAGTCTGTTGATACTACGGATTCGATTGATCCATCCCGGGACAGGCGAGCGCTCGCACGAATTTGTTTATCAATTAAACCATCATGTATCCAGTACGTGAGAAATGCCGCGACCGCTCATGAAGCATGGAATAAATTGATCTCAACATTTGAGGATAAAGGTTTTTGTCGTCGAGTTATACTTTTACGGCAGTTACATCGTGCTTCTTATACCGATTACAACAACATGGAGGCGTATATTGAACACATTATGACGTTGGTGCAGCAACTGACCGATATTGGAAGATTACTGGAAGATGCTGAGGTTGCCGAGTTGATACTATCGGGTTTACCACAAGATTATGATGTGGTGGTATCGAGTCTAGAAGCTGTTGCAATATCCGGGAGTGTCAGTAGCGAGATCGTAAGGATGAGACTTCTTCAAGAAGAGCACAGAAGAAAACGTGAACGTGAACCAGTTGGTGAATTAGCTCTCTTGTCAAAATATAAGAAGAAAATATCATGTCATTTTTGTAAGAAGACAGGACACATCAAATCCAAATGCTACAAGTATAAAAGACACTTAGAGTCAAATAATAAGCAAGATATGGCTTTACTGACTGAAGCGACAAGCAGAAATTTTGAAGACTCAACCTGGTTGCTTGATAGTGGGGCGAGCGCACACATGTGCAATAATATGCAGTGGTATTGTAATTTCAAGAGTTTTACGAAGACAGTTTGCACCGCAGATGGGAATTCCATGTTAAGTCTAGGTATTGGTGATGTGAACATTTGTATAGGAAATAAAACACAACTTATTAATGATGTTATGTTCGTACCAACTCTCTCAACCAATTTAATCAGTGTCAGTAAATTAAGTGAGAAGGGTTTATCAATAAACTTTAAAGAAAATAAGTGTTACGTTTCCAAGGGTTGTTCATTGTTAGTTACTGCTACTAGACAAGGCGGAATTTATGTATTGGACAAGGTGTGTGGTGTTTTTGTTTCTGATTCACAGGTGAATTCAGATGTAGCCATGAATGTTGACATGGAAGCTGTGTCGAAGCTACAGAGTTTGCCAGACACTGAGGCGACCATGTGTTCATCGGAGCGATGGCACAGAAGGCTGGGACATTTGAGTTATAAAGGGGTAAGTGTTCTCCGTAAGCTAGTTTCAGGTATGGATCACTTGACTCAGTATGACGCAACCATTCCTAAATGTGTGTCATGCGTTGAGGGGAAGCAGGCTGTCAAGAAGTTTCCTAGGGGTGAAGCCAAGCGTGCTGAACAGCTGTTGGAGCTTATCCATTCCGATGTTGCGGGTCCCATGCCAGTGAGTAGTCTGGGTGGTTCCAGGTACTTAGTCACGTTCACCGATGATTTTTCGAGGAAAACATTTGGTTATTTAATCACACGTAAGTCTGAAGTTTTGTCCAAGTTTAAGTGCTTTAAGGCAACTGTCGAGAAACAAACTGGTTGTTTTGTTAAATGTCTGCGAACCGATAGAGGTGGAGAATATTGTAATGCTGAGTTCTCCAAGTATTTAGAAGGTGAGGGTATTGTTCATCAGACCACCTGCCCATACAGTCCTTCCCAGAATGGTGTCTCAGAAAGGCTGAACCGAACTCTTTTTGAGAAAGCTCGCTGCATGCTTCGTGAAGCACAACTTCCTAAGGAATATTGGGGTGAGGCGATATCTACCGCTATATATCTGAAAAACCGAAGCCCTACAGCAGCTTTAGAAGGTAAGGTACCTGAAGAAGTTTGGACAGGCCGTAAAGTAGATGTTAGTCATCTCCGTGTTTTTGGTTGTATGGCTATGACATTAATTCCAAGTATGAGGCGTGACAAGCTTGATTCGAAATCTAAGCGTTGTATTTTTGTGGGGTATGGTGAACATACAAAAGGATATAGGTTAATTGATCCTTCTAATCCAAGGCAGATCATTTATTCTAGAACCGTGTCATTCTTTGAGAATCAGTTTGTTGACCACTGCATAGAGAGCAATATTAAGACACAAAAAGTATGTAATGATACTATTTCTGAAATTGGCATGCAAAGCCACCAATTTCAAGGTACTAGTGATATGCATAAAATGCCTAGTAATGTTAATAATAATGATGATGTTTGTCAGGTGCAAATGCACAATGAAGTTTTAAGGAATTCTGACAATACGATAGAGGAAAATAACTGTGATATTAATAATGCAATTGAATCCAATGTGAATGTGATGAATGATAATAATAATTCAAATGATAATTTATATTTATCTCCCGTTTCAGGAGAGTCCTCGTTCCAAAGCGCTGAGTGGCTCGACAGTAGCGACAGTGGAGATGGCAGAGTGCCATGTGATACTTCCATGAACGAAACAGTCGTTCGAGGGGAAGGTTCTACACAACAGGTTCCTAGTAGTGTTAGCGAGCGACCTGTTCGTTCTACTAGAAACAATAAACCAGTAAGGTATGTAGATTATGATCTATCTGATTCATCAGACATTTCTCTCTTGGTCAATTTTCATAATGAACCACAAACCTATGAGGAAGCATTAGCAAGCCCTGATAAAGAAAAATGGCTAGCTGCTATGCAGGATGAATTTAATTCACTTATGAAAAATAATGTTTGGCAATTAGTGGACAGACCGAGTGGTTGTAACATAGTAAGTTGCAAATGGGTTTATAAACTAAAGTCTGATGATTCAGGTGATTACCCAATATATAAAGCCCGTCTAGTTGCAAGGGGGTTCAGTCAAAAACCTGGGGTAGATTATATGGATACCTTCTCACCTGTTGTACGACACTCTTCACTTAGAATTTTATTTTGTATAGCTAATGAGCTTGACATGGATATAGAACATATAGATATAAATACAGCTTTTTTAAATTCCAAACTTGATGAATGTATTTATATGGAACAGCCTTTAGGATTTTCAAATGATAGGACAAAAGTTTGTTTGTTGAATAAAAGTTTGTATGGTCTCAAACAAGCAGGCAGGCTGTGGAATAATAATGTTCATGTTCTATTGACTAACAACGGTTACATTCAAAGCAAGTGTGAACCATGTGTTTATTTTAAAAATATTGACAATAAGTTGACTTTAGTGGCTGTTTATGTCGATGACTTCTATGTTGTAACATGTTGTAATGATGAAAAAGTTAAATTGTATAAATTGTTACAATCGGAATTCAGTTGTAAAAGTTTAGGTACTCTTAAGAATTGTTTGGGTATTAAAATACATAGAGATAAGACCCGTGGTACCTTAATGTTTGACCAATCTGAATATATAAGGAAGTTGTTGGAACGTTTTGGTATGACTAATTGCAAAAGTGTTTCTACACCTATGGTTGTAAACAAATTGGACAAGGCCACAGATGATGACACTCTGTCAGACAGTACTTATCCATATAGGGAATTGATAGGGTGCTTAATGTATTTGGCCGTATGTTCCAGACCTGACATTATGTATGCTCTTAGTCATTTAAGTCAGTTTAACACAGCTTTCAAGCGACATCATTGGTTGGCTGCAAAACGGATTTTGAGGTACTTGAGTGGTACAATTAATAAAAGACTTGTTTTTGAAAAATCCGGCAATTTTGATATAACTGTTTATGCTGATGCAGATTTTGCCAATAATGTCGTTGATAGAAGGTCGTATAGTGGCTTTGTTGTAAAAATCGGTGACTCTACTGTATGTTGGGAGTCACGCAAGCAACGCTGTGTCAGTCTTTCAACGACTGAAAGCGAGTACTTGGCCTTAGCGGATTCTTGTAAGGAAATATGTTTTGTTAGAAATTTTTTGTATGAAATTTTTAAGAAACAATTAAATTGTAGAATCTATAGCGATAATCAAAGTGCTCTTAGGTTGCTTGAGACAAAAGAATATTGTCATAAAAAGACAAAGCATATTGACTTACGCTACCATTTTGTAAAAGATATTGTTAAGGAAAAGAATGTAGTAATTGATTATTTACCTACTGAAAGAATGGTGGCTGATATTTTTACGAAACCTCTATCTAGCTGTAAGCATAATGTTTTTATTGCTGACTTAGGTTTAAGAAATGTGTAATAAATAGACGTTCCAAATTCTTGAGATGTTGCATGTATTGTAAGCCATCAATATTTGTAATGTAGAGTCACTAATGTATTTCTGTGACAGAGATAGTGTTGTGTTACTTTAATTAACATGTAACTTGTTGTCATAATGGAGGCATGCTAGACATGAAGTAGGAACAATGTAGTTTTGTTAAGTTAACTTGAATTGTTAATTGTTTACACATATGATTTGTGTATGTTGTTCTACATTGTTGAAAGTTTTTCATGTTACGCATGAGGGGAAGTGTTAAAATAATGGTTTATTGGGAATATTATTAGTTTAGTAATGGTATCCCCAATATTGTATAGTCTGTAGATAGTTATAAGAAAATCGACTATCTCTGTCCCCCGTGATGTTCTCTCTCTCTCTGTGATGGCCGCCAAGTTGGCAAGTAATAATCTCGCATCTCCTGTATTATAATAATTTGTAAAAACTAATTATAACTTCCTGAATATACTTATCAGTGGAATACAGTCGTATTGTTTTTAATCTCTACAATCATCAAGCCTTGACTCCTTCTACAAGACGCTTAATTATTGCTGACCGCGCTTTGCAAGCATGGAAGTTATTTAATACACTAACCTCCAGAGCAACCATATCACAAGCTTTGCTTAGTTTGGGGTCAGAGACCGTGTGTAAGATGTCCCCTAATATTTATTATTTATTTGTTTGGCCCATAGGGTAGGGGTACTTAGTTGGTACGAATAAATAATTTTATTCGTAGCTTACTTTTTAGTTGTCAGAGACTGGATACTTGTTCTATACTACACTACTACAAATAGTTATACGTACCTAAATAGATAGGTACCTATCTATTTGCTATTTTTGGAGTTTCAATAGGTATGTATTGTATTGTATGGTACCTACCGTATATCGCAGGATTACCATTTACCAGCGCAATTATTATGCACGGCGCAGGATTTTAAGTTTCTTGCGGGACCTAAGTCGCTATGGGCGAGATAAGTTCGTGACTGCAGTCTAGTTTATTTGCCGTCAACTAGTATTATGTACGAGTGCAAACGCCTGCAGTAAACGACCTACACTTCTCTGTGATAACACTTGAGAAGAAAATATTGTCAGGCGTTAGTTCCCCGAAAAGTTATTCTGAGCGATATTGTGTTCGCGTTCCGTATATATTTGGTTGAAAAGGTATTCATTTTTGGATAATGTTGTTCCAATTTTTACAACGTATTCAATGCATGTCGGGTGTTGAAGTTGAATTTTTAAATTAGCTTGTAAAATACTTTTCATTCGAACTTTAAACGGCGCAAACAACATAGTTATTTTTATGCAATTTATTTGCAAATGTTACAATAAGTACAAATTATTTACAAAATAGCTCTTCTTTTTGACCGACGAACCACCGGAGGTGGTATACAATTCGACGCGTATATTTTTTTTTTATGTAGATATAACCACGCATAACTTTTTTCATGGTACCTAGTCCGATTTCAATAATTCTTATTTATTGAAAAGAGTATACTTCGAAATTGGTCCCTGTCGGTCTTGTCTCGATTTAAATAAATTAGGTACTTAGATACTTAGCTACCTTTCATCACCACCATGATTTGCTCAAAATAATAGAAAAAATGATATGTATAACCATTCATCATCCATTCTTTTTGGAGTTAAGATGTCACATGTCTGTGACATTTTAGATAATGATCACAAATAAAAACCTTGGTATACCTCGGTATAGCATCCTCCCCTTTTGCGTTAGGGGCTAAAATCCCGACATTACGTTATGATAAAGTATAATCCCTTAGTTCTGGCTCTTTATCCAGAAGCCTGTCATTTCCAGCTCAGCCGTCTTGATTCATCAGACGTCGTAAATCACTTGGTGAGACAAAAAGCTGCGTCAGGAGAGATAACGCTATTAGCAGCCTATAAACGGAGAGATAAATCTTGTGACCAAGAATGGCCTAACCGTGTCGAACTAAGAATAACGTAACACCGAGAAATTTTGGATATGCGTGACAAACTGCGGTGTACTTGTCGGTAGGTAACCTATTTACATAATTAAAACGTTGCGTTGTTTTCATTATTAATACTGTTCTTCTAAGGCTCTAGTTCTTATGGGAAATTCATTAGTTTTATGGGCTTATCCATCGTGATCGTAAAGTATAAGCCGAAGTAAACTTCTTAGCATGAAGTTAGCTACAAGCTGCGCTCATCCCCTTTCTTGCGTCGCTAACATAATATGAGTATGTTAATAATATAATTACATAATTAAGTATTATTATGTAAGCCGTGGTGTTCTAGAGGTAATGACACCCGCCTTACAATCGTGAGATCGTGAGTTCGAATCCCCGGTCCCGTACCAATGAGTTATTTGGGATTTATGTACGGAATTTCACACCACTGGCTTTTCGGTGAAGGAAAACATCGTGAAGCAACCTGCTTATGTCCGGAGAAGAATTTCAATGGCGTATGTGAATCCATCAACCCGCACTGGGCCAGCGTGGTGGATATGGGCCAATCACCCTTACCCTTACCCAATCACACTCCTGCAGTGGACTATTATAAGGCTGATACAGTAGAGTATGTATTAAGTAAGTGAAACCACTGGCTTCCTGTTCTCAGCCGCCAAGAAGTTTAATTACATACAATTAGTCAGATAAGGAAACCAAAGTGTCGTAGTAATTAGGTATAGATTTCACATAATTTGATATGTTTTTTTAATTTTTTTATTCGTTTTAAGAGCCCCCATTTACGAAATTTTAAAAGTTTTTTTAAGTAGCTACTTAGCTGTTCATCTGTAGATATACACTAGTATTACCTACTCAGAGCACAACCGGTCACTTATTCACATGCACCTGATGCACCCACACAACACTGAATTCTGCCATGTAGGTTTATGTAGAAAGTACATACGTTTCGTAAACATGAATTTTGTTGTGTATAGATTGCTTAGGTACATATGTAGGTATAAACGTCTTGCGCCCAAGGTAAAAATGGCTTTTCTCTAGATCTCGATGACTATAATATCCTATGTGGTATAGAGTAGGTAGGTATTCTTAAAGTAATTGCTAGAGCGTCCGAGTAACCACCGAAAATAGCGGTCTAACTTTGATCAAGAAATTGGAAGTCCCTAAGATTTATATACCTATGGTTATGTACATGTGGAGGGTAAGAACGTGACTACCGCCCTTCCGATGGGATTACTTGCGTTATATGTTTTGGAGTTCTGATATTACATTTGATTGAAGTTTACAATCATAATTTACTTTAGTTAGGTATAATGCAGAGTTACTGATAACTTACGCACAACTTATTAGGGCGTAGTACCTACCTACATTATGATAGACTAGTTTTTACTCTCGGCTTCGCCCGCATGATATTTTGATTTTTGACGCAATATCATGATAATTTATAGCCTATGTGTTATTCTGATATATGAGCTATATTATTGCAAAGTTTCATCTCAATCCGTTCAGTAGTTTTTGCGTGAAAGAGTAACAAACATCCATCCATCCATTCATCCATCCATCCTTACAAACTTTCGCGTTTATAATATTAGCAGGATGTTATCTAAACATTTTTTAGTATACTATCAATCTTTAAATTACAAAAAATCCACATAAAAATCCTAAAAATGTATGGTTCCCATACAAAAAAACTCCATATATGAGTATTAGTATTTTCTACCAATTCGCGCTTAATTGGTCCCCTAGTCAAAGTTAGTTATAATGATATCATACACAGGGATTTCATTGAATATCTTCAGGGTCGACTTAGTGTTACTTGATTCTAATGGGGCTGTAACCTTATCAATAAAATATATTACGAATATCTGTACCTGAAAACGTTCTTTTGCCATTTAAAAAATCTGGAGGCAGTCTCCCTAATCACGAATCATAATATAATTAAGAAAAAAAAACATAAAATCAGTCAAACCGTTTCATAGGAGTTCGATAACTAACACTGTAACACGAGATTTTTATACATTACCTACATAGATATCTGTCGTCTAGAAACACACCCAGTAGAAGCTCGCATCGGGTGTAGGTATAATAATCGGCCAAGTGCGAGTCGAATTCATACCCGAAGGGTTCCGTACTGTATGGGGGCCCCCTTAGATATTTATTTTATTTGTTGTTATAGCGGCAACAGAAATACAGCATCTGTAAAAATGTCAACTGTCAAGCTATCACAGTTCGTGAGCTGTATCTCACGAACTGTGATAGCTTGACAGTTGTTTTTTTTTTTCGAGGTGACAAACAGACAGACGGACAGAGGGACGAAAAGCGGAGTCTTAATAATAGGGTCTCGTTTTTACCATTTGGGTAGGTATTCTTACCCTAAAAAAGACTAATTACGTTCATACTTTGACTATTTGACTCAAAAACAGAGCTGAAAGGGCGTTCAACGGCGCTTTTTAAAAATGATTTGATCGTGTTGATTGAAGCGTTACTTTTCATCTCTATTTCTCATGAATGATGCAACATAAAATTTAGTTAGGTATTTATTTTAATACTAATAGCGTTTACTTGATTATTACTAAGGGTACCTATATAAGCAGCGGGGGAAACGTAGGAATGAAGATTTTGATAATGGTTACAAGCGCAGAGTAGGTATGCGTATGCAGTTGTAAATTAAACTGATTATTGAGCAAGTATAGAAAATATAACTTAATACGAGCGGGTTTTAATAGCATGCGTTTCTAAAGTCGTTTTCAACGTTTAAAATATTGAGCTTCTGATTGGATTCCGTGAAGAGATTCCGAGCATAGCCCTCTACATAGAACCGCAGAATAAATAACATGTTAGGACTTAAATAATTAGTATTAACCATTTATGAAACTTGCTAATGAGCGGAATAATACTTTGGTGATAACGTGTTGAATAGATAAGCTCCTCAAAGTGGGTAGTAGGTAGGTACTGGGATAATAACAAGTCATTATTAAATATTTCATAATTACAGATGTTAATAAGTAAAGTCTAGCGACGCATTAGACGTCTTTGTGGTATTGGGTTTTCATGAAACCATTATAAATAAAAATCATTACGAAAAAACCTAAATTATTATTTTCAGGGATAACTGCGTGTTTCTTACTTAAACCATCTCAAACTAAGTTATTCGTCGGATGAGTTACTTTCATTTATTTTATTAGTTCACTATATGAGAGGCATTTGCAACATTGCAACATGCGCGCCACCGTGGCTCGGATGACACGTTAGATCCCGATTATTTCAATTGTTTAGCCATGCCAAAGGTATTCAGGCTATTTAAAAACTGACACCACAGAGGAACTTACTTATATAATAAACTTACTTACGACATAAGTAAGTTAGTATAGGTCGGGTAGCTAGCCCTGGAGCCCAAGTTTGTAAGCGGCATGAGAGATGACTAACTTACTTATTTCATTACCTGAATACCCTAAAGTAAAGTCATTAAAGCTAAGGGAAAAGTTAGATTACAGAAATGTAGTCAAATAATCAAAAAAACCCTATTCTTTAAAAAAAAGAAAATCAAGTTCAAACATTTTTTTTGAAGTTGGGCGCTGAAGATTAGACCTAAAAACTTTTAAAAGTATCAAGTCATAACAACTGGTGGATTTTATTTTAACTATATTTTTTCAAATATTACGTTACTTAAGTTGAAACAGCGAAGTTGAATTTACTCTAGGATTAGGTTAGGTAAAAACAGGTACAAACCTATACTTACTTAAATGGGTACACCAACGTCACCAACTAATCAGCGGGACTTCCACAAAAACACCGTGCCTCCCTCGAGCAGAGGTGGTATCCATAAAGGATTTTTCCTGCGTCAATAATAATATTTTGCCAAACATGCTTTTAAAGAAAATCTTGCAAGGCGGCCCACACTTTGTACAGTAATGTACAGTAGCCCAAAAAAACATTAAAATATGGTAAACAAATTCTCAGAAAAAAAGACAGCTGTAGGTATTTATTGCTTAATTATTTCGTAATTTCATGTTTTTCACTTTGATTTCGGTTCAAGGCTGCCATCACGGCGCCATATTTTACAAGTAATGTCATAATAATTAGACCACGATTATATAAAATTACTTTAAATGGATTGGAATGGAATGGATAATCAAAGAAAATAATGGCTTCTGAAGCTAAATTAGCTTCGTGGACGAGGCTGTCACCGGTATCAATGATGACCTGTGCCGTATCGAATGTTGGAGTCGATCTCTCGGGCTCACTATCCATCCCATCAACATTAGACGAGGCTGTCACCGCTGTCAATGATGACCTTGTGCCGTATCGAATGTTGGAGTCGATCTCTCGGGCTCAATATCAATCCCATCAACATTGGTTCATCCAGGATTTGCTCCAGGATGATTGCAGCGTGAACCAATATCACGCTTCTCTAAACAAAGTTAAATTCAGTGGTATTACGATTCCTTTTAATGCAGAGGTCAAAAATCTTGTGTCATTTTCGAAATCTGTTTTTAATGGAATCCTCAAATTCAACATGTTAAGCGTAAGTTGTACGCTTTTTCTGCATCATTAAGAAGAATTCGTAATTTCCTTCCCGCTGTCACCAAAGCTGCATTAGCACAATTTTCTCTTCTCCCTATTTTAGACCACGCCAACGCTTGTTATCTCGACTTATCCCAGGGGAAATTTGTCAAGCTCCAGTGCCTTTAAAATCTTTGCATACGATTCATTTTCGGTCTTCATTTTGACCACATTACTCAACTCCGTAACAAATCTCCCTATCCGTCTTCACCATGATACCCCTATACTTCCCTTCTCTACAACGCCTTTCTTACCTTATCTGAACGCCTTTTCCTCCTTCGTATTTAAGCTCACGCTTCACTTTTCTCTGACACTCACTCGTTAATCTTAGGTCTTCTTCTATCAACTCTATCTCACAATATTTTTTACGATTCTTTTTTCAATATCCGAGCTGTGGCTCTCTGGGATGACCTTCCAGTGACCATCAGACGTGCGTAGAGCGTTGAATCCTTCAAGTACCAATAATATATACAGGATAATATATATAGGAATATATTCAATACAATACAACAACACTTTATTGACACCAACAAGAAAACATAACAAAAGACAGAAAAGCACAAAAGGCGGTCTTATCGTTAAAAGCGATTTATTCCAGACAACCTCTCTACTACAAATTCCTAATCAACAGTAAAATAAACTACATAATAATAGCCATACATAAATATTTCAAATAATACATACAATAAAAATGAACATACTTAGATACGTAAATATATTACAAATAAATTAATAACGAGGAGTGATAGGTGTATCAGTCAGAGAGAGCTTTGAGAGATAATGTTGCTGAACATGGCCTTGAAAGACTCAACGGTCTGTGCACGTCTGATGGTCACAGGAAGGTCATTGCAGAGAGCTACTGCTCGGACACTGAAAGAAAAATCATAAAAAAAACAGTAGAATGAGATGGAGTGGAAAGAAGGAGATTGCTAGAAGATCTAAGATTGACAGAGTGAATGTCACAGAGAATAGTGAAGCGAGAGCGTAAATATGAAGGAGAAGAAGGTTTGAAGAGAATGTTGTAGAGAAGGGAAAGTATGTGAGTATCGCGGCGAAGACGAATAGGGAGCCAATTGAGCTTATTACGAAATTGGGAAATGTGGTCATATTTCCGGAGGCCGAAAATGAACCGTATACAAAGATTATGGAGACGCTCAAGCTTGTCGAATTGCTCTTGGGTTAAGTCGAGATAGCAAGCATCGGCATAGTCTAAAATAGGAAGAAGAAGGAATTGTGCTATCGCAACTTTGGCAGTCGGAAGAAAATTGCGAATTCTTCGTAATGATGCAGAAGAAGCGTACAACTTGCGCTTCACAGATTGTATTTGAGGATTCCATGACAGACAACTATCAAAAATAATACCAAGGTTTTTAACCTCGCTACTAAAAGGGATCGTAATACCACTAAATACAATTTTACGAAGTGAAGTTTGATCGATGCGTGCAATAATCCTAGAGCTACCAATAATGATAGCCTGCGTTTTAGTGGGATTGACGGTGAGACCGTGAGATCCCCCAACATTCAATACGGCACAGGTCATCATTAAGAGCTGCCACAGCCTCATCTAAGTGATCGATTGTAGCTTTTAGAATAAATTTGCAAGTCGACTGCATAGAGATGGTGGAGAGAAGTGATGTAAGAAGTAATACCATTTATAAAGATAGCAAACAGGAGAGGAGAAAGAACACCACCTTGAGCAACGCCGGCATCAGTAACGCACCAAAAAGAGAGCGTATCTTCAACACGTACACGTTATATTACGTATATACTATCTTACTAAGTTGTCTCAATAACTGATGTTACTTAACACTCTGATTTTTTATTATCTGTTTAAAGGACACGTCCACAAAATGTATGGAGGCTGGTATACCAAAAATCAAAAAATATAACCACAGCACTCGTTAGGTACATCTCGAGAAGGTAATGCTTTTCTGAGTGTATTACATCAGTTAAAAAAAGGGAACTCTCCAAATTTTTTTAAAATTATTTTTGAATTTTTTAGGATCATTTACTATATTTGTCAGAAAATGTAGATAATTTCTGGCAACTCTAATTAAGTAACCTTCTAATGATTAATAAAGCATTTTTACCAATTGGACACACATTTTATGCATTTTCTAGATACATGGTAAATTATAAAAAACGAGTGTGACTACCTGCCCCCCTACCGCCTAAAGCAATAGCAATCGTAATAGCAATCGTTTATGACTTCATATTAGTCATTTGGCACCGCTTACGTGACATTAGCCATCAAAGTTGTTCATTCAACGATTGCTTTCGCAATCCGTGCAAAGCAATTGATGGCTAACGTCAAATAGGCGGTGCCAAATGACTAAATTAAAGTCATAAACGATTGCTATTACGATTGCTATTGCTTAGGCGGTAGGGGGGCAGGTCACTTCTTATTGTATGTATTATAACAAGTATTTGTTTACGCCTATTATTATGTAACTTAGTGTATTTTATTCTTTTCGTATAATTATAGCTGTATATTATTTATTTATGTTTACACCACTGTCCATGTCGATTACACGTTTCCAATCATCTGAGGTTGTCTGAAAGGAATCACTTTTAGCAATAAGACTGCCTTTTGCGCTTTTCTTCTGTCGTTTTTTCTTCTTCAGGTATTTTTTATTTCTTGTGTTGCCTATAAAGTGTTATTCTATTGTATTGTCTAATTCAAAAGCATTTGGTCAATAATACATAAGATTAATTAGGTTACGTTACGTTTACGTTATGTTCATATCTTACTTTTTCGTGTGTGTTACAATTAAAATCTTAGAATCAAATTGGCAAAAGTTTTCGTCTGTCTAAAGGCCTACAATGTGACATACTCGTAGTATCGAACAATCTAGATCCTAGTATTGTATATATCTGTAGTGTAACATTTCAATAACCTTATTGTGACTATCAGTGACATGTACAATAAGTTCAAGACATTGGGCTTACAATTGGTTGTTTAAATTTATTGTAAGCGAACAGATGTAACTAATTAAACTGTCGAGCGGCCACTAAACATTGAGAATGCAGAAGCAAATTTTAGACTCAGCAGTGGCGGTAGGGCAGTCTACGCTGATACAAATCTCTTTATTACAATCGGCGCGATGACTAGGCAAAATAAATGTTAAGTATTATAATTAGTCCTACAATCAGCACATTCAAACTAACCGATTTCGACAAAGTTACAATCTACGCTAGTGTCACATCGACGCGTTTTATATGTATTTCTATAGACTATATTCCGTATAGCTGAACAGAAGAAAGTATCACTTACACGTAGCCCGAAGCAGTTTCGTACACATTAACAGGTTACGACGTTGCATCGTGCTACAATGCGACATCATTTCACGATGCGGCGTCGTAGCATGGGTATTATACAATGACTCTCGTTATTCATAATATTCATTACTAAAAGTTCATTAATTTTTAAAAGTTAATTGTAATAACTATAATTAATTTTATACAAACTTAATTTTTTTTATAAACTTAAAAACGTTGAAACAGTTGTTTTTCACTTTATGTTGCACTATAATACACATCTGACAGACGGCGCTGGTACCTGTAGCACAGTATTTTTAGATACTAGTACGGGCACCAGCCAGTAACATGATAAATTGATAAATTAATGTGCTTTTTGTTGTCTTGTTAAATAACTACCATAAAAGAACCTGTATTTTATTTTTTAAGGATTTATGTATCTATGTTAAATTGGTAGAACTGTTAATTTAGTTTTGGTCAATAAAGATTTTATTTATTTATTATTTATTTATTCATAATAATAATTAAAAAAGAAATTGTCTCCAATGTCTTCTACTATCTGTTTCTTCTTTATTGTTGTTATGAGGTGTTGCTTGCTCGACGTCCACGTTTCACGATGCGACGTGCATCGTGAAACGATGTCGCATCGTAGCGTGTTTAATAAACACTGTTTATGTGTACGAGTCCTTTTGGGCGCTGCGGTTGCTTGCCGTGTCGCCTGACGACATTGTAGTCTGTTGCTATAGCGTGGCAGTCAGCTACGTAATCATACCTAAAAATAATGAAGCATCCTTGAGATGCGCTTGCGTGGGGGCAGACAAGATTTTTTTCTTCCGTTCTGTCCCCCATATTCTGGAATATTCCGTGCATTGTACTAAGTTTAACTTCTATGCTTTGGATATTTTGTGGTCCGACCTTCGTACGCAGACAACTGTTGTGGTCTCGCTTCGTTATCAGCCATTCCAGTTTCGTGATGTTTCTTTCAATGATTTGCATTTTATTTCACACTTGTTCACACTGGCAAGAATGTTATCTTAGTATAGTATTGAGTTAACATACTTTTAACCGACTTTCAAAATGAAGTTTTGTTAGGATGTAAGACTGTAGTAGATGTGTTTTTTTTTCACACCACTGGCTTTTCGGTGACGGAAAACATCGTGAGGAAACCTGCATATGTCCGTAGAAGCAATTCGATGGCGTATGTGACCAACCCGCACTGGGCCAGCGTGGTGGATATGGCCTAATCACTCACCATCACCAAGGCTGATACAGTACAGATATGTTTTTCCTAATTCTATGTAATTTTTTTATTATTTTATTTTTTAATTATTTTATTTATTATTATATTTTATAACAAACTTAATTTTTTTTATAAACTTAAAAACGTTGAAACAGTTGTTTTTCACTTTATGTTGCACTATAATACACATCTGACAGACGGCGCTGGTACCTGTAGCACAGTATTTTTAGATACTAGTACGGGCACCAGCCAGTAACATGATAAATTGATAAATTAATGTGCTTTTTGTTGTCTTGTTAAATAACTACCATAAAAGAACCTGTATTTTATTTTTTAAGGATTTATGTATCTATGTTAAATTGGTAGAACTGTTAATTTAGTTTTGGTCAATAAAGATTTTATTTATTTATTATTTATTTATTCATAATAATAATTAAAAAAGAAATTGTCTCCAATGTCTTCTACTATCTGTTTCTTCTTTATTGTTGTTATGAGGTGTTGCTTGCTCGACGTCCACGTTTCACGATGCGACGTGCATCGTGAAACGATGTCGCATCGTAGCGTGTTTAATAAACACTGTTTATGTGTACGAGTCCTTTTGGGCGCTGCGGTTGCTTGCCGTGTCGCCTGACGACATTGTAGTCTGTTGCTATAGCGTGGCAGTCAGCTACGTAATCATACCTAAAAATAATGAAGCATCCTTGAGATGCGCTTGCGTGGGGGCAGACAAGATTTTTTTCTTCCGTTCTGTCCCCCATATTCTGGAATATTCCGTGCATTGTACTAAGTTTAACTTCTATGCTTTGGATATTTTGTGGTCCGACCTTCGTACGCAGACAACTGTTGTGGTCTCGCTTCGTTATCAGCCATTCCAGTTTCGTGATGTTTCTTTCAATGATTTGCATTTTATTTCACACTTGTTCACACTGGCAAGAATGTTATCTTAGTATAGTATTGAGTTAACATACTTTTAACCGACTTTCAAAATGAAGTTTTGTTAGGATGTAAGACTGTAGTAGATGTGTTTTTTTTTCACACCACTGGCTTTTCGGTGACGGAAAAAATCGTGAGGAAACCTGCATATGTCCGTAGAAGCAATTCGATGGCGTATGTGACCAACCCGCACTGGGCCAGCGTGGTGGATATGGCCTAATCACTCACCATCACCAAGGCTGATACAGTACAGATATGTTTTTCCTAATTCTATGTAATTTTTTTATGGATACATGTCTCTCTAATTTTATAATAATATGTATCTACTAAGTATCTACATCTTATTCAAAACTTTGAACTAGGCATGTATTTTGTATTTTTTTACGAAACATAATAATGTCTCATAATACATTCGTCTGAAAAAGCCGTAAGACAGAACTTCTGAAGATAGGCCTCCCTAGGCCAGAACTTTACATGCATTTACTCAATAAGACCGGTTGGAAGCGGTTTGGATCCAGCGAGTTTCTGTAGTACTGATTAAGACGAGTGTGAGGTGCCAACTTCTCCATACAAAAACAAAAAGCTGTTATGCACCTCTAAATATGATCCGATTTGAGTGTTTTTTTTTTTCATATATTCAGCACTTCAATAGCTAGGTTTATACGTCTTACTATTTACAGTTTTTAAAATGACCTTAAAGTTATAAGATTCTAAAAAGTCATATTTACACGCAAAAATTTGGCTGAAAAGTATACAGAAACTAAAAACTTTTCTCAAAAAATAGGACGTGCGAGCGTGCAATATTTCTTACTCAAGCGATCGACACCAAAAACATAACATTTTGTTACAGTTTAAGGGGTAAAAAGATTTTTCTACCAGAACGTAAATTTTATCAAAAATGTATCGAAAATTCTCTTGAAGTATCTGCAGAAAACGCGAAAACAGAGGTCACCCTCTTCTTAAGTATCATTTATTTATTTTTGACACATATGTCAATGTACAGTATCAGATATTCCATATGCTCCTGAACTGGTCTAACTGGTCTAACTGTGTTTCAGGAGCCAATGACTTCCTGATTAGGTATAGGTATCGTCTAAGTAGGTATTACCATAAACTAACTACTCAACGAGGAGGAGTTTTGTCTATGGTATTACTCTATGGACGTTCTACGCTGCGCTTGCCGGTACGATTTTAAAAACTTTACTACCTAGTAAACACTAAACTAGTGCACACATCACGATTATAACATAGAGTATAGGTATGCACTTATCCGTTCTTAGTAATTATGTATCTGTACAACTAAGTAGGTACTTGTGTCATTTCCTGTTAAAGATGGCACTGGTATTGATAAGTAGGTATCTACTAACATGTTTAAATAGGAACTTTATTGCTAGAATATACAAAGTAGTGTTAAAAAACTACATTTTGCTTTAAAATAATACAGGTTGCTGTTAATTTGGCAAACATTTTCTTCTACATAAATTACAATACACGGCTGTGATATTAGCCAAATCCAATCTTGACTGATGCTCACTTAACAGCTGTACGAGGATTGAGTTTCGCGTAGCTTGTTGCTAACTTTGCAGCCGCCAAGAAGTCTGATTCGGTCTATACAAAAACATAGCATCTATGTACGAGTATATCATCATTGACATAGCTCTCTAGCCGATTATAATGTAGCATAACATAGTATGAAGATGTTAAGTACGAAGTATTTTGCATCACTCGCAAGTGAATATGTATTTTCGCCGCTTGGCGACGAAACTTTTGGTCCGTGGGGTCCATCCCTAAAAAAATATTTAAGACAATTTCGCCAAAGCTTGTTGACGCTGCTGGTGACAAGAGAGCTGGCTCATTCCTCGCACAGAGAATCTCTTTAGCCATTCAGCGTGGGAATGCAGCCAGCGTTCTTGCCACCCTACCACACGGACACAGTATTTGCTTCGATTTTTAGCCTTTTTTTTAGTATATAGGTAGGATGTATTTATATAGGTACTAGTTTTTACTTTTTTGCAAAGAGGGGGAATTTTTAGAGGTATTTAAATAAATTTAACATTATGAAACTATGGGACCAATCCCGAAACGGCGAATAAAATCAGCAGTGTCATACTATAAGTTAATCGACTGTTGACAAAATGTAATAGGTATGGTAACAATTATTTTTTTACATGGTTTCTGGGTTGACTTTTGTACCTACACTCAAACTAGAAAAGCTATTACCTATAGAAAAAAGTGAAGAAAAACAAAAGTATAATATATAAGTAATACAATACACTTACAGATTATAAAAAAAAATACATTATGTTTACTGTTTGAGTTCTCAACTAAGTATAATTACTATTACAACCGTTTTAAACATTTTACTAGGTACTGTATACAAAGTACCGTACTTCATCACATATTAATTAATAAATTAACACAAAAAAACTATTAATAAATTAATACTATCATTATAGATCTGAAGTAAAATTACTATTCATCTACTAAAAATTAAATAAAACATTACATAATACTTATATTTAATACCTCTAGATATCTAAAAGGCTTGTTTATTCACATAAATATATTATTGCTTTGGCATGTCTAGTGCATTAAATACCTACATTATTTATTAAAGAAAAACTTAGTCAAATATAAATTATTAATTTATTACCTATTGATACAAACGATCTACCTCTTCCTTTGCTCTTACATTACACATATTATATTTTTATAATATGGACGGATATAACTTACTTCAGCACCCATAGTCGTCAGACATATTATGCTATAATTTATTACTTTCATTATGTTTCTATATTAGTACTTATTGTTGACTTGGATTGTGAAATACCTTATTTGTGTACTTATATTGTTTTAGGAACTCCTTCTGCATTCACGTTTTCCTCATATAATAATAACATGATATTATTATCACTCAATAACATACTCGGGAATAACGTCTCTGACGTCATTGAAATAGTTCACAAACATTAAAATGGAAACAGATCACAATAAAATATACCAGGAAATAAAAGCAAACAACATTAAACTGTGTCCTCTTAATAATGGTGCAGTACTGGAATGTTCGTTTACGAAGTACAGGATGGTTTCACAATCCACTATAAAGTTTAACATCCCCTCTCTATTGTACATAATGATGCGACAAACAGCGTTTTTCGATACGTAAATTCTTCTCTGCGTGGTCGGATCCATCACCGTGGTCACTCTCCAGTTTTTCACACCATTTACGCCATCCGGGGGCCCGTACGCGGCATCCTTTTCCCGTCTCGGCTTCTCGATCCACAAACTCACGTCTACTCCGTCTTCAGACATTTTCCTTGGGTTGTAATCGTGGATATAGTAACCGAGGAATGCTTGCATGATGTGGCAGTAGACTGTGAGCGTTTCCGTGAGCTCAACATCTTCGATCCGCAACCAGCACTGTTCCGACCGGTCGTTCCTGTTCGGCAACTCTAGGGGCACAGGAAACGAAAACTGCGTTATTTTCACCGAGTTCTTGTCCATCACATCGCAGCCGACTAATTCGTAAAGAAACGTCGCGAAAAGAACTCTGACTAACATTTTAAATGTGGTTCTGTGCCGATGTCATGATAGTAACTAACCGATTGTCGTGACGCTTTGTGTCGCCGCCACAAAAAGCGTTGCAGAATGGCCGGTTGCCTTCACGAGTAGTGATTACAGGTGGAAGATTATTAGATTGCAAATAACAGCTCATTGTTATTGGTACTGTAGATAGAAGGTACTAGTATGGAGCACGTGCTCAGACAGCCTTAAATAGAATAAGTTCAATCGCATTTATAAAATGCTCGCATATTTGATCAAAGTCAGTCGCAATTTCCTGAGTAATGTGATTGATATTAGTCCTTGCTAAGCGTTCGTTCCGGTGCTTATATGGTAGGTATATTTGTCTGTGCCACATTGGACATATTCATTGGTTACTACTCAGTAATTGCGATCATTATTTAATATAATTAAACATTATGTTTATTCCATACTTAGACTTATTTTATTAACAACTTTTTCCCTATAATTACAATAACTAATTAATTGAATGAGGGAAAACAAAATGTAGGTACTTATACAATGATTAGTAAAACAACTCGTTACTAACCCTACTTGTATATTATATAATGAATGAATGATGTGCACCGCTCCGAAAATTAAAGGTAAAGTTTGGTTTGGCATAGTACCAATATTCCCAACATAAGCTTAGTTCAAAATGATGCAAAGGGATCATCTGTTTTTCTATCTACTAGACGAGCGTGTTTTATAGTTTCTATCGCATCCCATTCATCGTCATCAATTAGCATCTGAGAATCTCAGCCAAGGACTAGTCTAATATAATTATAATCAGTAATTATTTTGATTGAAGTGAATTAGGTTTAGGTTTAAAAAAAATGATTATCATTGAAATGTTACTTGTCGCTTGTACAACATTAATTACAATTAACAGAGTTTATGTGATTTAGGTGAGTTTTTTTAGTCGTCCTATAGGTATGTGTACCTTCCTAACTACCAATACAATATTTGAATAACGCACATAGATAACATTTAAGTAATATATACCGAAGATAGCACAGTTCAAGTTGTTTAATTGGGTGGCTAAGATATTTTTATCTGCATGTTCAGCTTTAATCTTTGTTTACATCACCTCTAGCCTAAAGTTATCGGCCAGCGTCGAGGAAAGAGCAGGACAGATATATCAAACGTACTTCCCAGAATAATTTATTGACGCATCTCACAGAATGTTTTTAACCAAACAATCAAGAGTAGCGGGATCAAACGAGTCCGGGCGCTTGGACCGGCTTGACGTCATCCGCGATGGCCAACAGAACGGTTCTGTTGTGCCTTTTGATTTTGTGTATATCAGTTTATTTGTCAGAATGTGGCAAATGGGGAGGAGGAAGATCGAGTTCAAGAGGAGGTGGGAGTAGTCACAGTTCCTGGGGGAAAAGTTGGGGTTCAAGTTCATCGGGGTCAAAATGGGGAAGTGGTAGTAGTTATAAGCCATCGAGTTCATCATCAGGGTCAAGCTGGTGGTCGAGTGGCTCAAGCGGAAGCAGTTACAAGCCGTCTTCATCATGGAATACCGGATCGAGTTCTAGTGGTAGCAGTTACAAACCTTCTTCATCTTGGAATACTGGTTCGAGCTCCAGTGGTTCTTCAGGAACAAGCTGGTGGAACAGTGGGAGCAGCGGTAGCAGCTATCCTAGTTCTTCTTCAGGATTATCAGGTTCAGGACGTGGCTCTGGTTCAGCTAGTTACCCGTCATCATCTTCTGGACTATCCGGATCTGGAAGTGGATCTCATAAGTACCCATCATCGTATGGTGGTTTGTCTGGCTCAAGCTCTGGAAGTAAACCTAGCTATCCATCTGGAACAGGGCTGTCAGGTTCTGGCTCTGGAAGTCGATACAACACTGGGCTTTCTGGATCAGGATCAGGAACACATAGCTATCCGTCAGGAACAGGACTCTCTGGCTCGGGATCTGGATCTGGAAGTCGGTACAACTCTGGATCTGGATCAGGAACACATAGTTATCCGTCAGGAACAGGCCTCTCTGGCTCAGGATCTGGAAGCCGGTACCCTTCGGGAACAAACAACAACTATAAACCTAGTCACACATACAATACTAACTCCGGTTACGGCTCTAACTCTTACCACCCGGGATCATCTTATTCTTACCAGCCTGGATATACTTATCACCCAACGATCTACCATTATCCTCAACACGTGTACGTAACCACATATAGAGACTCTAACAGCAGATATGGAGATTTATTGACTGGTCTAACTTTGTATAACATGGGCCGATCTCACAGCCACTACCACACTGATCACTATTACTACGATGACTATTATAGAACAAGGTACTACGGGTCTGGCAGCAGTTATAGACCTCAAGAACAGGAACGTCCTAGAGATGAAGCTACGTGCACTTTACGAGTGATTGAAAATGGAAACGTACAATTGTTGAAAATACCATGCGAGATTGTGTCGACATTCACAGAAGGCAGCCAAAAGATAAACAACCCAAGTGAAACACGTCTGAATCAAAATGTCTGCACTACCAATATCACTGTCATTCGTCATACAAGTACATCTTCAACACCTACTGCTCAAGCCAATGCAACACTAGCAAATTTAACTGATTTAGCTCTGGCCTCCGCAAACATATCAATTGCAAACGTTACGACTTCAAATGTTAGCCTAATTAACGCTGTTAACATGACCAACATTGCTGCAGCTAATATTAGTGGAGTGGGCATTCCAACTGTGAATATAACATCATTGAACACGACCATGCTTAATGTTACAAACCCGACAAACTCTTCAAGCGTTCTCACTATAAAGGACAAAGAAGTCACCGAAGGTAATAAAACTACTACAGTTGTCCGTACGGTGACATCTAATGAGACTATTGTTAATACTACTGTTTGTACGTCTTTAGCAACAGACCCTCTGAGCGTGAAAGGACCTCCAATAAATCCGAAAGCCATGCAGTGTTCTGTCGATATAAAAACTAAAGACGCATATTTCCGTAACAATATTGATTGTGATGTTCTTGTCCAATATTCGAAAAAGCCTCTCACGTCTCCGAAAAATGAAAGCCCTCTCATGCCGAGTCGGGAGAAACTTAAGTCGTGGATGGAAAAACCCCCATGGTGGATGGCTATGTTTATCGCAACATAACCAATGCAACATTTTCTTAAGTACTTATTTTATTTTTTATTGTTTATCCTCTAACTTATAATTTTGTTCTCACCAGAAAAATAGAATGTGTCGACTTTTGAGTTAACTGGGGTGGACAAAGAAGTTTCTAGAGTGGACACTAAAGTAACCACCCATACCACCTTTAACTTTGCTCATGAATAGGTACGAGTATAAGTAAGATACGCTGTAGACCAATTTCATATTAGTTTATTAGTGGTACAAGATTTTATGCGGCAATGTAGCTCGACATTTTATAAAATTAAGTTGTTGAAGTTATTTTTATATCCATTGAAATATGACCATGACATTGTGGTCAATTATGAAGACGCCATCCTAAATTTAGTAGCAATTTTAAATATTGTTCTCTCTTTCAAATGCATAAGGTGTAAAAAAATACTACAACATTCTAAATTGCTATTAAATTTAGGGTGGCGCTTTCATAATTGTCCAGTGATTATTTTATTTTTGTACTTAGATTTAGGTATATTCCATTTACCAGTCAAATTATTTAGGTTTGTTTAAAAGTAGTCAACTAAAGTTATCATTGAAAATACTCATTGTGAATTATCTAAGTTGATAAAAGCCATACCTATATTTAGTTTTGTCGTCTTATATCTAGTAAAAGTAAAGTTTTAATAAAAATGAAAATGTCGTTTCATTTTAGATATAAAGATACTATCAAAATGTTCTTTTTTAAAGCATCCCTAAGTTGACGATGATGACTCTAATAATAATAAAAGAAAAAAAATCTGAGCATAATTATGAATATCATAAACAAAATTATTATCTATATACAGGGTTACTGGTAATTAATTATCACCCTTTTATTTAGGGGAATTTTCTCAAATCTAAAAAACAATATGTGAACGATATTTTTCTATGGAACAGTATTATTTCTTTTTGAGATTTGATAAAAGTCGTTAAACGAAAGTTGTTAGTTTTGATGTACAGAATAAGCCCCTAAAAGGATGCTTATTGATCTCCTAATGAGGGACATATTCCAGGATGTCATTGTAACTATTATTATAAGTACTATAATTATTGGACTAAGAGACCAACACTAAATTGGTGAAAAAACAACCAGTTGTTTCATATATTTATCCGAAGATGAGAAGATGTGGAAGAACCACATCATTATTATTTTTTAGTCCCATAATAAAAGTTGTTCATTATGATGATTAGATACAATGACCCAAAGAATATACCTATTCCCGTTTAGAGATACACTCTTATAGTTATAGTAAAAAAATGTTGTGCCAATAACTCCTAATAAAACAGAACTATAGTTACCTACATAACATAGCTAACCTTGGCAGTTGGCGCTTAATGATATAATGACCCATATTTTGCAATGATTAGCAAATTAAACTGCTTTATTTAGCTTTACTTAGTTATAATCCCATAAATATGAATAGGTACGTATGTAGGTTTAATTATTTATTATTAAAATGAATATAAAATTAAATTTTCTGTGAATTTTTCAAGCATCTACCTGTTGCCATTCTAAATATCGAGCGTAAAACGGCTAGAAAATTAGGTTTGTTGTATCGGAGCCCTTAAGTATTAGTTTTATTATTTTATTCTGTTTTTTGTATGTATTGTTATAGCACCAACAGAAACACATCTTCTGTGAAAATTTTAACTATAACGGTTCATGCGATACAGCATGGTGACAGATAGACAGACTGACAGACGGACAACGGAATCTTAGTAATAGGGTCCCGTTTTTACGCTCCCTGTCGCGCTTTTTAGGGTTACGTACCCTTTGGGTTACGTTTCACACCACGGGATTTTCGGTGAAGGAAAACATCGTGAGGCAATCTGCATGCGTCCGTAGAAGAAGTTCGATGGCGTTTGTGAATCCACCAACCCGCACTGGGCCAGCGTGGTGGATATGGTCCAATCACCCATCGTGGGATGGCCTACGTCCTGAAGTGAACTATTAAAAAGGCTGGTACAGTACAGTACCCTTTGGGTACGGAACCCTAAAAATCTACAAAAAATACTTAGGTACGTAGGTAAGGTACCTACTGAATTTTTCCACAAACACAGGATAACCTAGTGGGTTTCAAATTCAGCCAAGGAATGCCGCGGTACCTACTCGCGGTATGCCGATACACCGCTGTTCCTATACTAGCTCAAGTGGTAGGTATGTCAGGGCGATCGCATACTGGTGCCGTCCGAAAGCCATTTGCTTGTTTGGTCTCGAGGTGGAGGATGAAGATATTGTGTCTGTGTTTCGGCACTTCTACATCGCAGCAGTGCGGTGTGGAGCACAAGCACAAGCACCGAGGTGGATCCTGACTGGGATTGGCACTGTTGGGGCCGTGGATGAGTGCGAAAACATGCCCATAACCCCGACACCAAGGGCAGTGGTGGAACGCTCCAAGTTTTTATAGGATATGATAGGTCGAAGTCGTAATATACTGTTTAAAATATCAAACTTTTATTAATCTCTGAGCGGTCGTCAGTTTCGTTTTTTTTTCACTTGTTTACGTTTTGTTTTTGTAGCACCAATTAGATAGCACAAGATACAACAAATATAGTCTACGATACAAATATAGTATACGTATTTACGGCCTGCACAAAAACAAGATCATAAACAGTAAAACGGATAATGCCTTAAACACATTAAATACTATGATACATTATACTCCTGTTGTAAAACACATAGCATGTCACATCATGAGGTTGTGTCTTAGAATGTTACATTTGTCAAACTCAGTTCATTAAGATATACCTACGAGTACGAGGGTAATGGTTAATGAAGAAGAAGCCGCAGTGGCCCAGTAGAAGTACATGACTACAACTTAGTGTCGTATCTGTCGGTGTTTAAAAATATCAAGGTAGACTTTTTGTACTTCATGTAGGTTGGTATTAACTGAAATAACAGTATGCATTAACACTTACATAAATGGTAGTTACGCAGATAAATTTTCTATTTTCAACTTTTTTTTTATTTCGAATAGGTTCGCGTTTGACTACACACTGCCTGATGTTAATTAAATATATTTTCATGCAATAAATAAATTGCATGAAAATATATTTTAAAAACACACACTTAAAACACACACATTTACATTTTACACATTTAAAAAAAATACTTTTATCATTATACTTTACTTTTTAAAATCTTAGCAAAGAGTTTTTATGTTAGAAAAGTGGTCAATATTTAACGAATAAAATTAACTTTGGGAGATAAAAATTATTTCGCGCGCTTTTCTTTTCGCTGTATTGTTTTTATTTGAAAATGTCGTCAAGTAGTGATGAATTTACTTTCACTCAAGAAACAGATAGAGAGAGAGAGAGAGAGAGAGAGACTTGGAAAATTGTAACTCATAATAATAACTTGACAACATTAAAAATGCCAACTGGCAACGTAACAATCACTTTTAAAAATTGTTCAAATTTCTATAACTGCTTTACCAAGTAATTAAAGTTATTCGTTTAAGAAATTCAGAGTTTTATTAATTTCCTCGCAAATATGTTATAAAACGTCGTATGACATAGGTACCTACGTGCGCTTTGAAAATTACAGCCTCTGCTTCCTTATATATATATCCTAGAGGGGTAGCAATATCGCCTCGGTTGTAATTTTCAACTTACCGCACTTATATCATAATGTACTATTAAGTAGCCCATAAAACAAGCTTTCAAATAATTTATACATGTATCATCTTGGTTGGATTTTGCTCTTAATGAATATACCACGGACGTCTTTTAAAAAAAATTGCAACGCCTTTAGAAATGTAATAGCTAACAGCAACTTAATTTTTGCTCACTACTTTCGGCTTGAGGTTGATTGTATGTAGTAAGCGTTTATGTTTAAAAAAAAACAATTACTTTAAAAGCCGTTGGAAATGGTTGACGAGAATGACGAGTATGTATTGTGTAGGTACTTTGGACATTCTTGCGATTACGCAGGCAGTCGTCAAATACTTGATTCGTCAAATTCTAAACGTGTCAAGACCTTAGTTTGCCAATTTCGTAATTCGTCAATTCCTTTATTAATCATATCCTACGCAAGTCAAAAGCTATCTACCTCTTCCGCGAGCGTCAAGTCAGTTATTGATCAAAACTTAAAGTCGCCAATAACGTGGTTGCTTTAACTCCGAACAGCAATATAAGTAGATTATCAGATGGGACAGAAGAATTCTTTATAAGTTTACATTTGGTGTTTGCGAAACTGGAGAATTTGTTACGATCTATAAACGTACCACAGCATTTGAAGACCCGTCTCTATAACCAATGTGTCATATCCGCCATGACCTGTTCTCTGATCGCGGAAAATACAAAGGATAAAACCTAAAAATTGGCAAGGGAAAGATGTGAATGGCATACCTAACAAAGGGATGCCTATACCGATCAGTGGGTTATTAAGGGCTGATGACGATAATAACGAGTTAGAAACCTGAATTATCAGTAAACGTTTAGCTTAGAGTACCTAAATACTTAATAGCGCTTATTTTTTTTTTTTTTGTAACGGATACTGTTTTGCTTTTGTATTTGAGTAAGGAGCCTTAGCCGTTATCATGTTGTAGCAGTTATAAGGGACAATTTTGACCTGGCGATGACGTCATTCTGTGAGTAATAATTTCATAACTATAATTTGACCGAGCGTAAGTGAGGTCTCCGAGTCTACTGGGACGAGCCGGCATTTGAGTGTATGTTTGTATGCATATTTGTTCGACGATAACTCAATTACCGTTCAATCGATCTCCATGAACGTAGATAGTTTATATTTATAGAATTTTTAAGTTCGAATATGAGCATCTTCTGTTCAGTTGTTGCGAAGATACGTGGGCCGTGGTAAAAAGAGGCAAAACAGCGCCACGTTCTACGGGAGTTGCGGATGACTATTTTAAACATTTCACCGAATATTATCAATGTCTTTCAACATTTGTTTAATATAAAAAATAAATCGCTAACTTTCATATAAAAATATTTACATTTTTTAAAATCCCATAGTTACCTATTTGTGATATAAAATAGAAATAGCGCGAGGTCCAAGTCCGAGGCGGACTTCTAGTAATAATATTATTATTATAGTTTGTAGCGAGACAAGAGCGAGACACGTCACAGCCGTCACAGGCGATTCCCTGATAACTAGTGACTAATCTGTGTACTCAGGTAGGCTGCCGTGGGTTGCATTCACCGCAACCGCATTCAATGCGCTTCGAGAAAACGAAATGAGTGAAATATACCTGCCTCTTTCTTTACAGGGGAGTGTTGCCATTGCGTAACGGTTTCCCGAATTATATGGAATGTCAGAGAGATGATTGGTTAATTATTTCTTAAATAGGTAACTATATACTATGTATTTTAAACGTTAGTGTTTTTGGAAATGATTACTAGGTACTTCTAAAATAGTTGAATAGATATTTTAGAAATGTTTTACGAATAATGACTTCTTAGAAAACTCATAATATGCTTTGATATTATTGTGCATTAGTATTTTTGCTTTATTTTTTATTGTAAACCAACGAACCAAATACCTATGCTGAAGTAAATTTTATAAATATAAATAGAATAATTAATTCTGATGATAATCATTTTAATGATTATGGAATTAATTATTTGAATGACATAGGTATATTATAATATTATTTATTTTTTAAATGTTAATGTATATTATGTCTTGTATAAAATAAGTCGGAACGTCTGTATGATTATTATGTTCACTTACATAATTTTCATTTAATTTTGTTTACTCAGACATGCACTCGTAGAACTATTTAATTTAAATAGTCTTAGGTGTAAAATATACCTAGTAAAAAGCTAATCCGAAAAATGTTTGTTAACCTGATTGTTTTTGAGAATCATCTAAAATCATCAAAAAAAAATTGTTTATTTTCATCATTATACTACCTAACTTTTCCTGCGGCTTCGCCCGCGTAATATCTTTCTTCGTTGTTTTGCTATCCCATCCAAGGTTCCTTTAATTTTTCCGGATGGAGGTAGCCTATTCACACTCTCTGATCTCTGAACTATAATTATCTGAACCGTTATAAATAACCCGATATTAAGAAGAACGCGTTTTCCATAGTTAGAACTAGATGTAACAGAATGCATTGTGACAAAGCGTTGTTTGCCCTAGTTACTTATATCCCGAAACGCGAGTCAGAGTTTGTACAAAAAGAGAACCGTCGTGGCGTTACGGTGAACTAACAATAAGATCTTAATCAGCAGCCAAGGTACAGACTACTTGGTACACGTGAGTCTGCTGATGAAAACCAAATTGTACCTACGTACTAGCAATGACAGAGCAGCATTGTCAACGTAACAAAATTAGTAAAATGGCACACTGGCGACCTCACCTACGACGATTCTCTTTTTGCACAAACTCTAACACGGATCATTTAGGTTCGAAATGAGTCACAGATCGGAATCGGATCACCCCGACACCACGTACTCATACTCTTGTTGCTACTACTCAAGAGTTTATTTTTTAAATAGCGGGAGCCAGAAACTCATAGAAGATCTTGAGGGCGTACCTACTGCAGAGTTTCTGGTCTTCTGGTGTCGTGACTCACTCGGAATCTCACGACTCGTGAGATTCATATGACATGGAGATAATATATGACATGGATAATTTAGATTTTAACTGACCACCTAGTTACGGGATATAAGTAGGAAAAACGCGCTGTTACAGAAACATTCCGTAATATCTAGTTCTAAGTAGGGAAAACGAGTTTTCCCTTAAATTGGGCCATAACGGTAACATATTCATGCCAAAAATCCAGTCGATACGTTAATCAGCTACTGCGTTAAAGAGTAATAACCAATAAACACACTTTCAGATTTGTTATAATTGGTAAGGATAAGGAATGAGGATAAACGAAATAAATACAAAAATCACAAAAATAGCTCGTTATGTTAGAAAAAATCGTAAATGAACACTGAACCAATGAAATAATAAAAAAACGTTAGTAACAATGTTTTTTTTTTGGTTCAGTGTTAATTTATTATTTTTTCTAATTTCACGAGCTATCTTTGTGATTTTTGTAGATATATATTTCTTATAGTAGTTATTATAATACAAGATCTGACTATTATCCAACCAAGCCAGGGAAATTAGAATACCTAAAATGGCGACACGAATAAAGAAAAAAGAGCACGCGTCATTTGTAATTGAAATAACAAGAAAAGCGAGCGTTGCTCAACAGTTTGATGCGCAAGAGTGCCGCCGACGGCCGTGTTTTAAATTGATTGTGTTTGTAACGTCACAATGATTTTTCCGCGGTGTGTTCTACTTGGGACTTTACTATTACTAGTTGCTTTAATATCAGTGGACAATGTGAGTGCGGCTCGAGCAAGGGGCAGTGGCCATCACAGCTACCCGCCGTCTAGAGGAGGGCTGTCGGGACACGGATCTTCGGGTACCCATACGTACCCTTCTAATAACCAGGGGGGGTATCCTTCATCGGGTGGTCTCTCTGGTAATTCGGGAGGCCGTGGCTACCCTTCTTCTGGAGGCAGCCATACATACCCGTCATCCGGGGGCAGCCACGGATATCCGTCTTCAGGTGGTTTATCAGGAAACAACCATGGATATCCCGGAAACAAAGCAGGAAATACGCACACCACACATACTACTAACGTTTATAACAACTATCACTACAGTCCTCCTCAGCAGATCAGGTACACGCCGGCTCACGGGCCCCCAGTGAACTACCCCGTGTACCACGGCACGCCACCGACATACGTCTACCAGTACAAAGACTCCGGCAGCAAGTACGGTACTCTCCTTGCTGGTCTTGCTTTGCTCAATCTCGGAACCTTGGCCGGAACAGCTTATGCAGTCAGTCATTCAGGATCTGGCTCGGGCTCTGGCTCCAGTTACAAGGCGCATCCCGGCGAAATCTGTAAATTCGGCGTCAAAAAAGAAAACGGAGACTACGAAGAAACAAGAATCGATTGCCAACTCATTACAAGCTTCATTTTCCAAGCCGAACAAGAGAAATCGCAAAATGGCGGCACCAATACAAGCGTAGTGACAACGACTGTGACGAACACAACAATTGTTAATAACACTGGTGTCGCCGAGCATGCTCCTGTAACGCCTGTATTGGGAAATGTAACATACACTATGCTGCCAAACGGGACTTTAGTTCCAAATGAACCAGTAAATGTGACAAGTCCCGATCCCGCTGCGAACGGAGTGTCATCATCGGTGTCTGTGACGACAACAACAACGAATACGACGGTAACGAACGCTTTGGACGTGAAAGGCAAGCCTGTAGAAGTAACCCCGGGAATGCAGTGTTACGTCATCAGGAATTCACCTTCGGGCAACATGAAGAAGACTGTGCCTTGTGGCCTACTGCAAACATATGCTACACAGTCTCTGAAAAAGAATTCGGCGACGCGAATCATGCCAGTTTACACAATACTGACTGTTGTTATGGCAGTCTTACTAGTCCACTAGTGTAGTGTAGTGTACTAATATACTTTATTAATAGATTAATCATATTGTTTTGATATTATTTTGATAAGAGGAAGTAAGTAATGAGCTCAGGAAAACATTGAACGGGTGGTTCGAAGAAACGAATTTGTTTGCAAACCATTTAGATAATAGGTGTGCTATTACCTATATTAACTATGTATTATTATCGACTGCCTAAGTTCTAGTAAGAAGTTGATTGAATGTGTATGAATTGAGAATTTTGAATAAGCCTGTGATAAATTAATTAAACGTTTGATTTTACTTACTACTTGTTGTTTAATCTTGTAACTCTTTGAAAAGGACCACTTACTTCTCTTAATGTTATTTTTTTTAAATCCTAATAATAATGCTATCCAATTACATTGTTACATTTCTTATACAAAATTCGTATTGAATAATGTGCCCATTTTAATCTATGCCATAAATATTTCGTAAACAACAAGCATATAAGCCTGTGTTAATTAAACTTTTGATTTTACTTGCTACTTGTTGTTTAATCTTGTAACTATGAAAAGGACCAATTACTTCTCTTAATGATAATTTCTTTTTAGATCCATATAATAATGCTGTCCAATTACAAACTTACATTTCTTATAACCAATTTGCATTGTATTATGTGCCCATTTTATTCATAAGCATTAAATATTTCGTAAACAACAAGCATCCTACCAGGTAGCATCGCTGAATGCAAGCAGTTTTCAATCAGTCTTTCCTATTTTAATGTCCCATAGGGGACGTCCTATGCGCGGTGTCCTTCAACTTAACATTTTTTTATGATGGTGACTGTTTATTCATTAGCAACAGTTAGGATGTAGTTGTGCTCGTCATTATAACCAACTTTCATTTTAAAAGCAATCTCGATGTCGCAAAAACAACCGTTCCGTACAAATCCGCCGAATCTCGATAAAATGTTAATTTTCTATAGCAGATTTTTTCTTCGCGGTTTCGGGGTTGACATCATAGCGATCGTTGGTCATCCTAAAGTATTGCTTATAAATTCGCAGTCACTACTAACAGATAACTTGGTGATGATAATACTAAGATCAAAGTTTCCTTTTAACCAGGAACGTAACAAAACACAAATGTTATTATAGAAAAGGAAGTTGTTAATTTACCACCAAAAAGTGATTCAAAATACAATTTGCACAATAATTTACACGTTACATATTTAGTCGGCGAGGTACGCCGCAATTATTCAATCCAATTCTTTAAGTAACATTACAGTTTCCCCCAATACGTTACTTATTTTACTTATCATAAGATTTGTTTTGTTATTCTGAATAACTGAGCTATACTGCAGTAAAATGTATGTATAATTATGTACTTACATTATTTTTGTGTGACTTTATCAAACCTCATGTCCCCTGATATGTCTTCTAGGAGTAAATATTTTCTTTGCTCCTATTTGTATGTGTATGCAGAGCAGAGTCGCGATATGTAGGTATGACTTGTAGGTATTACATGTCATCTAGGTAAAGTATCTAGTCAAAAGTTAACTATACGAAACCAAATAAAAAGAGGTATAGTTGCGTACGGCTCCTTTTTGGTCTAGAGCTATGACGCCGTTCACGGACGCCGCACAGAATAATTTTTATCCAGCATAAAAAATTATCTGGAGTTCGTAAACGCACCCCTGGAACTGCAAGCTTGTAGTTTGTACCATCAAAGTGAAAGTGCGGAATGTATTGATAATATCAATACATTCCGCATTATGTAGAATGACAAGTGATAAATCCATCATGTTCATCAAAGTGTACCACATGATAGGATTTTTCTGCAGTTACATAAATTAACAATACAAAAAAAACGCATATTCTACCCATCGGAGGCTCAAGGCATGCCGTTAAATAAAAATTATTGACAAAATGTGATAAAACATTTGGAAATAGGATATAGGTAAAACTGGATTAAAATTTTATTTAAATAGGCAGGTACCTACTGATATCTACACCAAATCGAAGCCAATAGGTAAAGTTGTAGTTGGTTGTGGTTTTTACTACAGTTATTTTTATTTTTCTATCAGTGAATCAACCCATATATTACCTACACCTATTGCTGAAAAATTACTGTTTTGCACTGGGTGGATACTGGTATGAGGAAGTACCTACTGTTAAATATTATTTATAGTTTAAGTATTTTCGTGTACGTATATTCGGCGTGATAATAGAGTAAATTAGAGTTAATTAAATATTAGTGTGATAATAGAGTTAATTAAATATTGTATTGTATTGCTGTGTGTTATGGGCTTCCCGATCACGCTACCGAAAATTTTGTACGTCTTATTAGAATTTTATAACAGATATAATATGATTAAAATTCGTCATCAGGTATATTGCATCAGTAATATTTCAAAAACAACCACTAATTACAAAACTTACTCTATCAGATATATTTATGTACCTATATTTGATAGTCTTAGTAAAATAATTGTTAGTTAGATTATTTACGAAATTATTTTTATGGTTTTCTTTTTCTTTGCAAACTATTGCTTTACAAAGTGCAAGGATTCACAGAGTTGTAATATAATTATGAATGAATATTACTAATGACTACCTATATTGTGACTAACTACCTATGTAAGTATATCTAATCACAATAGCCACCCACTGATACATCCTGTACCTACACAGTACACTACAGTTTTGTGGAGAATACTTTGATCAAAATAATTGGTTGATGAGGAAATTTAACTGGAATTTTATTTGAACTTCTGGGAATGTCCGCGGAGATGAGTAACAAATCAACACAATTTCCTAATAGGAAGTAAGATTATGTTAATTATTAATTTATAGGTCAGGCGTAATAGGTTTACTGTTGGATATAGACCATCCATCATTTTAGTTACTATCTATATAAGTATGTATTTAAAAATAAGTATATGTAGTATATCAGTCTCTAGCAGCCATATCACAAGCTTTGCTTAGTTTGGGGTCAGAGGCCGTGTGTGATGTCCCAATTTTTTATTTTTTTTTATCCCTATTTCTAGTATGATTGGTAGGGGCGGATTGCATCCACAGCGTCCCTTCCTGCGGTCTTCATTAGATCGATTTTTAATTATATCTGAATTTTATTAGATTGTTTAACACTAACAACGTTGTATTTTAATAATATCAAAAACAATTTTGTGGTTAAGTTATTTATACTTCTACTAGCGACTCGCACGGGCTTCGCACAGGTGTATTATACATACTTTCTCTTGATTAAAACACGCATCATAATCCGTTGCGTAGTTTTAAAGATGTAAGTATACATAGGGACAGCGGGAAGTGACTTTGTTTTATACCATGTAAATTGTATATAGTGGTTTTGAATTATATTATTTTTCTGTGGTATGTTTTTACGAATGTTAAAATATGTCATGCCTTATCATTCTACCTCAATGTGGCTATTACATCAGTGATGTATTGAAGAAGCGACGGTAGCGACGGTTGTTATGTGTAAGTTTGACAACATACTGCGCTCAGCGATTCCCACGGTTACGCTGTTCGTTCGTTCTTTAAAATCGGTAAAATATTTGTGGAATTCACTTGGGGAAGTACTATCTTTACACTGAGTATTTACCAGTTTTTTAACTTCTTATAAAACACACTTTCACTATACCGGTCTTTTAATAGGCATGATAACTAAAAAATATAATTAGTGTGTCAGATAGACTATCAAAAAATATTAGACACTTATTTTTTATTTTGTCAATTAAACAAAAAATGATGAAGAAATAGTCCGTTAAAGTTCCGCGTGACGTCACAAGTGCGATACAAATGTATAGACTTCTGAGAGAGATGACGTCACGACTCCCACTTCCAAACTTTGACAAGGTTTATCCTCGTCATCTGTTATTTGATTGACAAAAGAAAAATTACGTCTCCAATATTTTTTTAAAATCTAACGCACGGACTTATTATAGTAATTATTTTTTTTACCCAGTCTTCATGCCTATTCCGAACATAGCCCTTCCAACGAACGGCTCAGACGATGTCATAGCTATCCATTACACTAGCCCAGTGCTAGTTGGTGGTTTTACAAGATTCACAGAGGTTATTTAAGGACGTATCCACTTTCTGTAGGTTTTCTCAAGGAGATTTCCTCACTTAAATGAAAAAAAAAGAAATAAAATCCAATGGTGTCAAAACTTGCACATTCGTTTTATGCAACGATCTCATTGTATGGGACCCAGATTGGGACTCGCGACCTCGAGCGTTACCACTAGACCACCACGGCTTTCTAACCATGGTTTTTTAGAAGTAAAATAGTTCCACAAAATAATTTCTCTTATAGTATACTTTTCCGTATCATATAGCGACAACTAATTTTATCGGATAGTATCGTACTGTTATCAACGTGGGAACAATTTTTGGGTCACGAGGACGTAGATATTAGATACCGCACTTGCCATGATTGAGTTCGTTATAAGTAGATTAGCAAAAATGGTTATCTACAAGACTGAGTCTTCGAAATATTATAAACCCAAAGGTGTGTTAGTTGTTTCGTCACGTCACGCAGCAAGGGAGTATCGGATCGACCAGATTTTTTGCATGGATATTATTAAATACTAGCTAACCCCGTGAACTTCATCTCGCCATCTGTCAACTGTCAATGACAACTTTTACATGCATGAAAAGGACATGTTCACAAAATGTATGGAGGCTGGTATAATAATAATCAAAAAATCTAACCACAAGACTCGTTACATTTCGAGAAAGTTCATATTTTTCTGAGTCTATTACATCAATTGAAAACAAAAAAGAGCCCTGCATTTTTTTTTAAATTAATTTTGATTTTATTAGGGTAAATAAATATATTTGGCTCAATAGGTAGCTTATCTCTAGCAGCCCTGATTAAGTAACCTCCAAATTGTTAAATAAAAGCATTTTTACCAATTAGACACACTCTTTAAGTGATTTTTAGTCACATTGTACCTACTAACTGGTCACACTGGTAGGTTATAATTTTCAATTTTAGCAAATTAAGAGGTAAATGTGGAAGAATCAGCTTTGAATGCAAGTAGAAGCTAGAAGCACTTTATTATTGTTAAACTAGAAAAAATAAAAAGCTGCATTATTTTTTTTCAGGTAATTTATTTTTCACTTTAAAAAAAAATGCAGGGATAAAAAAATCTAAATTAAATATTTTTCAGAAGCCCATAAAACAAGCTTTCAAATGATATATATATCATCTTGGTTAGATTTTTCTCTGAATAATATACCACTTGTGGACATCACCTTTTGTATAAGAAAATTTGATTAGTGTTTTTATTATTTTACTCGCTATATTTTTATATTTTCTCACCGTATAAACCTTTCCTGGACTTTTACAAATATTCCAAGACTAAAATTGGCCAAATCGGTTTAGCCTTTCCCGAGATTAAACGAGACTAACGACCACTACGATTCATTTTAGATATAGTTTGAAGGTTGGAAAAGGTCTTAGGCTACTTTTATCTCGAAAATATAAAAGAAATGTGTTAAGACATAAGGTAAAAGTCTTTGGCGTGAAATTTTAGCGGCATTGCATGGGTCTATTTTGTCTAACTTTTTGTATGGAACATCTTGCGATTTTAGACTTGCTCCTTAGTAAGTAAAAGGTCTCCCTGAGTTCTGTTTCTGCATTCTATGCTAATTCTAATTGAACCTATTCGTCACATAGGATTTGTAAGTAAATGTACAGCATCAGTAAGCTGACGCTCTGTCCATATTGTACCTAAAATAAAAATTGTTGACAATGAGTGATTAATTTTGAAGCATGGCGAGGACAAATCCATTCAGACAGTGTGTAGGTACTAGGTAGGTACAGAGCACGCGTACCAAGCTTCATGGACGGTGATTAACTAGGTGATATCCAGTTATCCGCGGCTCCATTGCTATTGTGCTGGAAACTATAAATAGGTTTGACAGTAAAAGTAAACGTTGTAATTTTTGTATACTTGAAACCTTTGAGTGGAAACAGCTGTAGTTTCAGTTGTGTTTAGTTCGCTGGGCAGTGGTGTCCAGGAATCCTGCATATTAGAGCTTAGAAATAACCTAAATAACACTGCGATATCTGCTTGCCCTAAGGTGAAAGAGGATGATTAAAACTATCATTATGAACATTTTTTGCTATGGCACTAACCCGGAATTCTAGAAAATAAATCAGCTGTCCCTTACTAGATCTCAACACGGAATCGACATAATAGACTATTTGACAACATTGAAAATATACTATTGATTGTAGTAATCCTTAAAGATAATAAAAGACATTTCACTTTATTTATACTAAAATATGTCTAATTTTCGCAAATCGCCCGAAATAAAATACGATATTATTTTGATATTTTATCTGTGACGTAAACGCTCTAAGAAGGGCGGCAACTCTGGTGACGTCACAAAATAGTAAACAAGAATTTCTCGATTGACTGTCGTTTGTGTAATTTGTGTTTTGTGATTTCGGAGTCATAGTATAGGGTCTGTAAGTTAATTTTAAAGTATTTTTGTCAATTTTTAGATGTAAACTAGCGTATTTAATGGTATTAACTAACGTTATTTACTATTGTGTGACGTCAAAGACCAGCGCCATTACAGAATGTCGTTTTTGGTGGGATCTTGAATATCTATTCTTTAACACTGATTTTCATTGTTAATACAGTAGATATCTCGGAAATATAAATTTTGTGTGCTTATTATGTACTAACGAATAAGTTAAAACGATTTCCAAAAACTAGTCAAATAGCCTATTATTTTTAGCAAAAAATGGCATGGCCGACTTCAACCGTGTGCAGAATTCGCGAATATTTCGCACGGATCGATGTAGCATTTTTCACATTATTGTTGATTAGAAATGAGTCAGCCGATTTCGATAAAATTTAAATGGGACCAATTTCGATGTATACTTTTTCCAATAAAAAAAGAAATATCAAAGGACCACTATGTAAAAAGTTATGCGTCGTAATAAAAAAAAATATACTATGCGTCGAATTGAGTTGCCTCCTCCGTTTCCTCGGTCAAAAATGTATGAACATGGTTTTTGTACATCATCGGGTTGGCTTCATAAAAAATAGAAAAACTAAAAGTTGTTCATAACGGTGGTCTTGATCACTCCCTTTCGACTTAGTACAGGGCAACAGTACAGGATAACCCAGGGATGTACCTAGCTACACACAATGATGACAAAAGAAATGAAAGGACAGTACAACGACCTTTCAACGTATCAAGTAAATGCAATAAAGTGAATCGTCTATTCTAGAGTTGTTGATATGTTAGTGAACGCGTGAGTGCTCATGTTATGTATGCTGAATGAAAGTTTTCGGTAAACATCGTGACATCACAGCCATTTCACAACGTGTTTTACACAAGTGTTTTTGATAGCTCATGTGATGATTCATCACAAAATGTAATAAAAATAAATTGTAAAAAATTCAATGCTTAGGTTGTAGAATCAAATAATGTGTATTAATGAGTGTTTGGCTATGTTATTAAAAAGTGAATTAGTCAGAATTAGTAGACAAACAAATAATAAGTTAATTACTGTCCAAGCAAACATGCACAACAAATAATCTACGAAGGAACCAAGACGAAGGTAGGCATCTGAACAACCAAACCAAACTTTTGCGAGTCACAAATTGGAAGGCAATTAAAAATATTAAATGTAATAAACAGTTGTTTTCTCGAAGATGGTATAATATAAGCACAGTAAGCAGACATTACTAAATTAATAAGTTTGTATATAAGTAGTTATTACGGAATTGTAGTCATTTCTCAGAGCAATGATGCTCATGCACACCTCTACTTTCCGCATTCATAATAACTCTGAACGTGATGATATCAGCTTGAAATATAATCTCTCAAAATAGAGTACTATAAAATACCTATATATTGATCTACATTCAGACTTCAGAACGTGGTAATCTTACAGTATACCTACATGTCGAGTTTTGTACGCGCTCGATAGAGATTTACTACAATAGGGCATGAAAACAAAATGATACAACTCGAGGCCAACAGTTATTGTACAACTGTACTGTTAGCTATGCTAGCTATGCGGTGTAGCTGTGGGCGTCCGAACGAGCGGCGTGCCAGGCGGCAGGCGGGCGAGCCATGCTGGCCATGCGGTGTAGTAGACGAGGCAGCCAGGACGAGCGGGGCGCGGCGCGACGGGGGGAGCCATCGAGAGTCCAGAGACCTCATGACGCCACGCACGGCGATAGACGTGATAGACGTGCCCTAGTGCCTAAACTGTAACCTTGTAATTAAAATATAAAATGTTGAATTTATAAGACATTTTCATTTATGTCTTTAACACAGCGGTGGGATGCATATCCAAAAAACCGCCTCCAGTAAAATTAACAAAAAGTGCATCGAAGTGAAGTTGTGTGAACTGTAAAAGTTATTGTGAAATTCAATGTCGTGATTATTGGACAGTTAAAACGTTTGATGTTATTTGTGTGGAGTCGAGGCAATTCTCCTCCTGTAATGTGTTGGACTACAACAATTTAATGATTGGTTATGTGCGCGGAGTCGAGGTTATATGTACTCCTCCTGCGACGGAGAAGATCATGGACACGGGAGTGAAAGATAGTTCCAAGGTGCGATCCGATTAAAGGCAGTAGCTAATTTAAAGAATTACTACTGTGATACGTCCACGTGATGTTTATGTGCTGATTAAGCGGAAGTAATTGAGTCGTGAGACCAAAAATGTAAAAGACGAGAGTCAGTAGTGGCATTATCGTTGGCAGGAAAACGGAAGCGGGTCGTTGTAGTGTCCATTTATAAGATCTTTTTCCAAGAAAAGTGAAGTTTACAGAAGTTTTGTGGTTCTTGTCACTTTTATGAAAGAACTTGTCTGATCATTGCATCGTCGAAGGTTGAGAACGAAGCTATGAATACGTCATGCAGATTGTACAAACAGGGAATGTGTTAAGGCTCAGGAGATATACACGTTGGCAAAGACAACTATTGTCCGGAACCAGAACAAATACTTAAAATCAACACCCAAAAATCTGCTTGGCCGGGAATCAAACCTGTGATCCCTACGTCAAAGGCAGAGGAACTACGCCAAAATAGTCATCATACTAAAGCCTTTGTTCCTGCATACCAATCTCTGTGACTTAGCGGTAACATAAACAAATATCGCTCGTGTCGCTGAGGAACAAAGAGCGCTTGTCCAGCTTCGAGCGAATCTAGTCGATAAAGTTGAGATTGTTTCATGGAAAAGGAACGGGGCCTCTTGGCTGAGATCTAACATAAACAAAAGTGGTGAATAAATGTAAACATTGGTCACGTATTGGACTTGGTTATACTTGATAATGAAATAATGGCACTGGAATATCATATAAGTTTGATAAATCAACTAGTTGGAGAACTGAAAAGTCTGACGTGCATGATGAGTTTGAATGCAAAGAAGAGTGCATTTAAACAAATGCAAACAAATACAACTGATGAATATCATGTAGCAGTGAAAAGTCTATAACGTTGACAAAATATTGTGCGTAACTTTATACGAGTCTCAAATGGGCAGATGAGATGAGATGATGGAGTTGAATGATGATGGAGTTGAATAGCGACGCATCTTAACCAGATGTCCATAAACATAAAGAGTACTAATTAAATACTCGGTAGCGGTTGAAATTTGTCTATAAAGCAGATAAAACAGAGTGACACAGCCTTGTGGAAATCTCATGCAGGCAGATGAGAAGAGAAACATGACTGACAAAATGCATAAGTACCTACTCGGGTCGATACCCGAGGCGAATGTGAACCTGGCATTGACCATTATTAAGGCAGAACATACTCGCATCGGCTGGCGAGGGCGGATCGTTCTCACATCGGCTGGTGAGGCTGATGAATATACTCGCATCTGCAGGCGAGGGCGGATTGTTCTCACATCGGCTGGTGAGGCTGACGAATATACTCGCATCGGCAGGCGAGGGCGGATTGTTCTCACATCGGCTGGTGAGGCTGACGAATTTACTCGCATCGGCAGGCGAGGGCGGATTATTCTCACATCGGCTGGTGAAGCTGACGAATATACTCGCATCGGCAGGCGAGGGCGGATAGTTCTCACATCGGCTGGTGAGGCTGACGAATTTACTCGCATCGGCTGGCGAGGGCGGAATCATCTCACATCGGCTGGTGAGAGGCAGAATATACTCGCGTCGGCTGGCGAGGGCGGAATCATCTCACATCGGCTGGTGAGAGGCAGAAATTACTCGCATCGGCTGGCGAGGGCGGAATCATCTCACATCGGCTGGTGAGAGGCAGAATATACTCGCATCGGCTGGCGAGGGCGGAATCATCTCATATCGGCTGGTGAGAGGCAGAATATACTCGCGTAGGCTGGCGAGGACGGAATCATCTCACATCGGCAGCTCAAAATTAGAGCAGTACAATAAGCTGAGAAGTGGTCAGCCAAAGTAGCAGCGTTGGTGATGCTGCGGGAGTCGAGTCGAGGCGTCAGCACAAGTGCAGCCTCGTAAAACAGAAGCAGTACGAGGCTCCTGTCTGATGACCACAGCATAAGATGTCAACCGTGCATGAAGACGCCCAGTCTAACGGGTTGTAACATTTCATTCTATGGTTTAACGTTTGGTAGTTGTGTTGAATTGTGACAGCCTCACTCAGAGGCTGATTCTGGCTGTTGCTCCTCGTTCTGTTTTGTTTTCAGGCACCTAAAGCTTCGGGTCGAAGCTGTCGTCAGTATGGCCGTGTTAGCTATGCTAGCTATGCGGTGTAGCTGTGGGCGTCCGAACGAGCGGCGTGCCAGGCGGCAGGCGGGCGAGCCATGCTGGCCATGCGGTGTAGCAGACGAGGCAGCCAAGACGAGCGGGGCGCGGCGCGACGGGGGGAGCCATCGAGAGTCCAGAGACCTCATGACGCCACGCACGGCGATAGACGTGATAGACGTGCCCTAGTGCCTAAACTGTAACCTTGTAATTAAAATATAAAATGTTGAATTTATAAGACATTTTCATTTATGTCTTTAACAGTACATTCTGAACGAATTCCATAGAAAATTACAATTTACGCTAACTCTCTCGAGTGCGTAAAAAACTTGAACTTGACAAACTCATAGAAATAACTCGAGAAACTTATATCATCAGGCAAGTTGGTGGTCAAAGGCGGACTATATAGTTCTCGTTAAAAAAAAAAAACATAACATTGTTACGTTTAAGTATTGTTTGCTTGTGGTCCAAGTATATTTTATATTTCATCAGTGTTATCTTTGGGTGAACCACATCCTTGGTTGGCCGCCGCATCGGACATTACCGGTAACCTCGACACTAGAGTGAGATCGCGTTCATTTAATTTAAGGCAACTTCTTTTAAATTGATAAATTACTCGTTCACAGAAATACTCACACAAAAATTCTCGCGTTGATGATGATTCTGACTCAGTCGAGTTTATGCTACAAGAATTGAGCCCGGTAGTATAACCCTGATAGTCTCGAGCGCGAAAGAGTGAGTCAATTTTCCCTCGAAGCTCTATGACTCACGGTCATGGGTTTATTATGTCTAAGGGTGCATGTGATGTGACAATGGTTCCCATAATATCCAATCTGGAATTCGAGAAAAACAAATCAACTGTTCCATTTTGTCGATTCTGTGTTGCAGTTTTGCGATATTTATGGGACAGCTGTTTTTTCCCAAATTTTGGATTGACCCCATAGTAAAAGATCTAGGTCTAGGCCTATGCGAATAACGATGTATGTAGTAAGAAAAATAAGTAAATATAATAAAAATAAGTAGTAGTAGTAAAAGTAGTAGTAATAAGCCGTGGTGGACACGCCTTATAATCGTGAGGTCGTGGGTTCAAATCCTGGACCAATGAGTTCTTTGGAATTTATGTACGAAATTTCACTCCACTGGCTTTTCGGTGAAGGAAGACATCGTGATTCGTGATGTAACCTGCATACCGTAGAAGAAATTCGATGGCGCAGTATGTGAAACCCGCACTGAGCCAGAGTGGTAGGTATGGCCCAATCACCCTACGTAGGCCTACGTCCTGCAGTGGACTATTAAAAGGCTGATACAGTACAGTATAGTAAGAATATATACCAGGTTGTGTTTATCATTATTTTGAAGTACTATTTTGTAATAATGCAATTTTTTTGAAGTTTAAAAAGAGGCAACTTATAATTTGGCAACCCTATGTGACGTAGTCTCGTTCACTGACAAAGTGCAATTGGATTTATGGGTACGATGTGGCATGTGGGCAGTTCCGATGCAATTGAACCCGTGAAGTGAATGGGCGTATCGGCTCAGCTATCAATTCCAGTTATTTTTAGATCGGCAATTAATCAATGGCATAGCTGTTGGTGATACTACACTGTGTAAAATGTAGTTCTTCTCAATCAAAGTATGTTTATGTATGTCTGGGTAGTTTTCGGTATTCTGGAGGAGAGAGCAAAATCATGTAATATTTACGCGGTTCTTAGGTAAAACGTTTTGTTTAATTAAATACATAATTATTATTGAACCATATAAGGATAGGATATGGCAATTATATAGTATAGTTTATAACTATTATGTTTCCCGTCGGGCACAAAAAATATATAAATTAGGAGAAAGCAGAACGATAATAAATAATTATTATGTCATGGTAAATAATAAAAATATTTAATTCTATGGTGAGACGCTTCGGTCGCTACATAGTAAAATTATAATTATACTTTAATCTTTAATTAATACTTTAATTTATCAGAATGTACTATTTTTGTAAGCGCTCACAGGTAATAAATAATTGTGTAATTTATTGACATTTCGCGTTTGATCAAGGCCTCATGGCTCATCTGCAAGTTTTGTGGATAATGCGTTAACATTTGAAAGTACTGTAAAACCAGGGGCGGCTATTTTTAACCGACTTCAAAAAAGGAGGAGGTTCTCAATTTGACTGTACTTATTTTTTTATTTTTGTTACCTCAGGATTTTCGACTGGGTGAATCGATTTTGATGATTCTTCATTATTTGAAAGCTGGTGCTTCCCGTGTGCTCGGATTTAAATTTTATAGGAATCGCTGAGCCACTTTTGACAAATCAACAATTATAATAATATTAATCATAATAAATCATCCAGAAGTTCACTACAATAACCCATATTTTTTGAATTCATTCCGCACAATATGTTTCGTTGTACCATCATCCCAACTATATAGCTAAACTAGCTGACCCGGCCACGCGTTGCTGTGGCTAAATAAATTAAAATTGCGACTATAATTTGAGATTTAAACTATCCTATCTCTCAAGTTGGATCGAACTGCACATGGTGTGCGAATTTTATTATAATCGGTTAAGTGGTTTAGGAGTCCATTGAGGACAAACATTATGACACGAGATTTATATATATTAAGATTAAGATGATGTATTAAAAGGGGCCTCTCAGTTTTGGCTTCGGCTCCACTGATGCCCATCAAAGAACCGGGCCTGACCCGAGAGATGTATTGAATAAAGTTAATCGATCCGTGCGAACTACTCGAATTCTGTGCACGGTTGAAAACGGTTATGCCATTTAATTTTGTAAAAATTAAAAGTTCAAATAACTTAGGTACTATTAATTCTATCGTGCAGGTTTTTCCTCTTTAAAACAGATAGTGGTAGTATAGTACTTGCCTATCTACGCGGAATGATGCGATGAGTTTTCCTGTACCTACGTTTTTTAAGTAAGGTCGTAAGGTCTCAAACACAAATCAAGAATTATTTTTCATTCACAGTTTTAATGATTTCTACAATATCAAGAAAAAACATTTTATAACAGTATTTATGTAAATTAGGTACCCAAATGAAAAATTTAATTTCATAGCACTAGAACATTTAAAAGTAACCATTCTGCATTTGAATATAAATGACTTGAATAGATATGAGAAAAGACGTTACGTGCAGTATCAATATTGAATAGGAAACGAAATGTACCTACTCATATTTGTTAAGGTGGCTATGTACATCCTGATATACATATTTATTGAGGCCACTGCAAGTTCTCGAGACTTCGCCTCGTCGCATTCGGTTTCATGGTTACAATTTAAAGGAAGTTCCGGAATTTTACGCAGTGCTATAAGTTTATTTTTTACCGTAAACTTTTCTGTTTATTCATCCATCAGCCATAGGACGTCTATTGATGGACATTAGGCCGCTTCTGTACCAGCCTTTTTAATAGTCCACTGCAGGACGTAGGCCTATCCACGAAGGGTGATTGGGCCATATCCACCACGCTGGCCAAGTGCGGGTTGGTGGATTCACATACGCCATCGAGTTCCTTCTACGGACGTATCCAGGTTGACTCACGATGTTTTTCCTTCACCGAAAAGCCAGTGGTGTGAAATTAAAATTAATTTCCGAAGAACTCATTGGTACGGGACCGGGTATTTGAACCCACGACCCCACGATTGTAAGGCGGGTGTAACTACCTCTTGACCACCACGGCCGCTACTATAGATGTCCAATAAGACTGGTTAGAGGCGGCTTGCATCCAGCGCGTTTCAACGGATTTCATAAAGTCTTCAGTCAATCTCATTTATGGACGTTCTACGCTGCGCTATCAATCTCACGTTATGTCTTCTATCCTCTAGTAAGAGAGATCTCCCATTGGGAAACCACGGCTACTATTTATTCTGTATTTTTTTGGGTTATCTATAATATTTTTTACCTATTTTACAGGGATAATCTCAGTGTGCTGGGTGTCCGGCGCCGGCGTCGGCCTGTTGCCGTTATTCGGATGGCACGCGGCAGAGGAGGCGCCTCCCGGCTGCTACTTCGTCGACATCATGGACTACAACTACCTGCTGTTCCTCTACTTCGCCACCATCGTGACTCCGAGCGTGCTACTCGCGGCTTTCTACGCCCATATCTACAGGGTCGTCGTCAAACAGGTTCGTTCTAGAGCATTTTGTATCCAATATGATATAAATGTTTCCGGTTTAAAAATATTTTTGATGCATGCAGGCTGTTTTGCTATGCCCATAAGAGGGTGTAAATCTAGAATGGGAACTTTCCCCATTCTCAATACAACTGTTATATTGTAGGTATATCCCAGGAATGGTGGTTCTTAGGAAAAAAAATGTCAGAATCATTTATGTAGATAATGTGTATTAGTTCAATGTAGACAATGATCGACAATATTACTTAAGAATTGTTTTTGATAAAATTGTCAATTTTTAAAATTAATCTGAAAAACTCACACTTAGATAAATTACAAGTAATAGAAACAGTACTAAAATAGCAAGAGAATTCATCACTTTGTCTCATTTTAAATATGAAATTTAAAAGGTATAAGATAAAGATGCACTTAAATCCGAACTTACGAATTTCGAAGGGTTTCACAAACTAGCATTGAGCTATCTCGGGTGTCCAAATTAAAAAAGGTAAAATTAGGAAGGTAAAATGATCAGAGATTTGAATCTTCTTACTGGAACTAGAGGGCTCAAATTTCCGAAAAAGACAAATGACCTAATCTAACCAAATTTTAACCATTGTGACATCCCAACTGGTGATTTTGACGTATGCGACAGACATTGCGGTTTTTTTTGTTCCACTCACTTTCGCGTATGCTGTATAACTAGATATGAATAAGTCAGCTGTAACGTAGTTTTTATTTGAGTAAAATTTAGCAATACTTCTATTACATGTAATTTTTCTAAGAACTCATAGAACTCCTTGAAAATATCGAACATTTGACGTTTAATAATCTTCACTACATAGTATGAAACAAAGTCGTTTCACTGTCTGTCTGTCCCTATGTATGTTTATATCTTTAAAATTACGCAACGGATTTTGATGTGTTTTTTTAATGATAGAGTGATTCAAGAGGAAGGATTGTATGTATGTATAATATACCTGTGCGAAGCCGGGGCGGGTCGCTAGTCTTAAATATAACTTGTTTAGCTCCCGTTAGCCATCGATGGGAACGTTTGGTCGTTTATTTCTACTGGTGTACCCAAGACCTGCAATTTTGGCAATTTGATCATTGTCGGACTTTTAGTCATTTGAGCACTATTTTATGTCTTTGACCAGGCTTTATGTACGACATCACATTGGCGTGAGTACTATTTTACAAAATGTGGAGGATACTTTTAAAATGGATTCATAGGAAAGAGCTTAATTTGGAAAAGGTTTTATAATATCAAAAATGTGCTCTCAGTATGGTAGGTATTTACGGCCAGCTACAATTACATACGAAACAAAGTGCGACAATTTATTGCAAGTAAAAATAACAATGTATAGATTACAGAAATGTGGCAAAGCTTTAATCTGCCTGAAAAACCAGCATTTGTGCATACTGTACGTATTACAGTGTTCTAGGAAATTCCTATTAGTTTCTTTGACGTCATTGATGAATAATGCTCTATAAACATTGTTTTTTATGAATAGAACAATACAATAAATAATGTTTTGTTTTCCTTTACCTATGTCTGTATTACGACTATTAAATAGGTTAAATAGAATTGGTATTTAGTAGATATTAAATTATAGGTATTACTCATTAGATGTCCGGCCCGGCTTTACCCGGCTATAGGCTGAATCATACAAGTCGACGAATGTGAAGTTAGCTACAAGCTGCGCAATATCCAATCCTGACTGAAGTTCACAAAAAGCTGTGCGTTGATTGGATATTGCGCAGTTTATAGCTAACTTCACGTCCTCTGACTTGTATGATTCGGCCTATACTAGACTATATTAGTCATGGCTATAGAAGATAAAACCTTGAAGAAAAATATTATTCAGAGGTGAGAGTGAAAATGTGTTTTGGACAATAAACGACTGTCTGTATATCCACAGCCACACCGACATTAGACTGGCTGACAGACAGGACTGACATTATTTTACAACATTCGTATGTAGTGATATAAATAACAAAGGTACTGTGAGTCCCTGGCTTAGAAGTAATTTAGATATTTATTACAGTACTTATACGAAGTACTGTATTAGGTATATACGTATAATAATTAAAAAAAAAAATGTAAATATTGGTGTTCTTTGTAACTTTAGGGAACTCTTAATTCAAGAGTTCATTGTTTTCATATGAAAAGTGATCAAAAAGTTTACGTAACCAGCGGTCTTATCGTTGCCGCTCTGACGTACAGCTTCGTCTTTTCTCCTGCTCGCGCCAGCCACGGGAGCGAGCGGGAAGAGCGCTTACACAATAAGGCCCTTGTATGTAATTCCACGTTTGTTGCTTTCAATTCAATTTAATTATACCATTTTCACTGTAATAATATTATGGTTTATCCGTTTTTGTTCTAGGTTCTTCATGAAAGTTTTGGTACATTTTACTACATTGATATGAATTAAGATATTATCAGTTCGTGGAACCGCCCGATTTAAGCATGATTAGAATTTTCAGACTTGGAATAAATATTTACATGAAACAAAATAACGAGATTTGATCCTAAATCAATATTTTAAATATCTATTTATGAAGACAAGCAAATTCATTTCTGGAAAATTTAGTTCAATGAATCCGTCAAAAATATATCCGTTTTTCATCCACAATAGCAACATAAAAATGCAGTAACAGAAAAAATGTTACATGTTAATTGCATCTTTGACAGCTGCTGCTGATGAGAAAACGATGCAATGTTATGTCAATAAACCTCAGGAATAAACCGTAGTATTACCATTCTAAAAACATCATTGATCACCTTTCTCACACGCGGTATTGATGCCCCAATTAAACATTCCTGTTTACAGCTATTGTGCCATCCTTAATTACTGGATATCGTGTTAAACCGATATCATATTCGAATGACCATACTCAGTGTCGCTACACAATGGTTTGTTATTCAAAGTAGTTTTATCGTTTATTCCAGATGAGCGAAGTCATGACCGTCGAAGGCGGCCGCCGCGTCCCTGGAGGCGGGACTATGCTAAGAGTCCTTGGAGCCGCCCAAAAGCGCGAAGTCAAAGCTACTCAGAACCTCGCCATCATTGTCTTCTTCTTTATAATCTGCTGGATCCCTTTATACACTATCAACGCTATCAAAGCCTTCATGCCGGAACTTGACATCCCGAATCCTCTCACTTACGTCTGCATTATCGTTTCTCATCTCAATTCTGCCATAAACCCTTTACTCTACGCGTATCATTTGAAGGACTTCCGAGCAGCACTCAAAGGTCTTCTATGCACGATAGTTGGGAGAGGTGTCCCAATACCGGCAGCATATAGACCTCCAGTTCCCATCAGGAGGCCAGCGTTAGAACGCAGCAACGCGTTGAGGGAAAGGCCTAGGATTTACATAGACTCACCGATATGGTTGAGACAAAAAGAAGTCAATTCCAATAATACGACTATAGTTGATGATAATAGAGCCGTAGCTACAACACCACCCGTGGTTCCAGATGTGGAGCCATTTCTGAACAAAGCTGCAATTGATGCGTCTAGTGAGTCACACACTCCTGAGAATAGAGATAGCGAAACTGGACCGTATTTGATAGAAGCTAATGGCGGTGAGACATGCCAAAGTCCGTACAAACGAGTGGAAGAGTTGATAAGACGAGTGAAGAGCGTCAGCGGGGAGCACAGCTGACACGAGCCTTGCCGGGCCTTCCCGGCGTATAGCGTCACATGAACCGAAAGCTTTAATGATACCAAAAGAAGACATTCCTCATCCAAAACGACTTTTGAAGTCTAATGATAGTCATTTCCTAACAAGATGTCGTGAGACTAATTTATTACTGTATTATTAAATTAGCTATAGGTAGGTACATATTTTTAGATATAATCTATTTTGAATGAAGTCATATTTTGTGCTGAATGTTTTAAATGTTGCTTCTAAGAAAGTTGGTCAATTGTTGCTTTGGAGAATATAAATGTTCAAGCATTTTAGAGGTTTTATTTCTTTTCCTTCGGATTTACCTGTTACTTGTATAGGTACACTCAGATGCGATAAGGAGGAAAATAGTTAGGTAAGGCGGTCAAGCGTGTTTACAAGAATGATCCAAGTCGTTAAAACAGTCGCAAAAACAAAACTGCTATCAATTATTCTACCTTAACAGAGAATTATCAATTATAACCGGTTACGAAATACAATTCAGAGTTTTCTTGGAATGCGCATTCAAATAATTTTGTACATGTACCTACATAACTCTCCATACTTACATGAGAATGAAACAAAAGGCCTAAGTTTAAAAACAATGAGCTCATGAAAAGTAGCTAGTTATAAGAATGTTCATGAGCGACGGCAAAAATGAGTTCCGCACCTTCGCCGTGACGTTGACCGTTGATACATTAACCAAATATTAGTCTTTCGTCTGTCCAAATATCTACCAAATGTCGCTGTTTAGTGTTATCATTATAGCCAAAATAATACACGAACATTGCATGCTTTTTATCTACATCAATGGTGGAATGTGGTGGTTTACAGTTCGAGTTAAAACGCCGTCGAATTTCTAAATAAACAATTTAAAACCTGTCTCATTAGCTGACCTTCATCTTGCGTCATATGACTGGCTTTGTAGCAGCTTTGTTTCACAAAAAGGCTTTGCTTTTACATTTGAAAACGATCAGCGCCATCTATTGGTATTTTACTGAACTAACAAAACCATCCACAACTTCAGCTCTCTGTTTCTTATATTTCCCAGTACCTACCAGTGCTTACGTGCTAGTAGTTTGTGATAAATGCCAGTGAGGGTGTTACTAGCGCATAGTTGACTATTCTGTTTGTCGGAAAATATTATACCCAATAGCGCTGTAGTTTTCCAGAAGTCTTATAGATGTCAGGGTTGTTAGACAACTACATAATATAGTGTTTTTACTAAAGAATTAGATCTCAGACCCAAAACTTCGCTTCACATTTTTGTGAACGTAGAGCGCGAATTAAATGGGATGCTATCATTGGATTTTTCATTTCTAGCTTTCAGAGCTGCACGTACACGCACGTACAGCGCACGTATCTTGAAATAATTAATCTTGGTGATTTCTAATCAATTTTAAGGATTTATTCTGTACCTACATCAAAACTAACAACTTTTGTTCTACGACTTTCATCAAAATTAAAAAAAAAAATGTTGTTCCATAGGAAAATATCGTTCACCCGCGACAAAATGTATGGAACAGCTGATTTATTTTTTTAGTTTTGACAAAAGTCGTATAACAAAAGTTGTTAGTTTTAATGTACTGAATAAGCCACTAAAAGGATGCTAATTGATTAGAAATAACCCTGTATAAGAATATTAGTTGTAGGCAAACGTTCTTTTGATATGTAAAAAAATGTAGAGTGCCACGTACCCTTATAATAAAGGGTTTAAAAAAAAGCGTACGATTTATTCCCAGAACTGCCAAATGAAGAATACAGGGGAAAAACTAGACTAACTAAATGTCAAAATTTTATCAATTTCAGGGTGATAATGCCCTCCTAATCGCGATGCTGATGGCATTACCACCCTGAAACTGATAAAATTTTAACATTCCTTGTTTTTACCCTGTGGTTTTCAAATATTTATAAAAAAAATCATATAAGCGAGATTTTTATACGTTAGAAGAAAAACTACGATAAATAGAAGAATTCTAAAACTTTTTGATAAGTTACCACAACTATTATTGATGTAATGAACTTTTACACTAGCAAATAAACAGCCAATTACTGACATTGACGTTTTGTGGATTCAAAGAAAGCTTAAAAGAAAATTTTATTCATACCATTTATTAGATTTTTTTTAAATAAAGGGCGATATTTAATAGCACCTCCGCTCATAATCAAAGGTGCTAAGTCAGTCATTAGAGACGTACAATTAAGTACAAGTAGTTATTAACAATTTTTTCTGCGAGGAACAAATATTATAGGAATTATAGTCTTCGATAGGAAAAGTTTCATTTCTCTTGAAAATTTTCTGTTAACTACTCGTTTCACTTTGTTTATTGAAGAGTTGAAAATGTCTTTGTGTAATTTCTCGAAGGAAACATATTGTATGATAAAAAATCGTTTGAAAGATAGTAGTTTCGATGGCATAATTTCGATCGTTAATTTTATTCCCAATTTGGCTGGGTTTTCTATTCGGGGCAAGAAAATTGCGGGTTTGTATGATTTTAATTCATTTTCTTTTCTATAGTATAAAAATAATGTCGCTAAGTATCCATTTCGTCTATTGCTTCTGATCTTCTTCTTCTAAACTACGCAAATTTTTTTTTTTGGTGTATCACTTTAAACTTTTCTATATCTATTACTACTAAAACATATCATAAAATGACCGTACTAAGAACAAGTTTGTCACGTTCTTACCAAAGGTTAGCGGTATGTCAACAATAGTTGTCAAGAATTGGCTAGGGTTTATAGTGTTTGCCTACTACCGTACCATACTATGATCGTGCTACAAAAGTGACAAGTATTTGTATTGAAAAATATAGTAACGCATTAGGCCGCGCGGTAATCACGGCAAATTGTTTATACCCAAGTGCGAGATTTATGGTTTTATGACTCGAGCGGAATCAGTCTTTGTATACCGTCTATTGTTTAGTTTATTTGGGTGTTTACGTATTCGAGAACAATAGGGATTTCTCGACTTTCAAGTTGTTTACTTGTTAATACAATACCGTTTATTAGATCGAGTAATGTTGCAAATTATCTCGAAGGTTCGAGACTGTAGGAAATAACGTTTATAAATACGCCGGCCGACCCTTGGGGATCAGTTTTTCGTTTACCGTCGAAGCGAAAATATCTCGTGTTCAAGTGTGGTACCAGTGATTGTGAAGTGACTAGTTTTTGTGAATATCAGTGCCAGTGTGAAGTGTTTGTGCGAACCAGTTGTGTCGTGTGTATTGTGATTTTGTGCAATGAAGTGCAAAGTGATTAATCGGCGTTTTAAATGATCATCTAAGAACCCATCTCGTAACAATATGAAAACTAACTGGCTTAGCCCAGTCATATTAGGGCTTTCACCTCGGAATGAAAGATAATAAGCTGCAAATTGGTATGAACCTTTGTTTTGTCATTCTAAATGTTGTCTCAAAAGTCACAATCGTTATCGTGTCCGCGTCTCAAGATATTCAAGGTCAAAGGTCACAAAAATCGGTTTTTCGCGAATATCTGGCTTCCTATCGGTTAAATGAGATTTGCATTTATTATAAAAGTTGTAGGCTATAAAATTCCCTACAACTTTTGTTAAAACTTTTTTTTCATACGACTAACCGTTTTGAAGGTAGAGCGCGAAGAGTGCACATCGTACAGTCATATACGGCCTAATGCAAGGTCAAGCGTGAGTTATGGTTATCAGTACGTTATAAAGTCAATTATTTACTTGGAAATTATAATTATTAAACAATGCCTATTATTTATGTACTAACTATTAATTATTTATATTTAATTAAAGTAAGTAACTTGATTATTTATATATAATTATTCATATTTAACTATTTCAGTATAAAATATTATTAATTCTGGATTATATATTTTAGTTTTATTTTAAGTTAAAATAATAGTAAGAGTATATATTTTACACATATTTTTATTTATTTTTAAATACGGCATAATATACATTTATCAAAATGTGAGTTCAAATATCAAAAGTATCTTTGTTGATTTTAATTGTAATGAAATTGGAAATGGAAGCTAATTATCTTCTTCTTCTTCGTCGTCTTCTTCTTCTTGTCGCTCAAAAATGTTCGATTCATTGTCATCATCCTCATTATCTGTCATGTTCATCTCCAAACCTTCCAGAATATCGGGATCATATGTATTTTCTTCATCGGGATTACTTGGATACAGTGAAGCGTTGAGGCAAGCTAGTCCGTTGCACTGGCCGCAAGCTAAAGAACATTGTAGCCCTGATTTTCTGCATCCACAGCGGGAACCACAACCATTTTTGCAATTGCAAAATATTACGTTTAGTAGTTCGGCTGGTGCTGGAGGTAATTTTTCGTTCGTATGGGCTCCAGGATTTCATTTTCAAGCATCCAGCCCCATTCTTGAGGTTCTAAGTCCTTCCCTAACCACGTTTGAATCTGGTAGTAGACACGTTTTATGTGTTGATGAGCTGCTACACTTGTTGGTGGAAGTGTTGACAGTTGTACAGGTTTATTTAGTTTTGTAAATTTGATGAATTGCGTGTAGCGGAAATGATCAATGTTGTCTTCAGATTTTGGAGCATTATATAATGCCAACAAGATGCGCACTCCATTTTCTAATAATGTTTGTTTTGAGCAGTTTTCTTGTTGAAATACTTCCACCAGTTTATCTAAATCAGGATTTTTTTCCAATGCTCTAGTAACAGTTTTTTTACACCACGTACGACATTCACAGAAACACCTTCTGAAAGTTTCTTATCACATATAAAACACAAATCAGCCATAGCTCTTAAAACCGTACGTCCGTAGTTGCAACGGTACAATTTCAAACTAACGAATAATCTTGAGTCATACAAAGTGGAGAGAGTGGCCTTGAATACTATAGAACATCTGTCCCGGCAATGAATAGAAAAGGGCATAGGGTAGGGACAAGTATTTCCAGGTATATAAGTATTGAGAAATTTACGCGTTTTAAAGAAAAGATATATAATGTCGTGTTAACTTAAAATAAAACTAAAATATATAATCCAGAATTAATAATATTTTATACTTAAATAGTTAAATATGAATAATTATATATAAATAATCAAGTTACTTACTTTAATTAAATATAAATAATTAATAGTTAGTAGGTACATAAATAATAGGCATTGTTTAATAATTATAATTTCCAAGTAAATAATTGACTTTATAACGTACTGATAACCATAACTCACGCTTGACCTTGCATTAGGCCGTATATGACTGTACGATGTGCACTCTTCGCGCTCTACCTTCAAAACGGTTAGTCGTATGAAAAAAAAGTTTAAACAAAAGTTGTAGGGAATTTTATAGCCTACAACTTTTATAATAAATGCAAATCTCATTTAACCGATAGGAAGCCAGATATTCGCGAAAAACCGATTTTTGTGACCTTTGACCTTGAATATCTTGAGACGCGGACACGATAACGATTGTGACTTTTGAGACAACATTTAGAATGACAAAACAAAGGTTCATACCAATTTGCAGCTTATTATCTTTCATTCCGAGGTTGACCCCTTTTTTTACCTAATAATATGACTGGGCTATAGACCGTTCCGTCACCGACCAGCACCGACGCGTACTATGCACAGAGCGTTTCGGCGCCAGCGAAATATTCTTGACGACTCTTGTTGGCGTATTACTAACGTAGGGCAGGCGCCTAGGTTGTGGCCATTTTAGTATAATTTGTGGCCACTCTGAATTTTAACGATTAATTAGACAATTTAATGTTTAAAAAATATATATAAAAATTAATATTCAGACAAACAACATTTATGTTGTTACATTGTTCATAATTACCATTTATGCAATAATTGGTGTGTGTAATGTGTGTGCGTGGCCAAAATGGCCACAACCGGGTCAGTGGCCACAACCGAGGCACCTGCTATACGTACGTTGCAGTAGAGTGGGCATAGTAGAGCGTATCATGCCGTTTTTCGTGCCTGATACGGACAAGGTATCAAATTTTCAAAGTTGAAATAACGTTATTAATTGTAGTCCCGTATTGGATCCTGCATTTATCACTGTTGATGTACATATACGGCGTTGGCAGCGTTGTCTACCAGCTGAATATCGCCAACACCGCTGAAGACTTTATCAAGAGCAATATCAACGTGTCGCTGCTGATGCTAATATTTAACATGAGCTGGTGGTGGCTCAACAAGCGGTAGGTACTGGTCATCAGATATAGAAACTGCAGCAGCATTGTCATTGGCAAACGTATTTAGTGTAGGACGTCCACCCACGAGGTAGATGGATGACCTGATTAGGACTGCAAGATCGCGCTGGATGCAAGTCGCTTCTAATTGGTCTTATTGACAATCTATAGGAGAAGCCGGGACTACACATTGGCTACATTGGCTAAAAACCGTAGTCATGGTTCCAACACTCCAATGTATGTGAGTGTAGATCGATCTCGCATAGTTATTATACGCAAACCGTACAAATAATAAATAATGGACTCTGATTGGCTAGCAAATCGTAGCCAAGCTTGAACATAAGCCACCATCCAATGTGTGGCTTATGTTCAAGCTTCGACATATCAGTAGACATCTTAAAGAGGTAAAGATCACTCTCGGTTGTAAAGAACTAATTTTCTCATCGCTTGACATGACCTGGTAATCTTAGTAACCTAGATATATTAAGTAACCTGCCAGATGAAAAGAGATGCAATTACCATTACATACATGCATCTTGCTCTTATTTGATGCGCAATTAGGTACCTTATCTGTTATGTCTAAAACATAGTTGTAGAAGAAACAAAACACAAATTGCAATCCAACTTAGGTAAGTGGGCTAAGTTGTATTATGCCTAAGATGTTTTTTGGTAATTGTGTAACATTGATGGATGAATACGACTGAGCATTTTAGTGAACTTATCCTTCAAATTACTAATGGTAAGAAAATGTAAGAATAATATAGTTGTATCAGGTATAGTTGCATTACACAAACTAGGTTAGCTGTAGGCTGTTCTGAGGAAATATGGAAATTGATATCAGCAATCTTACCGCCGATCACTTTCGTTGAAGAACACATGACTGGATCAATGTAAGAATGGCAGGAGCAAAAAGTATAATTATGCTAAAGTATAGTATAGGCATAGCTACGAAGTAGGTAGGTACGAGTATTTATTGTCTTTCCTTTGTTTGTCGTATAAATAGTTCTATATTTTGACTAGATTGATTTGGTCTACTAATAGAGGCCTCTATCATATATAATCAATGTGCAGGTTGAGATAGAAAATTAAAAATTTAAATTAGAATCAGAATATTGGCACTGTAAAATGGACCATCCTCGAGACGTGATACCAGTACTTCTAGAAGGAAGCCAGATGAAACTCTAGCTGAGTTGACAAAATAGTTGTTTGATGTAAGTAAGTACGTGTAAGTACGAGCAGCACTAGAGATAACACTCCGCAAACGATCGCAAAGTGATACAAGCTACTTTTTATGCCGGAAACTTAAAAGGTTTCTATGAATATCTCAGTGGCAAAACACTGGCAAAGCCGCGGGAAAATGGTAAATAGTGAACCTTCACTACATAGTATTAAAGTAAAGTTGCTTCCCGCTGTCTGTCTGTTTTAAATGTGTTTAAAACTACGTAACGGATTTTAATGCGGTTTTTTAATAAATGGAGTGATTCAAGAGGAAGGTTTTTGTATACTACACCTGTGCGAAGCCGGGGCGGCTCGCTAGTTATGATTATAAAAATGGTTATGAAGGTTCACTCTTTTGTATATATGTATTTACGTTTCCATTTTAGAGACTGTAATGTTTAAAACATTACATTATAATAACAGCTTCTTCTCCTTGAGCTAAAATGATTTTTCATTTACCATAGGTCTCTTCTTCTTGAAACTCTGGAAATGACCAAAAAAAGTGACATACAAGCCCGAACCACCGAGCTGTTACGACAGAAGCACGTGAAAATGCTGTATAGGATCAAAATGATCATTGCCATCTTCTATATGACCAACTACATTAACGCTACTTTGGTTTATATACCACACAGAATTGATGTATCTAATGAATACTCTATGGCTCTTTGCGTCGGTAAGTTTTTTCGAGGTTCTCTTCTTTGGTGTTATAAACTACATATTATATACTCACTATTATTATATACTACGGGACTAATCGCGCACTAAAATTACGAGATAAATAAATACCTCATCATGCCGATGTTTCGGCCGAGTTGCATCGACCGTGGTCATGGGTAGACGTCCCGTAGTATATAATAATAATGTGTTCAAATCGCGATAGTTTAAAAACAACATACTCACTAGTTTTCTATTTCAGGCCTGGAACCCTTAACTTCAACTCCCAATGGTCAGATTTGTTCTACTCTCCTCTTTATCCAAGAGCTTACCATTATGACCGCCGTATTGAACTACCAGGCACTAATGCTGTTCCTTATCGCTCACACATCTACCATGTACCATCTCCTCGCCCAAGAGCTGATGACTTTCAACGTGTTCACTGATTTGAAGGAAAACCAAGCGTTGGTCAGACACAGCCTACCAGTTATCATTACTCGTCATTCTGCTATTTTGTCCACCTGTGACAAGTTAAAATCTCTCTACAGTCTGCCTCTTGGTGTCGATTTTGGTTCGAACGCCATTTGTATATGTCTCTTCTTATACTTGCCTATTCAAGAGGGACTAAAGTACATGCCGATTGTCGTATACTGCGTTTTGTCATTTTTTTTGTATTGTTTTCTTTGCCAAAAACTGATGACAGCTTCGGAGGTATTTGAAAGGGCAGTTTACAGTTGTGGCTGGGAAAATTTTGAATTAAAAGAAAAGAAGATGATCTACGTGATGCTGAGACAGGCTCAGAAGCCTGTGATAATGTTGGCAGCTGATATTATACCAGTCAATATGTATACGTTTGCTACAACGCTGCAAGCCATGTTTAAATTCGTCACTGTAGTAAAGTTTTAATAATAGCGGTGCACATGTCATTTTTGAAGGTAGTAAGTAGCTGATGTAGTGATAATAAAGTACATGTCCACAAAATGTATGGAGGCTGGTATAATAATAATCAAAAATTCTAACCATAACGTTAAATTTCGAGAAAGTACATATTTTTCTGAGTCTATTACATCAGTTAAAAATATAAAAGATCTCTCCGATTATTTTTTAAATTAATTTTGAATTTATTAAGATTATTTGGCTCAATAGGTAGTTTATTTCTATCAACCCTGATTAAGTAACCTCCAAATTCTTAAATAAAAACATTTTTACCAATTAGATATACTTTTTAAGTGTTATTTTACATACAATTTATTTTTCACATTTAAAAAAAATGGAGAAACGGTAAAATCTAAATTAAATATTTTTGAGAAGCCCATAAATTAAGCTTCCAATTGATGTATATATCATCTTGGTTCGATTTTTCTCTGAATAATATACCACTTGTGGACGTCATCTTTGAGCTATTAATGAACTCGCTTCGTACCTAGAAGAGCACGCACTAATTTTGGCAAATTTATTTAAATATCTTTCAATATTCAGTACTGAATAATTAATAGCAACATAATAATATGTAATATGTGGCTCTTATAGTTATACATATGAAGAGTATGGCAATTTTATCGCTTCTATTGGAACGGTTTATTAATATTAGTCTTTTCTAAATTATCATAAAAATCGTCTGATGTGCATTTAGTTAGTAATATATGTTTTAGTTGTGTTGTGAAACAGTTTCCCTTTTCGATATATTTTTTAGATTATTTGGTAATCTACTAAATATTTATATTGTCATAATATATGTATGCCTTTACACAAAGGTTGAGGACTTGTTTGGTTGGTTTTGAGTAATGGCCAGGCTCTGCTGGAAAATTTATCAATAAATAGTTAACGGTATAAACCTATACCTAGTCTAGGTACATATATATACACAAGATGATGTACTAGTGTTTGTTGCTAACGTCTACAACTTGTGTTGTAGGAGGAGTCTGACGAACATATAAAAAAAGAAGTAGTGTATGTATACAGACAGTCTTATTTCAAATTCCCTTCTAGTTGCTGGCTAGGTGTGTTTAATATTACGAATATAGTAAATTGGGATCTAACACTTAGGCTATAATGTTACGAATAAGCAAGGCAGGTTTACTTTTAACTTGGTCTAGTTTCCACCTTTAAACAGAAAATCCACATTAGTGGCTTATCAATAAATTATAATGCACAAATAATGAGCTATTTTTATTTATTAATTCCAATTCCATTAAATAAAATTGTTAATTTTAAACTTCCCTGTTTTCCTTGTTGGGTAGGGTTAAAAATGAGAGAAACTCATCATACTCGTGATTCATCATTTATTTTCTATAAATAGCTTACTAACTCCGGTTTCTCAAGGATCTGTAAGCCTATGTGATGGCAAATAGACGGCAAATCGATGAAAAAATGACAATGAGTAAAATGTAAAAATTCAAAAGCCTCGTAATGTTCCATAAAGCACTCATTTGTTACAAACGCTATTTAAGAATCTAGGTGTAACTAATGGCAATTTCAAATATTTGCATTTGCATTCTCTGAAACATTAAACTTTGGTACTTCCTGTCTTATAATTATCATCTGCGTAATAAGTAAGAACAGTATTAACTGAAATATATCATTATGAGCTCTAGGCGCCTAAAATACGAATACGGAATATATAGAGACCGCATATACTATAATAATACTGCTTTGCTGTGAAAAATAAGCAACAAAATGCACAAAATTGAACTGTCTATAGTAAGGTTTACTGCAATCAGAACAGATAACTGCCTCTCTGTTGCATATTCGAATTTAGAAAGGGACAGCATGGATTCAGTACAGAATAGCTAGAACACGCTTCTTTCATTCTCTAAAGCCTCTATGTTAGTCAGTTTCCTACGTAGCGTAGACGTCAGTGGTCTCGTTCCTCTGACTCACAAATTAGAACGTAAATAAAGTTTCGTGATATGATTTTATAACTTGAACTGAGGTAAAATAAGGCAGAAAATAGTATTATGAAGGCCCTAGTGTGTTTTTTATTTGTAATAGCAAATATTAGAGACAATGGAAGAGCATCATTGGAGAGTTTCGCGCCAATGTCAAATGGACTTCTGGAGGATACGACCAAGAATTCCGGTAAGAAAATAATAAATAGTAATTAATATGTTTAGGTACTACAGTTCAGTTATTAATCTATACAAGCGACTTGATTGATAAATTGGGCATATCTCACCTCTATAAAATTATTGAAAATTATATACAATATGTAGCCAAATATTGTAGTTTTGATTACATAGGCCCAATTATGAAGGCGCCATCGAAAATTTAATAGCAACGTAAAAAGTGTTCTCTCTATCAAATACCTAAAGTGAAAAAGAAACAGACCTTCGTAATTGGTCCTATTGTAAACCAATAAATTTGCATACAATAAATGTAAAGTTAAAGCAAAAAGGGAATTTCCTAAAGGTGGAATAGTAGTCTGTGGATAGACCTTCGGTCAGCAACAATGAAACAGGTTGTTACATTGCAGCACATAAACTTTTTTAGCTTTTTACTACAGTTCAACTTCAACTAAATCTTATTGACTATTAAAGTTTATTATGGTGCCTTTAATCATAATACGGAAGACATACTATGACAACATTGTATGAAATTACAATATTTAGTACATTCAACATTTTATGGCACTTTATACTTAGTTGATGCACACTTTTAGGTGGGAAAGTTTGTTTGAAAGTGAATTACTCAAATCTTTAAAGCATTGATAAACATGCTATAATACAAATACTTTACTTTTTATGCCGCTTGTGTGTTTGTGTTAATCTATGCGACCTGCTTTACGTCAGAATGAAGTTGAGATCAACACTGAAATCGCAAAAGTAATCAGCTATTCCATATGTTGTTGTCGAGAATCAATGAACTTTTTGTATGGAATATTTTTTTTTCGTTTTTTGTGGTTGATTGCACCGTATATTCGTCGCCTAGATGAACAAAACACACGCCGATAGAACGAAAAGTAAACTACTTACACACATTATAGGTACTCACGCTGTATAAACCTATAAATTATGGATGTAATATTAGCATGGATTAAAACTAAAAGTAACGTTTGACTTTAAAAATTATTCAAATTAGTCATATACAAAAAGCTACATTTAGCCCGAACAATATTTAAAAACTCACTAAAAACTCGAGTTTTTGACGAGGTTCTACCAAACCCAAAGTTAAACAAAAATCATTAAAATATCATCATCATAAACAAACACCTTGGAATTAATATCGTTCAAACAAGCTACGAGTGTATAAACAACGCTTGTGCAACTTTGACCTTCCATCAGTGTTCATATTCGCAGATAAATTGTGCTACCGGCCTTGCAAATTCAACGTGAAACCTAGAAGATGTCTCTACAAGTTTAGGATCGAGCCTAGTATCCCTGATGAAGGAAATCCTATACTAACTATCAACGGCGCGACTCCTGGCCCTTCGATACACGCTTGCGTCAACGATATCATTGTTGTGGAAGTAGAAAACAAAGTCCCTAGTCAAGATATCTCAATACATTGGCACGGGATGGAACAAAAAGCTACCCCTTATATGGACGGGGTGCCGATGGTAACGCAGTGTCCGATTGGTTATGGAGAAAAATATAAGTATGCGTTCGTTGCATCGTCGCCTGGGACTTTCTTCTATCATGCTGATTCTGGTAAGAGGAGATTTATTTTTTCATATTTTTTTGTAAAAGCTTCCAGGTGCCATAGATTATGTAGATGCATATAAGATAAAGCAAATTGGAGTTACGGTCGGTCATAATCAGTCAATATAATCCAAAACATAAAATAATTATTGCGCAGGGACATGAGTAATATGTCCATAAATGTAGTACAAAGAACCAAAAGCAATTTTCATTTTCAGTGCATATAATTGTAGTACGCACCTACTTGTATCAGTTACAATAAAATTGAAACCTTGTAATACAGCCTTGGGTGTCCCTTGGTGTGTAAAATTACGTGCATTGAGCAATATGCTTTCAGAACCTTCATTAAGTACACTAGACACAGGAAATTGTGAAATTACAAATAACAATGCAGCAAAACTGTAGTGATTCGAAGTGGAAAGAACTATTGATTTTTCTCTACATAATTATACCTAGATGCCGAATCGGTAACTTAGAATGACTAGTCTTCAATTTTAAGTTGTCAATTAAGATTTAAAAATAAGTGACAGCGCTTGTTATTCCATTCGAATGATACATCAAAAAATTATTGATTTAGACCCTCAGAGCAAATAAAAAAATCAAGAGAGAATGTTGTGAACAAACAAGTGAAGCCAACCAAAACTACGCCTCGCCGTGTACAGACAATTACACACACATCCAGGTAACTATGAAACTGCGCCGTGGCTTGTCAGTTAAACTATGGCGGTGCAACATCAACGTACTTACACATGTATAAAAAACCGGCTTCACTTGACTGTACAACGACGTTCCCTCTGGACTTTTTTATTTGCTCTGAGTCTAGACCACTTTTGACTAAATCTTTACTTACAAAAGTGAAAGATTAATCATGCAAACATTTGAAGTATGTTTTACGTAATCAAGCTGATAAATATTTGAGCATGTTTGATGTGAATCCAATGTTCATATTAAAATGATTGGCATCTTAAATCCTTGTTAGCGTAATAATATGTAGTGTCTAAACATGTGTATGTTACTCATTCACACGCCCTTACGAATTAGCAGGCTTTGCGAAATTGTCCTTGCTTGCGCTATCATTTCGTCACTTCGATTTCCACTAACACAACTAATATTTTGTTTGATTAACAGTACATCAGTAAAGGTTCCAATCTATAAGAACAATATCTTAACTAGTAAATAAATAAAAATATAGTTAAAAAAACACTAAAATACACGCTTAGGAGCAATCCATTTTTTTTTATAAATGCTTTGTCATCGGTCTTTGATAGGTGTGCAAAGTTTAAAGAAAATCTGAGTGCTCAAAGTAGGTCAAAATCAAGCTCGAAGGGGTTGGTTACAAGCAAGCAAAGAAGCAAGCAAACATACAGGTGAAACTAATAAAAGCGTGTTAAAAATATGCTTATGTTACAGGATATTTATTTTGCTTCTAAAAGCTCTAGTGACAAGCAGTCAGTAAGACCGCTCTCTGTCTAACGTTTAATGATAAGGGAGATAAGATGACATACCAGCTTATGACGCCTACCTACGCTGGGGACAGATAATCTCATCAAGACCGCTAGATGCAAGCCGCTTTCAACCGGTCTTATTGGAGATTCATAGGGGAGGCCTATATCCAGCAGGGGACCACCAGAACTATTACACATAAAATTGTGTGCCATCTCTCCGATACGAGCAATATTATATACATATTGTATTGATTTTAATTGATATGAAATAATAATGTTTTCAATTAATTTAATTTATTTTTATTTACATTATATTTGATTTGACATTCAGAAATATAAAATGTTAGGAAATAAATATAATAATACTTAGTAAGAGTTTAGAATGTGTTAAATAGTACCTAATAAAACTTTCCAGTGGCTCACCAAAACGACGGGGTATACGGTGCGCTGGTCGTCAACCAGCCTCAGCCACTAGACCCCCACTCTCCCCTCTACGACTACGACCGGAGCAATGAGAACACCCTCCTCATCGGCGCCAAGTTTCCCGTGATGATGACGGGGAACCTTGAAGACATGAGTCGCGTCGTCCCTGAGACGTTGTTGATAAACGGTGATATAAGAAACACCAAGTACGTTAAAATATAAGATTAATTTTTGATTAAGGCAAGTCTTAAATGGTGCATGGTGTTATATCCCAATTTAATTCAATTTGAATTTGTATGTATTAAAATCAGGGTAAGGGGACAATGGTGGGTTGAATAAGGTTGTGAAAGGATAAAAAAATGACTTATATATCAAAATAAATCAAGTAACAGGTATGTTAGATGTTAAGTACGACTAATCCGAGTTATATAAACAAATAGATCATTGTACCTACTTTCAAAAACTGAAAGAGATTGCATCTTAATTTAAGTGTTGCAAGCAACGCATATCAAAACTGCATAATCTACGAATATAATTCTAGAGCACAATAGAATGTACTAAATCCAAATACTCAGTCGTTTCCGGGTTTTGTTTTGTTCTAGTTTAAATCTAGCAATCACTGAAACTACATTTTTCAACACGAAAATGACTATTAAACTCAGACTCCATCAAAGCGGAGCTAGGTCACTACTTACCAAAGTATGTAGAGCTCACTGTCTACAATGTGTTGTAGACAGTGAGCTCTACATACTTAATAAAGTGCGTAAAATAAATTATAAACACTCTTTCAAAAGTGTATTCTCATCATTATAATCAACTAATTTTAGCATATAAAGTAGTGTTGTATATTATTGTAGTTAATAAAGGCACTTTTCCCGAATAAAAAAAAATCAACTATTAATATCACATCTAATGTTACTGTTCTATCACTAATGCATGAAATTTCAGAGACCCTCTGAAATCATCAGAATATCAAATCTCTGTAATTCCGCTATGAACAAGATATTCCACGAAGCACTTTGAAAAACATAATTTTAAGCTTACAAGAATGATGCTTAGATAAGATGCTTAGTACTTTATACGAGCCACTGATTGGCGGTTGTTGCTGTTGTTAACGTTTGTATGTACTAAGCAGTCAGCATACGAAGATCAAAGTACAGAGCCACGACGCTCACGATTGTGTTTTGTTCTTCTCCATATCATTTCTGCAACGAGCTTAGTCTACATCGTTGTGTCTAGCTTCGCTCCGTTCCGTTTTGTTGGAGTATAAACCTAACAGCTACAGCAATTTGTGAATTTCTCTTGCAGGTTATTCGTTATGCAAGGCTACGCTTACAGGCTGCGACTGATAAACGCGATCGGCGTCGAATGCCCGGTGTTTGTGCGTGTTGACCACCACGATATGGTTGCCATCGCTACCGATGGGAGACCGGTCAAACCAGTTCAGGCTAGAAGCGTGCACCTCTATCCAGGTATGTTGTAACGAAGGACTTATATTGCTAATGTAGTAATTAGGACTAGGCTACTGAAGAATGGTGCGATAAACGCGATCAGCGTTGAATGTCCGGTGAATGTGCGTATTGACCAGCTCGATGTGGTCACGATCGCCACCGATGGAAGACCGGTCAAACCAGTCCAGGCTAGGAGCGTGCAACTCTATCCAGGTATGTTGCAACGTAGGACTTATATTGCTAATGTTACACTGACTGAAATGTTGAACTGAATGGCGAGGGCTATGCTCGGAGTCTCTCTGCGAGATCGAATCAGGAATGAGGAGATGCGTAGAAGAACCAAAGTTACCGACATAGCCCAGCAGATTGGCAATGAGCAGGGCACATAGCGCGGAGGAATTATGACCGATGGGGTCGAAAAGTTCTCGAGTGGAGACAATGCACCGGCAAACGCAGCGTAGGACGTCCACCCACAAGGTGGACTGATGACCTCATTAAGACCTCAGGATCGCGCTGGATGCAAGCCGCTTCCAACCGGTTTTATTGGAGATCTATAGGGAAGGCCTATGTCCAGCAGTAGACGTCTTATGGCTGATTGATGGATGGATGGACACTAAAGCATGGTGCGATAAACGCGATCGGCGTTGAATGCCCGGTGATTATGCGTATTTACCAGCTCGATTTAGTCGCGATCGCCATCGATGGAAGACCGTTCAAACCAGTCCAGGCTTGAAGCGTGCAATTCTATCCAGGTATTTTGCTATGAAGGACTTATATTACTACCTATGTTGCAATTAGGTCTGTACTACTGAAGAATGATAAAAGGAATAGAATTGGTGTTAAAACTTAAGAAGGCAAGATCTAAAGTATTAGGTACTATAGTTTTTAGACCTTCATACATATATGTCCCGAAACTGCGCAAAGGCCTCCCGACCGTATTTCCATCTATTTCTATCCTGGACTAGTTTCTTCAGTTGTTTGTCTAGGTCTTCCGGATATCAGTTCAACTATATTAATATCACAACTATGCAAATCATCAAAGCATTTGATTGACATAAGTAAACCAAGGGCCTTATTGTGTAAGCGCTCTGACGTTCGGCTATGCTTTTTCTCCTGCTCGCGCCAGTTACTCACGCCACGAGAGCAAGTGAGAGAAAAAGCGAAGCCCAAAGTCGGAGCGCTTTCACAATAAGGCCCCAGTTTTAAATTGGATATTTCTTTACAGGTTGGGGCTAGAAAATCAAATAATTTGTTAATATCGAAGATTAAAGAATCATTAAATTCCAAAAACTATTAATCTCTTCTATCTGTTTACTATAACATCGCAAAAATAAATTCTCACTGCACTATACAAACAAACAATGCAAATGTAAAGTTTTGATCAAAGAACAGCGTGGTTTTGATGAATGTGCGTGCGAATGTGACAAAACAGCTTTTCTATGCTATTGAGGCAACGCCATTGCTTAGAATCCCCAACTTATTTGTACCAAGTATTCACGCACTGTTTCCAAAAATAAGTGCTTATTTTTTACCACATTTTGCAATATCAACCCAACACAGGCAACAAACAAGACAACTCTGTTATTTTTTGGCAGACTGAAATTGTCCCACGATTTGAGTCTTGTTACGATAACTGACATAATCAAAATAGATACAAATGACATAACGGTCACTTATCGTGTCGATCACGAAATAAATATCTACTTAAATGGTTACGATACACAATATCTACAAGTAAAAGTTAAAATAAAAGTTGAATGACACTGTATAGCAGTTAGAAATACTTCGTCAGTGAGAGTGGCACAGTCTAGTCACAGTTTCACCTTCAATGAAAGCTCAAAGTGAGAGAAAGTACACAATTTAGTTGTTGCCTTCATTACCTACAGTGTGACCATAACAGAGTCATTAGGAGCACATTGCTATTATTATGACTTATGAGTATTTGATGAGTTCCGCCGTGGAAGTAGGAAAAAGGTTGTTAACTAGCTAAACGTGAGTTAACGTAATCAAATTGAACTATAGCATGTTAAAAAGAATATGTTTTGTTTAGTTTAAATCGTAATTTAGCTTGTGATTCTATACAAAATGAAATGTTACTTCGGATCACGATTAACAATATGATCTTTAACTTCGCTCCTGCAAATGTAAATTTCTAGATAGATTTTTGTATGAAACGACTGAATCTCTAACAAAGGCTAAGTTAAGTATGAATTTATCATCATTTTGTATGTTCATATGCAATTTCGTATGTTACGATCAAGTGAATTCAATTAGCAAATTGTGTGTCGGTGACAGCTAAAAAAGCATTAACACTTATCATAGCAACTCCATAAAAACAGGTTCTAAAAAGTACAACGTGTTTACTCTTTGGTAGTCGGGCGTCTCTGGGGTCAACGTTTAAGTTGTCTCGACTACGTCTTGACTATGTCTCGTCTCGCTACTTCGAAACCAATGCACGAAACCAATAAGTAATTATTGCTAACGCAGGAGCAGACTCCCTAAAAGCAGCTTGTAGGTAAATTTTCTTGAGATTCCTTAAAGATTAACCCTCGTTTATAATCATAGAAAATCAGAGCACGAAAAGCTACCCGCGAGATTTTCATTGTTGCAAACAAAAGAAGAGACAGATAAATCTTTAAACATAAATTAAAAAATAAACTACACATGGGTGGCCAGTAATTTTCACAATTGAGGTTTCTATTAAAATTAGACGTCAATTCAATATAGTTTCATGTAAGAAGAGGTTGTATCTATTCTGTGGCAATCAGTTTTCGGAATAACCTATATTTATTTGAATACTCGCGTGATTTGAATATGACATTGCATTTAGTTATCAGCATATTAATCATAGCGTATAGTTTTATTTCACATTGGTTAATAGTTGGTATGTGTAAATGCAAGTGCACCTCCCTGAAAATAATTCTGGTGGCGTCCATACCGTATCCTACAGCTTACTCGTATGTTTCAAGATCAGGGGACCTAATTTTGAATTTCGAACACCTAGGAACGTATACTTATCTTTGCAGACGACTTTTTTCTCGATTACAACCCTTAGTCCAAGTTTTGCGTAGTTTATTTAAACTTTCGCGTTCGATTGTGGCTCCATACATTTTGGTTAGTTCTTCCTCGTTTCTGCCAGAGGCGCTGCCTAGAAATGTATAGAGTCATACAGAAACAGCTGTAGTTTCAATTAACGTGCAAACAAGGACTAACCCCTCAGGGTATCTGTAATTGACTTTCGAACGTCTACCACGATATACGAAACTTTACGGATTCACTATGCAATCTGTCAAAATTCTGTATACGTCACTAGCCATCCGAAAGTCAATTTTATAGATTCCCAGGCCCGTGCAATTCTCATACGTATTGTAATAAGCAGATATATTTTTTTTACACAATAATACTATCAGAAGACAAGAGAAAGCTGTACTCTGCTCTACTGCTTTACTCTGAGCTGTACGACTTAGCTAAGTGCATAGATATACCTATGTGTTGTACAACTGGTTTCGTTTTCTTTTGTTTTCACTTTCTTATAAACTGTCTATTTATTATTTTATTTGGGTTATGCAAACGCTAGTTGTTTAAATTTTATCACAGTAATCTGGCTGTCTGCTAAAGCATTTTTATTGTAAAATAGCTTATACTTATTTTTAGTTTATATTTGAAGCCTGATTGCCTGTGATTGTAGAGTAATTGTAGTTCTTATTAAAAATAAAATGTATTTTAGATACGGCCAACAAAACATTAATGTAGGTAATTCTAAGTTCCATAATCAGCGTGATCAAATTACATTTGCAATGAATATAAAATATAGGGCAAAACCCTAAAGGGTATATTACAATTGTCATAGTAATTTTCCCAGAGACTCTCGTATACATTCATACATTTATTTATATGCCAGGTAATTACTTATACGTGTACTTAATAGAAAATACACTATAACAGCATATACTCTTACACAATTTAGCAATCTCATAGGACTAACAGGTATTTTACCCTGATGATGTACTCAGGTCTCGATGTTAAAGCATAGTTAATAATGGTGTTATTCATAAAAATATTGTATTGTATTGTAGTTAAGCGCTAGAGTAATGGTTAATGATCGAGATGTCTCAAAACAGTAAAATACAATAAAACTACTACGGCTTCAAACACAATATGATCATCTACAGAACAACGAAGGTGTAGAGTTATGAAATATTAAATAGTAAAATTATAAAACCGTGAACAATTTTCACTCCCATTACAAGCATGAGAAGTAAAATCTGTTATAGAAAATCGGGAAAGGTGTAATAGCCACAAAATAACGTTACATGACGTGTTACGCAACAACAACAATGTGAAAAACAACTCTAATACAGCTAATTACGGTTGTTAATAAAGAAGTGATGGGCCGACAAATGCCACTTTCTCTGCTGTGCATGGATTAGAATGTTTACTGGCTATGATTGATGAATGAATTTTGGTAACATGTTACGTGTGCGAGGTCGTTTACATCCCTTTATCAGTGTGTATCAGCAGATGTCGGGAAAAATGGTAATTATAAAGCATGATTAGTTTATTTTCGTGATATATGTAGATAGAGATGTACGGCTCGGCGCCGACCGACATTCTAGTTGAAACGCAAAACCAAATCGTATGTCGTTGATCACTCGGTATTATACTTTGAATTCAGAAAGGCCTTAGCGGGCAATGCCTATTTGCTGATTTGTACTGAATGTGTATATATTTTAACCTGTCTGATATGCTAGAAACGATAATCATAGTTATACTAAAATTAGACCAAATAATTATGAGACTTGATATTCTACTGAAGACACGTATCAGACTTGTAGATTGTAGGTCCCAGTAATATCTTCTTCTCTTTAATTGTACACCCTTGTCAGAGTGATTGTGGCTGCGCGGATAATTCACGGAGGCTCCTTACTATTGACGTCTCTTCCCAGGGCACCTGCAGTTCTCACCATATTTCTCCATCTGTGCTAACCGGTCGCATCACTAGCACATGTATTGCTCTATAGTGGACTATGTAGCATTGTTTCTTTAACTGCTTTCTCATTCTTTTGGAAAAATATTCAAGCTTTATATTTATGTGATTACAGGAGAACGTATGGATGTAGTGGTGAGAGCCACGCAAGAAAGCAGCGGCTACTGGATCAGGGTGCAAGGGTCGGGCATCTGCGCGGCCGTGTCTGCTGAGGCAATGCTCCTGTATTCTGGCTTCAATTATACATCTATGCTGCTGCACAATCAGGTACATAAACAAATCTTTATGTATGATTCATACCCGTATTTCATTTATTGTACTTGGATTATGATCCGATCAATTTATTTACCTGTGAGTTCCTCGTATTCTAGAACAATGTCACGAAAATGAATATAATTTGAAGAGCTGCTGAATGTTAATCTATCAGCCTTAGTTCCACTGCTGTATATAGACTTTTCCTGCGGATTTCTAGCAAGACAAGTTGGAAGCGCCTGCCATTCAGTATGTTCTTGATGTGTGGTCTTGACGAGGTCGTTGCGTCTTAGTCAAAACTAATATACCGGAAAAATATCTGTTTCAAGATCATTGACTTCCGCCAATTGTTTGATATACAGGGTTATTTCTAATCAATTTGCATCCTTTTAGGGACTTATTCTGTACATCAAAACTAACAACTTTTGACATAACTCAAAAAAAATATTGGGTGTTCCATAGAAAAATATTGTTTACAAAATATATGGGAGAGCTGATTTTTGTTTTAGTTTTGACAAAATTTGCAGATCAAAAGTTGTTTGTTTTGATGCACAGAATAAACCCCTAAAGGGATGCTAATTGATTAGATATAACACTGTATAGGTAACCTATGGCCTATGAAACGTAACATGCAACATTTTTTTTGAGTAGGTACTACCTACCTATGTGTTTGTTACATAACACACTAACATAATGAACCTTATTTTCCAGGAGGATAAACACAGTGATACCAGCTTAGATTCGATAGGATTGAATGGTCAAATGATGGAATCTCTCCACGATATTTCTTTTGGCGCCAATCCCAAAGCAGTATACCTTGGGATCGATCGCAATATAGTCAAATACAAGGAAAGTGACTTGGATTATAGGTATATCAGTGACGCTATTCCAAAGAAACCTCATTATCCGGCTGCCTTGTGTAAGTACTCGAGTTATTTATAAATAGTATATGTATGTAAACTTTCGCATAGCCCGTTCTCTAACCTTCTTCATAAATTCTCTTCAAAGTAATTCTCTGTAAGGTTACCCAGAATAGGTTGATGTAAGCGATATGACCGGGAGTTCTTACTGGCGAAATCGTGCTGGCAAACTAATTAAAAAATAGTAGCCAATTTCTATCTTTTTTTTTCATTCCAGCCATTCAACAAGATGGCGTAGTCCAAATCAACAGCAAAAACTTTCTCTACCCCAACACTCCAATACTGCTGCGGCCTAACGAAGTGGCTGTAGACAAAATATGTCACGTTGGGACGGAGTATAAGCAGCAGGATGCGCAGTGCGTGCAGATCTTAGAGGCGAAGGAAGGAGACGTTTTGGAAATTGCTTTAGTCAATGAAGGTACGATCAATAAAGTTGATGAAGATACGAATAAGATTTTCAACGATTGTTGAATATCATGCAAGTGATACTGTTTGTGAAGCTGTCTTTATAAGGCGCGTATCCACTTCTATGGACAATATAGACATGCACATATTTAGGAGAAAGGCGTTAGAACTTTAGATATGATTGAATGTCAGTCCCTCAAACTCGTCTCATTCTACACGATTTCTCGTTACAGTTTGGTTTTATCGTACTTGGTCTAATTTTAAGCGACCATGACCATAATCTTTTATAAGAGATAAATCAGCGCTTGGTTCTCATTCGGTTTTTGAAGCTAATGGAAACTAAAATGCAAAATACAAATTAGAAAAGAACCTAGTCCTTGAATTAACATATAAGCTACTTTTTATTTCGGGCTAACGCGGGTAACATCGTGGGGTGCAGCTAGTAATCTATAGTATCCAAATAAGTCATGATTAATACCCATAAACTGTTTCTTTGCACTGTCATCTTTCATTGATTATCATTTGCTTCAAAATTTTTGTTGTTTTATATTATTAAGTTTTATTTAAGCATAATTATTTGATATCCCAGGAGTGGCCAGCAACGAATCTTACACGTTCCACATGCATGGTCCGGGCGCGCAGCTGGTCGCAATCGGACAAAACTACGATGGCACGCCTCTTACTAAGAACCAATTCATGAGGATGGATAGGCAAAAGAAAATAGTCAGGTAAATTTCAAAACACCTTTCTTTTTGCAATAATTTCTGATCGCTTTCCTGTGGGTTTTAAATTTAATCACTCATTGTGCAGGTGTTTCGACAGTAGGAGTACGGGTATGACAATAACCGCGTCACAGTAGCTCTCTATGGCGCTTCAATCAGAACTCCAGTTTACCACAAACTGCCGTCATTTCTGATTTAAAGCAAACATTTTCTAAATTCAATTAATTCTATAGCACTATAATATGTGGCAATAGTAATCGTAGAAAATCATCGAGATACTAACACAAATAGATTGATATTATTGTTTATTTTATAAAATTAACAGTTGAAGCTGTGAACCTTATTACAGAATAACTAATTTGCCATAAAACCTAACTCTAGTAACTTTATAATTTTCAGGAATCTTCGAAACCCTCCAGTGAAAGACACATTCACAGTCCCCAACAAGGGGTACACAATCATCAGGACCCGTGCTGAGAAAGGCAGCTGGCTGCTTGAGTGCCGAGCCTGTGCCGTTTCATCGTTACCCACGGCCATCATCATCCACGTCCCCCAAACCCTGCCAGTAGCTGTTCTCGACGCGCTACCCAAGTGTGGAAACTACAGACCCCCAGATGTTCTCCTCAACTGAAGCCAAAGACTGAAAGAACTTTTAAAGTGATATTAGATAGAATATTCTTTGAAATATCTATAATAAGCATATTTTTAGTACGTATACAGGGTTAATTCTAATCAATTAGCATCCTGTTAGGGACTTATTCTGTACATCAAAACTAACAACTTTTGTTCTGCGACTTTTGTCTAAACTCAAAAAAAAAATGTTGTGCCATAAGAAAATTTCTTGATGAGGACAAAATGTATGGAACAGCTGATTTTTTTTGGAGTTTTGACGAAAGTCGTAGAACAAAAGTTATTAGTTTTAATGTACAGAATAAGCCCCTAAAAGGATGCTAATTGATTAGAAATAACCTTGTATATTTGAAGTGATAGATCTCTAATATTTTATCAGTAGGTTTCTGAAAACGCCACTGTTTGGAAGTTTCCGAACTGTATGTCAGGTAAATAAACTACGAGTGAAGAATCGAAATTTCCTTCCAAAACTGTGTTAAAAGTTAATATACAGAAAATATTATTAGAAGGTCTATGTGGCCAATTTAAAAGGTGCCAAAGGTGTTTCTTTCAAATGCATAAAGTGAAAAAGATACAACAATATTATAAGTTTATATTTAATATTTGGTGGCGCCTTTAAAATTCACCATCATAAGACAGTAGTTATTTTTAGTGATAAGTTTATTTATTTGATCAGATTCATTGTAAGTTTTATTTTTATTAGACAATAAAAATATTTGGATTTTTTTTGATTTACCACTAAATATTTGTGCATTGAATGTGCTTGAATGTCCTTAAAAAACTATACTTAATATATTATTCTTTTTCGAATTGTAGTTGCTCATAATTATGTAGTAAGTAAAACTCATTTAAAACAAATTATCATTTCTTAAACTCTTTATTTAGACTACCAAATTAAACTAAACTCTGTATAACATAAATGGATATAATAATATATTAAAAGTTTAATTTTAATATAATGACAATACTACATTACTACTACATAGAAAGCAATTGGATCATCCACAGACCCTTGAAGGTCTAAAGATAATCCAAGTGCTCAAGCCCACTGCCAGTTGGCAGCGTGCCCAGCATGCTGGCAGCATTGCCACGCTGAATGGCAATGCTTATACGTTGAGCCAAATAAACACCAGCATTTTGGTCACTAAAAGTTATATAGTACAAGTCATATTATTGTGATAATATAAGTAAAAAGTGAAAACATATTAAAACTTACAAACTATCTCAATACAAAATTAAACCTTCCCACCGCCTCATCTCATCTCATCGGCCTTACCATTACAATGCCCCTTCATGACATTTCAAATACCAACTTAGCTATTAAGGTAGTGATTGATAAAATCCATATAATGGGTGACATTACTGTACACAGTAGGAGCTCCTCTGGTCCCACATGGCACCACACCCCAGGAAACAACGCCTACGACTGTCGGCATCAAATCAACCCTCAAAGGATTTTTATTCTTTATTTTCTTATTATTTACGTATTTTCCAGCATAACTCCTACGATTATACAATTTCTTGCGCGAAGCACTAGTGGTTATTTCTTCTGCAGGAGGAGTTTCAGTTTCGGGCATAGTAGGAGTAGGAGGTGAACCGGTTTCGGGAATAGCAGGAGTTTCAGTTTCGGGCATAGTAGGAGTGGGAGGTGAACCGGTTTCGGGAATAGCAGGAGTTTCAGTTTCGGGCATAGTAGGAGTGGGAGGTGAACCGGTTTCGGGAATTTCAGGAGTCGTAGTTAAATCGGTAGCCAAATCGGCAGGAGCCGTAGACATTGTACTCGAAGTAGTCGATGGTCTGTTAGTGGTCATAGTTGAAGACATTGGACTTGAAGTAGTCGTTGATATATCAGTAGTCAATTCTGTTGTTGACATTTGGGGCGTAGTAACTTCGGGAGTGGTAACTTCAGGGGTGGTAACTTCAGGCGTTGTCATTTCAGTAGTTGTGTCATCTTCTGGACCTAAAGTCATATGCATGCCTGTAGATGGAAGGTTCTGCACCAAAGGTCCGCCCGAGTCTCCGGTGCATCCTGCTAAGCCTCCGTAAATAGGACCAGTGCATAAGTTGTGATATTTTCTGAGAGGATTATGTTCATAATAGTCTTTTATATGATTAACAGCTCGATAACAGTCTGAAATGAAATGTCATTTGATTACACAAGGAAATGTCATTTAAACGTGATTATTGTTTTGCTGGCAAATGTTTTTATGTGTGTTGTTACACAGAGATATCTAGGTTACCTACTAACTAGATTTGATTGCTTATTAAGAAAGTGCCTACTAGTAAATCTACTCTATATTTTAAGACGTGTAAACTGTATTTGACGGGAATCACAAACTTATTTAAAGAGCTCCAGATCTTTGCTGCTTGTACCGAAATTAATTCGGACAAAGATCATAGAATAATTAATTCTGACTCAATTATAAAAATGATTCATCTACGGATTTCCCCATTGATTTCATCGTCCTTCTGTTTGTAAAGGCAAAAAATATAAAAATATTTATAAACAGAGTTTACCTACCGTTGTATGGAAGATAGGTAACGTTGGCTTCCCGTAGCTTGTTTGGCAGTACTATGACAAAATAAGTGTGCTGTAGGGCTCCCCAGCCCGTGATGAGGAGATCGTCTGCAACCTCATACGTAGGTAGGGTTGAGGGTGGCAAACTGATCGGCTGGACTTTGTCGGAAAATTCAATGTCCCGCGATGTTCTCATCATAGATATATCATAAGGGCCAACGCCGCTGAAAATAAAAACGAAAGTCACGTATGAGGAATATATGACTGCCTCGGTGGCTCAGTGGTAGTGAACCTAACTTCTGGATCAAAGGGGCGTGGGTTCGATCCCCACCACGATATTTATGTGATGAACATAAGTGTTTGCTCTGTGTCTGGGTGTTATTTAGTTACTATCTATATAAGTATGTATGTATTTAAAAATAAGTATATGTAGTATATCAGTCTTTGACAGCCATATCACAAGCTTTGCTAAGTTTGGGGTCAGAGGCCGTGTGTAAGATGTCTCAAAATATTTATAGTTTATTATTCCCAAAAAATATTGTACAATTTAGGTAGCTTACTAGCTTATATAGTTTTTTACAGCCTTTTTAATTATCTTCATTAAGCAAAGTCAGATCAGGTGTTGTGTATCCTATTCCTATCTAGTTTGGAATACATAATTGGATTGGAACTGGAATTCTGGAAAAAGTACACAAAATTAAAATACCAGTTACTCATAGTTACTATTTCAAATATATACGCTTATTTTTGTCAGCTGTCACTGTATGCATTCCCGACAATGAGGAAACACTAGGTAAAACAAATTTTTCAATAACGTTTCTTACCCCCTATACTTGGGATGGGCGATGCGATGAGATATTGGGTAGATCATAGATCTAGATATTTCTTCCAGATTGTGAGCTCCAATGATAGCATCCATCGGATACCACTTCGCAAATGAGTCCGTCACACAATGGCCAGAAGAGAGGATCTATGATAGAGGAGTTAAAAGACAAAAAAATATTAGTCCCATTACTAATTTTATTTTTAAATTTTGACAAAACGGCGACAATCGATTAGAGATTTTAGTAATTATAGAGTAATATTATAACAGTGCCTTTCTTGCAGTTTTGCTAATTTTTTGCCTAGGAAGACACCTATCTTATACCAAATGGAACTTGCTGTATGTAAAAAGAAGCTTTTATCAAGATTTTCCAGGAATGAATGCCCTGTATTAAGGCCAAAGGGGGTGATCAGGACCATCATTACGAACAACTTTTGCTATGGGCCAACCCTAAATGCGAGAAGCTGAGCTCGATAAAAGCTGATTTTTTTCTCGAATTTTGGTTTAGCCCCATAGTGGGACTTGTTTATGGTGATAGTCTGTATCACCTCTTAGTTCGGCTTAGTACACCAGTTCTGGATAACCCTGTACTGCGTGTTTTGGAAATACGAGTATACTCACTAAATAGTTACCTAACTAAAATTTACCAAAAATATACAGGGTTATTTCTAATCAATTAGCATCCTTCTAGGGGCTTATTATGTACATCAAAACTAACAACTTTTGTTCTACGACTTTCGTCAAAACTCAAAAAAAAATCAGCTGTTCCATATATTTTGTCGCGGGTGAACTATATTTTTCTATGGAACAACAAAATTATTAGGTAATTTAAGTATATTCTAATTAAAATTACACTTACACATAATCAACCTTAAAAACTAAGCACACAACCCGTCTCCGACCGTACCCGGCGCAAAAGAGCTCAAAATGCTGGCCGCATTACCTCGCTGGATGGCGATGGCTATCCTTTGGCCTAGTACGGGCCGGAGCGGGAGTCATTAGTCTTCTTCCTTAGCCTACGCCCAATTTCTCCAATAGCCTGCGCTCAATTTCTCCAATAGCCTACGCCCAATTTCTCCAATAGCCTACGCCCAATTTCTCCAATAGCCTACGCTCAATTTCTCGAATACCCTGCGCCTAATTCTCCAATATTATTGGATATTATTTAAAATAAATATTCTGTTCAAGTAGTTATAAAAACCATATTCAACAAACATTTTTAACAGTTCTATAAACTGAATATTTCTCAAGACGACGGAAACATTAGAATACATTTTACTTATCATAATGACCAACTTTTATTAAAATAATAAAATTGCTATTATAATTACGATAGTGCCTATAAAATTGGGCCTATTATAATTGTGCATCTATTCTACGCTAGCCCAGCGGATTGGTATTACTTAATTAGATAGTAATATATTAACTTGTGCACTCACCCATCGTTCGCTAAGAATGGATCCAGTGCAGATGCGGTATCTCTTCCAATTGCGCCTACTTTGTAGCGATACTACGTAAGGATGGCTATGTGGCTCTGCCTTTTCCCCTCCTGTTATCCTGCCTTCTCTTGTGCTAGATGCTGACAAAAATATATTCTAAACATATAAATTAACTAGCAAATTTCATGTTTATCTCGATATGAAACTGATTTGATCGTTGCATGAGGAAATATGTAGATACCTATTCAAGCGTCATTTATGGTATGTTTGACAAGCTAATACAGTAAATACGAGTAAGAACCTATTATGCTATTAGAAATATTCACTTTGTAGGAAAATAATTTCAGAATTGATTATTGTTTCAGACGCTCGAAGATGATGATGACTGCTATGTCGATAAAATATTATCAGAAAAACTCCTACCAAAAATGAAGAGATTACAGAAAATATAATAAAATAAATCATTTTAAAAACAAATAAAGCTAATATTAAAATACGGTGCAAAGTCGTCAACTATGCTTCAATGTCTTTTCTATGAGCTTTAGTTGACAGATATATACTATTTTATAATATACTAGCGACTCGCCCCGGCTTCGCACAGATGTATTACACATAATTATAAACCTCTTGAATTATTCTATCTACTAAAAAAACCGCATCAAAACCCGTTGCGTATATAGTTTTAAACATATAAGCATAAATCGGGACAGACAGACAAGGAAGCGACTTCGTTTTATACTACTCGTATGTAGTGATTATATTCTACAATATGTAGATAAGACAACCCACGAAAACACTCAAATAATAATGGGCGATTTTCTAGCGCACACTTACCTTCGAGACAAATTGAACATAATAATAGAAAAACAATAAGGTCACAAAACAAGTTCATGATGTCGTATCTAAACACAATGTAGATGAGATTGGTTGTGCAATACATTACCTACTATGAAAGAAGATCTTTTATCAATCCGTAGTTTCAGAGGTTTGCAGCATTTTCAGCATTATTTTCCATTATTGTTACACTTCATTTTTTATTTTTAACTGCCAAATATAAACTATTTTAGCTAAAACAGTTGCTTAAGCCATTCTTTAGATTGATAGATGACGGATAGAGGAACAGTAAAGTGATCCTACAAGGGTTCCTTTCTTAAGGTTAAATGTACGAAGTCTTCAAAAAAGCTATTAAAGAACTGCTTCTCTGCTTATTTGGTAAAAAATAAACTAAAATACAGATATGTCCAGGATTGTGTCAATTGCTTATTTATCAATCTTTACTTAGTAATATTTGTTTATAAAATTAAGTGTGTCTGTTGCCTTGTTTGCCATTTGTCGTTTTCACGGAGGCCCACGGAGCAAGGCAGCAACAGATCGCCTTATTTATTTGCATAATTTAAAATAAATGCTACTTATATTATGTACCGGAAAGAAAAAAGTTGCTCTTTAATCTATAAGTAGTGGCTGGTAATATATTACATACTTCGACTTATAACGTAATAACGACGACTTATCTACGTCTATAAGCTAGAAAGTGTTATTTCTTTAAATGTTTAATACGTAATTATTTGAATATTCTATAGAAAACAACGAAAAAAAAACGGGTAGCACTCCGGGAGCGCCGGCAGAAGTGAAAACTTGAACATCAATATCACACACGCTCACTCGTGCAAACGCCCTGCGCGGCCTTACGAATTTTCGATCAGCCCCCCGACCGCCTAAGCAATAGCAATCGTAATAGCAATCGTTTATAACTTTATTTTAGTCATTTGGCACCGCCTATATGACGTTAGCCATCAAAGTTGTTCATTCAACGATTGCTTTCGCAATCCGCGCAAAGCAATTGATGACTAACGTCACATAGGCGGTGCCAAATGACTAAAATGAAGTCATAAACGATTGCTATTACGATTGCTATTGCTTAGGCGGTCGGGGGCGGGTCACGTGTTCTTACGCGATTTTACCATAACGATCACACAGTTTACCATAACCATCCTAAAAAGTGCACAACGCCACTTTAAAAAAAACGTTCATTTGTATTAGCATTTGTTCTATACCTACTTACGCACTAAATAAATAAATAAATATTGGGGGACATCTTACACACGGTCTCTGACCCTAAACTAAGCAAAGCTTGTGAAGTAAAACATGCTTAGATAATATAGCCCACAACATAAGAGGTGGTAAAACTACTGTTGTGGAGCATGCCTTATCAGATCACACCGCTCAAATTCTAAAATGCCCTGTAAAAAGGAGCTACTTTATCACACATTTCTTCAGAAAGAAGAGAGATTATAGTAGCGAAAATATTACAAAATTTTCTGAGTGCCTTCGTAATCTATCGTTTTGTGACGTCTACAATGCTGAGAATGCGAATACTGCTTACAATAAATTCATAGAACTCTTCTTGCTCTTCTATAAGCTATGCTTTCCTGTAATAAAAGTGAAAGTTTCTTTAATTAAGCAGCCCAAATGGCTGAGTAAAGGCATAAAAATTTGCGCTAAGCGTAAAAGATTCCTACTATGGAAATATAGACGGTCCTCGGCCCAAGCTGATCGAACTATTTTAAAACAATATTCTGCTAGGTTAAAAAAAGTCATTAAGCAGACCCAAAGAGCACAAAACAATTATTCCGTATTGCAGTCAAAAAAAAAACCTAAATCCGTATGGGACATAATAAATAAATACAAACAGCACACGATCAAAGATGAAATCACACATATAGAGACTGATGGAATAAAAATATCTGATCCCAAAAAAATTTCTCAGGCCTTTAACAATTTTTTCATAGACGCAATAGAACAAAATTCTGCTAAAAATGAGAGTGTGAAAGTTACTTTAAAGCACAAAAAATCGAATTCTTGTTTTCTAGCACCTACTAATAATGAGTATGAAATTGAGAGCATTATCCAGTCACTCAAAAATACATTTAGTACAGGCTATGATGATGTATGTACTAGAGTAGAGAAATCTACGGCAAAAATAATATCACCGGTACTATCTCAAATAATTAATCAATAGATGTATTGAGGATGGTATCTACCCTGATAAACTTAAGACGTCTATCATTATACCAGTTTTAAAAAAAGAAAATATGGAAAATATGAATTTCTATAGGCCGATCGCTTAAATTCCAGTATTTTCTAAAATTTTTGAAAAGGTAATATACCAGCGTCTGAACGATTATTTTGAAAGTAATAATATTTTTTCACCGCAACAGTTCGGTTTTAGGAAAAGCAAATCTATAGAAATGGCAATAATGAATTTTTTAGAAAAAGTTTATGACCGACTTGAGAATAAAAGACGAGTTACTGCATTATACATGGATATGAGCAAAGCGTTTGATCACGTGGACCACAGTATTCTAATAAGAAAATTGGAGAAGTATGGTATAAGAAGTACCGCACTAAATCTCATCATATCATATCTAGCTAATAGACTACAATATACTGAAATCACGAGGCTCAATGCCAGAACAAAAATTTAAGAAAAATATAGATCTGACAGACGAATCTTGAAATACGGTGTCCCGCAGGGAAGCATTTTAGGACCCCTATTATTTATAATTTACATAAATGACCTTCCTGAAGCGATTAATGAGCCAGTCATTATGTTTGCTGACGATAGCACAGCTATCTTCACAGACACTAACACTGGCAATCTTCAAAATTACATTAATAACTCACTCGAGACAATAATTAATTGGCTACATAACAATAACCTCAAAATTAATTTGGATAAAACTCACATAATGACATTCAAAAATGTTAATTCTAAATTTGACAAACTCAACATATATTATAAGGGTAAAAATATTGACGAAATTAAGGAAACCACGTTCTTAGGTATCAATATAGACGCAAAATTATCATGGACTTCGCACGTTGAGCGTGTATATACAAAACTGAATCAGTTTTCGTATGCATTATAAAGTAGCCAATGAAGAGGCACTTTTAAGCGCCTATCATGCTTATGTCATCCACTTTAAGATATGGAGTACTGTTTTGGGGAAACTCTACAGAGAAAATGTCTGCATTTAGAGCTCAAAAGAAATGTATTCGTGCGATCTGTGGTCTGAAACAAAGGGACTCTTGCAAGCCGTATTTTCAAAAATTAAAAATATTGACTCTTCCTTCGGTATATATATATATATATATATATGAAGCGGCCCTTTTAGTAAAAAATAATTTAAGAAGCTACCGCATTTTGATGATTAAACGACATAATTATAAATTATGTTTTCCAAAATGTCGATTAGCTCTTTATAGCAAGAGTATATTTGTAAAAAGGGTAGAAATATACAACAAATTGCCTCAGTCATTAAAAGACATCCATGATACAAATATTTTTAAATTTAAACTTAAAAGCTTTCTGATTGACAAGGCATATTACTCCATTGACGATTTTTTGAAAGAAAGATAATAATAATTTGATAATCAGTTTGACATATATATATATATATATATATATATATATATATATATATATATATATATATATATATATATATATTTGTGATAATTTTAGTGTAAGAAATAATAATTATGTGACTCCATTTATTTTTTCATAACCAAATAGTTTTGATATTACTAATTTAATGAATTATTAACAATGTACCTACATTTTGAAATTTTGCATACCATACTGGTTAAGACATGGCGATCTTTATATTTATTGACTACAACCCATGAACATTGTAACACCCATGTTTTGCGGAATAAATGAATTGAATTGAATTGAATTGTAATATGGCTGCCAGAGACTGATATACTATATATACATATTTTAAATACATACTTATACACATATAGATAGTACCTAAATAACACACAGACACAGAGCAAACACCTATGTTCACCACATAAATGATTGCCCTGGGTGGGGATCGAACCCACCCAGGGAAAACATTACTTTTTCGAACATGCCTAGAAACATATGAGTACAGTAATACCCCGCTTTACGCGACCCCTTTATGCGCGGTTTCACTATAACGCGAATTTCAAAGTTCGCGCTCAAATGCCTCGCATTACGCGAAAGAGTGCGTATAAACATAATGTAGTCATCAACTTCTCTATGGTCTCGGAAATCCAAGCTTCCTCTGAACATTCTGTTTGAAGAATTAAAAATTCCCCGTCCTTCGACTTTGTTCTATGGGGATTTGCTCGTTCGTTTCGTTTGTTCCGTCATGTTTAGTTTGGCTGGCATCATGTTTTAACATTAATTGGAGATACATACATAATTTATTTATGTATTTTTTTGGATTAAATTTTGACACTATGTTTAATCATAAACCTTGATATACGCGAATTTCAGTTAACGCAATTTTTTAAGGAACGTATCCCTCGCTTAAAGCGGGGTATTACTGTATTGCTTTGACAGCTTTCTTCGAGATATAGAGTATAATTGATGTTGTGGCTGAATTCATGCGTGCAGCAGCAAAAGTTGTATGAAAGTTCATATATGTCGTGTTTTACGGTCAGATAAAAATTACCATGTAAACTCATATCTGTTCTGTTATTTAAAAATGGATCGATCTATTAGATGAAACATGGTGACCAAAGGGGGAGTGATAAAACATTATTTAAATTTCAAACTGGATTGTAAATGCAATGCCATGCCTCTATTGCTGGCCGCTGCAGTAATGTATTTATTAGCCGTCAAACATAACATAAATAAATATAGTTAAAAGAAACAAAACTAAAAAACACGCTTAGGAGCCATCAATTTTTTTATACCTATATAAATTTTTATCGGTCTTTGATAGGTGTGCAAAGTTTAAAGAAAATCTGATCGCTCAAAGTAGGTCAAAATCGAGCATAGCTGGTTACAAGCAAGCAAGCAAGCTAACAAGCAAGCAAGCACACATACAGGTGAAACTAATAAAAACGTGTTAAAATAGCCTTATTTTTGTGCAATTGTTTGTGACATGCTGTAACTTTAATCACATCGAAAACATGTTAAATGGATCATTTTTTCAACTTCTCAAATGAAATAAATCATAGAAGACTAGATCTATACGGGTCATTATAATATAAGGGCAGGGTTAATTGATTCGAAAACATGTAAACAAAAAAGCTCCACATATACTCCATGTTGTATATTGTTGTATAATTGATTGATTGATTGTCTGTAATTATATACGCTATTTATAAATATCTGTTTTTTAAGGTTAATTATGTATCCAACATGTCATTGCTTTCAAAGAGCTTTCTTGCAGGACCAGTCAGGATAGCCAATTTTTACGGTTAATTATCTATCCAATATGTCATTGAATTCATAGAACTTTCTCTCACTGGACCAGTGGTGAAAAGTAGTTGCTACGTTAGAAATAGAAATGTTTCCGAAAAAATTGGCATTTATAAATATCTTAAAAAGTGTGGAATTATAAAGCCATGGCGACTGAATAACATACTGATAAATGATAAAACATTTGGGCTAGCACTGACTTTGAGCAAGCATGGTGCTTACCATCAGTCGAGCGATTTGTTCGTCTCGCCATGCCATTGTATAATAAAGTCTTCGAAATATTTGGAATGATTATTCAATGCGATATGGTTATCTGTATACGGGTAATTAAAGTAGTAACAGGGTCACAAACAAAACTGCACGTTAATTACATTGACGTGGTAAAACTTGGTTTTATGTAAAATAAACCTATGTTTATCATTATCAATCAAGCGTAGTAGGAAAAAAAACAACACAATTTATTTATTACAAAAATATTTATCATTTTATTTTGAAATGACTAAAACTCTTAACAAACACGCTGACGATATACAAGCATAACTATATATAATTATATAGATGATACTTTATACAAAACGGAATTAAGGTTAAAAAAGGTCATCCCATGTGGCTAGCCCATCACAGGCGTATATTTTATACAAAACATTACCCTGTGTCATTTTTGGTTGCTATACGCGCAAATTTCAAGCGAGATAAACAAACGTTAGAACGGTTTCTGAGCCACTGATAAATATATTTTATTATCGATTCTCTTAATAATTTTGATAATTATTATTGTCTCAAAAACTTTTCTGATGATAGTTTATCTAGATATGATATATCAACACTAATAGCACAATTCTCCAATCACAAAGAGTGTATAAGCAAAGTTATACAATAATATCCCAATACTAATTTATTATAATAAAATCCCATAAGTGGATGGAAACAACCAAACACCGTAAACTTAATTACGGTTCCAAGTTATAGATAACTTGAGTTTTAGATTTAAATGCCTGAAAAAACTAAATTTACAATAGGACACACAATAGTTATCAAGGGCTAGAAGCAAGCACATATAATTAGATATATTATTCTGTATACATTAATCAATCAAATTAATCTAATTACTATTTTTACATGATTATAATTATATTGCAATTCACTTCTAATAATAATGAATGATTACACAACCTTACATTTAACGAGTTATACATGTTTAATTCGACAAATACAAAACTATTTTAAGCTATTATTCTACTGCTAGTAGAATAGTTTAAGATTTTAGGATAATTTAATATTCTATTTCAGTGTATTTGCACTCAGCCCCTTGATATCCCATCACAATATTTTATATGATAAATACTTTCACGTCATTATCACCATCATCATCATTGTTTTTTTTTATCAATATTATCGGACGGTTAAAACAGCGCCAGAAGATCAAAAAATAATGATGATTCATGATGATTTACACTAAAACTAAACTAACGTTTAACAAAATTTCTTATTTATTTACAAAACGAGTAGGTATGTATCAAATTATTTATCACTAACCTAAAACAAATTGTTACAATGGCATCAATCATAGCCATTTAGTCTTTGAAGCCGAATCGTATACTTACTAATGTACTGTAATGGTGGTTGCATTGGATAAGGTCAACAAAAATTTATTGGGGCAAATACAATCAAATAAAATGTCGAAAACCATTTTTGTGTCGATTCTCACTATGGAACTTACATTTCCTGTATCGTAGAATTACCGATATGGTTCCGGTTGTTTTTATTAGTAGAACAATTTTGGACAACACTTTGCATTGTTTATTGCTTGAGATGTTAAGAGGATCCCTAATTACATAAATTTACCAATTTTTAACGTAAGCCCATTAGATTTTTTCTAATATTAGGCGCCATGTTTTATACAAAATGTTCACACCTCAACTGTAAATGCACAAATTATTTTTTCCCACTTAGTTGTGATTATAAAAAATTGTAGACTCCAATACAATCACCATAACGATGCTTCCTAAATCTAAAGTTGTTTCGTGCTATTGAAATACTTTGGTAATAGACGTTTTATCAGCACCTCAACATAATATTTACATGAACCACATCATTCACCGTACGTTGTTCATATTTCAACAACTGAATAAAATATGGCAGTACGCATTTCATATTCGAATCGATTTTAGTCGATCGTTAGTCGATTTCACAATCAACATCCAAATCAGCACTTTCGTTTTGATCTAGAATAATATTGTAATTGAAAAGATCATCATAATAATCATATTTTGTCCAACAACGACCAAACACAGAAAGAAGAGTGTCTAAGGTAGGTATTATATTCTGTATTTTACGTTTAAGTAAATACATGGCTATTGTTCTGTTTATCAATTTTGCTCAGCTTATTCTTTGTTTTCAACTAATTAGCAAATTTTTTTTCTACAACATTATGTCTAGCTATGGCGAGTATTGACATCTTTTCGAGTCAGCGATACGATTTGAATTTTCGAATGATGTCGTGAAAAGTCGTTTTCGGGTTTGTATTTCTTAAAAGTTTATTAGATTTGTCCATGTGCAGAGTCTCATCATTACGATTGTCTTACTCATGTCTGCAATAAGAGAAGAGTGAGACAGTAGACAATAGTTACTACGTGTAAGACTGTCTGCATATCGAGTAGTCTAATAAGTCCTATGATGCATTAATCAATTCAAGTCGGAGTGCTGGTTTGAATGAAAAGTGTGTTAGTCTCGATGCCGTCAGTGGATCGGATAGAATGACGGCGTGATGGCGGGTAGGTGGTGTCCGCAGCGCGGGAAGTTCGGGGGCACGGGGGGCAGGTCGCCCTGCGTGCCGATATGGAGGATCAAACTCATACCTATCACTATGTGGTAGATGAAGTGACAGTGGAACAGCCAATATCCTGGAAAAGAAACAATATTTGCGTTCAGTACTGAATAAACTCTAATAATACTTCAGTTTCAGCTTCGATATTATATTCGGTATTATGATGGTGCCTCCACACACTCCAGGAGGCGGCGAGGCGAGGCCCTCACCACGAGGCGTTAGCTAACACAGTATAACATACTATGGCTAAGAGCCATCCACGCGAGGAATAACGAGGCGATACGAGACGACATGAGCGCACTATCCACACACTCGTGCTCGCGTCCCCTCGTGTCGCCTCGCGGAGTGTGTGGAGGCACCATAAAACATTTAGTTTAGTTGAACTGTAGATATAAATAATTGTAGCATTATATAATTGCAATTTTTCTACGTTCAATTTATCTACAATTGAATTATTTATCTTATTTGTTCCTAAAAGAACCGATTGAAAAAAAGTGCGATCTCTATAGGTATTTGTTATCCAGGTCAAATGTCGGCTCAGTGTGTTAACTCATCATATATAAGGCTCAATGCAGTGGTGACTGGCGTAAAATCATACTGCTCGATCAGAAATATTCTACAGCCTTGGCCAAAAGTATTAGGCACCTTTAAAAAAACAAAATGCATGTTTACTACTTAACCAATAACTGAGTGCTTATCTTAAATTACCGCGGTCATAAACAACTTCTTAGAATATCTAGTGGCTCTTTGTTAAGGTCATAAAACACTTGGTGACCGAAAACAAAGGATTCGGTTTTCTTTCGGTCTTATCAGTCAATGTTTGGTCACTTGTGTTCTGGACTCTAACAAGTAAACAAGCTTTCATTTCTGTTGTTGTGATTAAATTGACACCTAATTTTGTTAAAAATGCCAAAATGGAGTGAAATTAATTTAGAAGATAGAGTGAAAATACAGGGTGCCCAATACTTTTGGCCAAGGCTGTATATCTAGAAATGATGAGACTAGCGAGTCCAATAATTAATATAAGAGCGAGACATTAGATGGAGGTAGTGATCAAAACTATCAGTTAAATATACCTGGATTATCTGCCTTTAGCCTCAGCACCACGTATCCATTGTTAGGCACAGCCAATGTATCCTTCAACGGCGGCAGATTGTACTGCCTGTGCAGCAAGCCTTGTCGGTCCAGGTCCAGAGCGTGCTTCAGGTTTATCTTCTTGATGTTCTTGTCTGGAGACCGACCCATGCCGATGACGTTGTACGATGTGCCATGTAGATGGAACGGATGCGACAGATTTGGCGATTGTACTGAAAATATAATAAAATAGGTATTTATTTGAACAAAATATCACAATGAAATGTTTAACTTTGATTCAGGCTTAGATTTTCTTAAAAAACAACAATAGATAAATTAGAATTACTAGAATAGCTTTAGTTAGAGTCTAGAGTTATTGCAGCTGTTCTAATTTGTTGATTTAGTAAGTCTGTCAAATTGTAAGTGCCAACATATCCTAGTGCGTGCACACCTTGTATAATTTCACTTCTGATATCTATCTTCTGACGTCTATCTCCTAGAGTGGGTAAGTATATTAATATTCAATACTCAATCATTTATTGCAACATAATATGTAACATGTTCTAAATAGTTATACGTATAATCCTATGAGGGTACGGCAATTTTATTGCTTTTCTTATGTTTTCTAAATTATCATTAAAAATCTTATGTGTCTAATGTGTAATAAGTTTAGTTAGTAATATATTAGGTCTTACCTTCATCAACAAGGACGATTTCAACGATAGAGTTTAAAGGAACGTCTATCATATGGGTGCAACGGCAGTCAACGGGACAGTTTGGAGGCCTGTTGTCTCCGTTACAGAACAGGTCTGGGTTCAGCTCGTGCATCTGAGAGAGAGGCGGCGCCGGCGGAGCGCTGTATGAGATTTCGTCTACTAAGCTCAGCACATGGTCACCTCCAGGGGCCACTGAAATATTGAAGAAGATGTTTAAAATATGCCGTAACATATAATTTAAAAATTGAATATAACCTGAGTTAAATTTTTGGTGAATTTTCAAAAAGATTAACTTAGAACTTTATGGTCAGGTTAGCCGTTTCCATGTATTATACCGTTATTTTAGGTAAAGTAAGTCTGACTGATCTATCTTTGTAAAATATTCAATGAAGATAAGAGACGCAGATAATTGACATGTTTGTTCGCTCTATAATTCGCCGCTTTGATCTTTGGTCAGTCATCAGAACTTTTAATTTAAGTATCAGTGAAGCTTTTGTACGCCTCGGAAACATGGACACTACGAGATACTGAGAAGAAGAAGATAGAGGCTCTCGAGATGTGGTGCTGGAGACGAATGCTTGGGGTATCGTGGACTCAATTTCGCACCTCGATATTTGAAGAACTCGGCATCAGGCAGCGTCTGTCGGCCACAGTACAGTTCTCGTATACTCGCATTCTTCGGACACGTTTCAAGACGAGGTAGCCAGTCCATAGAACGTCTAGTTGTCCAGATTAAAGTGGAAGGCACTAGACCGCGCGGAATGTCACCCATGCAATGGACCGACCAAATCAAATCAGCTGTGGGCGGGGCCGTACATGAGTGTACCCGATTGACCTCTAATAGCGAGAGATGGCGAGACATCGTGAGGCGTGCTACATCTGCCCCTACCATAAATACTACGTGATGACCACGACCGCTCTGTCAAGAGTATGCTCTTTTACCACTAAGAAGAACATGATCCTTTTGGGGATTCTAGCTATTTCATATTTTTGAAATAGCTAGAATTTATATTTACCTAAAAAGTTTCTATAAGTATTCTCTCTAAAGAGGTCCTTCGGCTTATAGAAGTGGAAGCGGAAAGGCAAGAAGATCTTGACGTCAGGTCGTTCCTGCAGGATGGCCTTGTCGATGGGCTTAGCCGACTTCATGTTACTCACACAGACGGCATCATTCCTTTTCACATTACAAATCGCGTCCAGTGGGTTAAGCACCTAGAACATTAAATCACTTTAGATATTGTCAGGTTTGTAAATATTATAATAAATAAAACGTAGCATTAAGAAAAGATTATAATTTTTAAGTGGACAGTATAAAATTTATAGCGAGATAAATAAATAGTAAACAGTAAGCCAATTTAATGATCAATAAAATTTTGGACAAGCAATTACTTAAGATAAATGAATAAATATTTATTATGTTTGGTAAGCAAAAATAAAAAATATTACAACCTGACTCCAGTGCGTTGAGGATGGGTTCTATCAGCTACTAACCCATTGAATACAGCTACTAATGGGTCTTCAAACTAAAATAAACCTTGTATAAAACATATTATACACACTACATGACCAATTTATAGTATAAAGTTATTTTATATACATTTATATACATAAATTATTTTTTGTGCATATATGTTTTTGTACTCGGGTAAAAATTAAACAAAATTATTTTTGAAATATTTTATTAAATGGTATAAAAATGTACATTTCCTTATTACAAAATTACATTTAATTGTTAATTCTGCCATATTTTGGCAAGATGCATAACATTCGATGCGCAACCTGGGTGTATTTACGGGTATTTGTATTTTTTTATTTACTCGTGTTTTTCCGTCTATTAATGTTGTAATAAAAAATTTATTACAATTTTTTTATTACACGGTACAGACTAGTGTTTGCTGAAGTTATTACAATTAATTTTAATTTTTATTAAGCTGTTGGCACATTTCTTTTGTATATATTTCACTGTATATTTCATAAGTATATACAAATATGATTTTTTAGCGTTAAACTGTAGTTCAAGCTGAATATTTATTAGATAGTTCTAAACATACACAGAAAGTTTATTACAAACAGTCTTGATCTATTAATGTAAAGTGTGTGCAGGAGGTACTACCAAACTACATGTGAAAACGTTCATGCATATTTACACTTTTGTATTGGTACATATTTACATACTTTAATTATCATCCTTTAAAAGCAACACTAGTATCAAAACTGGTCCAATCGTCTTAAAAGTCTAAGCAGGTTATGCCCCTAAAATAATTTTAAATATATACAAGTAATAAATATCCTTGGTGAAAAATATAATGGCAAGTTGTTAGTTTCAAGACATAAGTCAATTTCTCAAAGAATAATAAGTAAACCTATATGCGAAGTGAAAAATTATTTGAAGAGCCTCAATGAACATATAAAGGCGACATGATCATTAATCTTAAAATTAAAAGATATATCACCGTATATGGCATTAAATCAAAAATCGATGATGAACTAATGAAAATGATTAGTCATGTAACGCCGTTAAATAATATAACACAAACTATCAGAAACTCCCGTTGATACATTCTACAAAATAAACACAGCGGCAGAACCGAGCACTTCGGAACCGCCGGACACATCACACAGAACAAACATAAATTTACACTTAGTTAACATTAACTTCGCTTTATAGTTTTGCACAAGTGCAGGTAATTTAGGAACAGGGTCAGTGAAGGGAGATGGAAGGAAGGTGGTCTCCGCAGGTCGGGAAGTTAGGCGGGATAGGAGGCAGGTCAGCTTGCGTGCCCACTTGGAGGACGAGGCTCATACCGATGACGATGTGGAAGAGGAAGTGGCAGTGGAGAAGCCAGAAGCCGGGGTTGGTAGCTCGGAAACGGAGGATGACGTAGCCGTTGTTGGGGACGGCGATGGTGTCCTTTGCGGGAGGCAAGTCTCCTTGCTTGAGGTGACGTTCGAGCAGTCCTCTCCTGTCCAAGTCGAGGGCGTGCTTCAAGTTGATTTTCTTAACGTTCTGGTCGGGGGAGCGGCCGATACCGATAACATTGTACGCGTACCCGTGAAGGTGGAACGGGTGAGATAAGTTCGCGATTTGAACTGAAAGAGAAATTTTAATGTTATGAACAAATTAGAACCAGGTATAGATAGCATCTCTTTTGAAACAGTTCGCACAAGAGGCTATAAATAATACTGACTGCGTGATTACCACGTATCTCGTAATAGTTAATGATTGCATACGGATTGAACAAATATTATGGATGTGAAATGTTTTGTTTCGTGATTGCATTAACATACCTTCGTCTACAAGTACTATTTCTACAACGGCGTTTAGGGGGATATCAACTTTGTGAGTGCACATGCAGTTCTGTCCGCAGTTGGCTGGTCTGTTGTCTCCGTTACAGAATTGTTCCGGATTGATATCATCGTACTGACTGAGCAGAGGCGCAGGCGGCGACATGTATGATATTTCATCAATCAAACTTATTACGTGATCACCTCCAGGAGCAACTGCGGGATAAAAACAGGTTGTAATATTAATGTTGTAAGGTAAAATACAACAAAATAGTATTCTATAATAATGATCGTCATGTTGCAAAAGGAAATGATGAATGTAATAATCCACCAGTCCGAGAAATTAGTGTGATATGCACTTCAAATGGTTATTCTATACTCAGATAAATCTTTCTAGCTGAAAATAAGTACCCATCTTTCTTTAAGATGAAACTTTTGCGAGAAAATGTTATATCTGTAATGACAATGACATTGTTTGCCCTTTGCAACGTTACGGTCTTTAAATGGCATAACCTTACCTAAATATCTGTTATAGGTGTTGGGCTGGAATAGCATCTCTGGTCTGTACACAAAGAATCTGAATGGCAAGAAGATTTTAACGTCGGGCCTCTCTTGTAAGATCGCGGGGTCGATGTGCTTAGCGTTCTTCAGCTGGCTGACGCAGATCGCGTCGTTCCTTGAAATGTTACACCTGGCGTCCAGGGGGTTCATCACCTGGATAGTTAGTGGGGAAAAGGTTCGTGCAATTACTAAAATACGTGCTTTACATTATCTACTACAATTATTTTACTACTTCACATTTTGTGCCACTCGTAAAATTCAAAAATAAATTCTGAAAACGTGAACCACTCTTAATAAAATATATGTATACTATTCCACTACAAATTAAACTCTACTAGGCTTTGGGACTAGGTATTAATATATTTACAAACCGGTCAGTACACCGGTCGATATTGGCTACTGTACATGGTCTAATTGTTCAACACCCATAATTTAATATTTTTCAGCTCAATTTATACGAGAAGGCAAATAAATTTCATATCAGAGCTCGAGCCTGGTATTAAAGTTTGAGCAACGAGTCGACGGCGGGTTGACAGCCGAGCCGAGTCTAATCGAGGCTGTCTTGTCGGCGGAATTCAACTGTGCAATTTCCGCCTTTTAATAAGCACTGGTACCTTTCTGACACGAGCTTAAGTTGCTACTGGATAAATGCAATGTAAATTATGGTATATTTACACTAAGTTGTATTCAATCTACTTTACGTGTATTTGTATCGTACATGTTTGGCTGCGGGGAATACTCACGACTCCTTGTGGGATTCCGACGTCGTATGTGGGAGGAGGAGAGGACGGCTGGTAAGGTCCTCTCGCGTACCTAAGGATACCCAACTGTTGAGCTCTCTTAATACCGCACTCTCCCAAGCCTCGCACTTGGATCCAGTACGCTCCGGGTATGTTGTTGGCTTCGATTACAAAGTCGTATCTCTCGCCTGAAAAACCCCGAAAAAATAATAAGCCCGACATTCTTCTTTCCGCGCAACCTTCATTAACTGTAGAAAATTAATAATCATTGAAAGAGGAAGCTCTGACGTTATACAATCACTTATGCTTCAGTGGGTGCACTACATTGCTGAATACTGATTACGACATAGCTGGGGTGTGTCTAACTTCTATAATACTCGCGCCCGATTATCAAGATTATGAAGTTGAATAATACCAATTTTTTGCACGGATAATTCCAAAAATACTATATAATATATAATAATAATAAAAATGCGAAGACAATGAAATTGCGGATTCAATTACGTAGCTGTTGCACGACGCAAGGTAATCGGTACTGGAAAGTTAAGTAAGTATAATATTGTGAAACGGGTGATTTTATTGCTTCCTAGTGTTTTCCGTACCTGAGAACGAGATGATGGTGTTTACTTGCACGGGCTGCACCGGCTCTCCGTCGGTGGCGATTACTGTCATGTTGTGGCCTTCGAAAGTGACCTGAGCCGGGCATACGGACGCGAACGCGTTGATCATTCTGAACCTGTATCTTCTGCCGGGCGTGATCGTGAACACTTCAAGCGGTGTGTTGGTCATGAATCCGGTGTTGGGGTCTCTGAACTGTCCCTTTCCGTTGATTAGAACTGATTCGGGGTCCTGGCCAGTGTTGACGGCAAGTCTTCCTGGGTATCTCTCAGCGGCGTCCTCGTGCAGCCAATCACTGATGAGCATGACGTGTGTCGTAAGATCGTAGTCGTATAAGTGGCTGTTGGGATCCTTGGATGGAGGCTGTCTGACTACGATGCTGCCGTAGAGACCGTCCAGTTTCTGCAGACCGGTGTGAGCGTGCCAGAAGTGGGTTCCTGCGTTTCCTTGCCATTGGTACCTGGAAATTTGTGAAATGCTCGATTAGTGTTTTTCGTATTAATACATATTTTGCAACCTTGTCGTAGGAAATTAACATTTTTTTTCGAAAATTTGTAATAAAATGAAGACTATGAACGTAAGGGAAAAATCAGCTACCTGAATGTGTTTCCTTGCTGGATAGGGCACTGCGTCACGAACGGTACGCCGTCGTAGTATTGTGATCCTCTTTGCCAGATGCCGTGCCAGTGAATGGTGACCTCCATGCCCTCCATGTGATTTTCAACGTCAATGACAACTTTGTCGTTTTCGCAGACTTGGATGGAAGGTCCGGGCAACATTCTGTTCGCGGTGAGTATTCCTCGCTCCACTCCGTCGGCAAGCACGCATTGGCAGTGAGACCAAACGACGTTCGTTGCGTTGGGTGTGCATACTTGGCAGGCCCTGGAATTAGATACGACAACTCATTATAGTAATTGAATGTTTCTTGCGATTTGCGTTCTTTTTTGTCTATAAACTGAATCAAGTAACAAATACTAGGTCCCAAGCAGTGATATAAGTTGGAAAGTAATTCTATTTCCTTATCACAATGTCGCCCGATTACACCACCGTTTCCTCAGGCAATACATTTGAAACGGCGTTTGTTTGCATAAGCTCTGTCGTCACCTATCAATTACGTGCCGACGGAATTTGGATCACCTGGCGTTTACTTGAGTGCGGCATTGAAACCGATGCAGTCAGCACTTCGTGTGAAACAAAGCGTAAAATGTGTGAAATAAAAAAGTCGGTCGGTGGGTCGCTTCTAGCCACGTTTTTACGTGCTTGTAACAATTTTTCGGATGCTATCTTCGGTCGTGTAGATGGCGTTGCGATTACAAACCCTGAGGTAAGGTGTTACGCAATGATTACTTAAGGCATTTTTGCTAATCTCTTATTAAATCGCTAATTGTAAAGAAAACGCTCAATCTACTAAAATTATCGTTGTTAGATTGAATAGGCGCTTCCGGTCGCAAGCTGAAACGGTTATTAATTTCTTGCCGGGTGGAAACCTTATTGTTCACGTTGTGAAAGACGATTAGACCACCTTGTGCGCAATGTCACTCGCTGAACCGTAATTAGCGTGTAATTACTTAGTGTACCTATGGTTTCGCCTTCAAAGCGTACCTACTTATTATAAAACATCTACCAATAAGACCCTGTAGGTATAGGTATGAGAAAATTAGATGCCGCATCTAAATAGATACAATTTTGATAGGATAATTAATTTTTATAATGTAATAAAAGTTTACTTACGCTCCCAGAACAGTGTACAACTCGAGTGTGAAGTGGTAGTAGCAAATCCTCGGGGGTTCATTTTCTCGGCAAGCTCTTGCGCACTCATCAGGCGCTGACAGCGCGGGGTTTCTTCTGAGCTCGGCGGTGGCGCTGCTCGTGAAGTCCAAATGTTTCAAAGTTGTCCTTCCGTTGGTACTCCTGGCCAGAGCCGGCAGTGGGTTGTTTCTGATTCCACCGCTCAGCGGACCGCTGCCGCTTGACGCGAATGGATTCGAGGAAGGTCCGCTCGTGCTTCCGATCCCGCCGAAAGTTCCGAAGGGATCACTGTCACTCGGGTGGGTCTGCACCAGACCATGGGTAGAGGAGAATACGCTACTGCTTCCGGTATCTCTAAACGGTGTCGCTGTGCCCGCCTGCCACCATGACGCCGACGTCGACTGGTCGTCAGCTGTGCTTAGGGCTTCTGTGAACAAGACAAAAAAAACAATCAGATTATGAGCCCAGGGCTATTTAAGTAACAATAAGGTTGTCGCGGAGGTCGTCCCGCTCTACGGATATTTGGAGCTTAAGACCGGCATTTTTTGTGACCAAATTGTCTTAATTGCACAATAACTGAAGTCTATAAAATGTTAAAAGCAGCCGATTGGTGCTCAAGGATACCTTGAAATGTTCGATAATAGGCATTTCTCACGTTCTACATTTGAACAAGACCATGAGATTCAATTCACCATCAATTGTAATAGGTATACTACATACAGTGGAGTACAATATGATTTTATGTCAGAGTTAATCATGATGCATAAACATAAGCTGCATTAGATCTGAGGCTACGATTATAGATTTTATGGCACTCTTGTACAGAATGTGAATTGTGAATGTACCTATTGTAAGACAATGTACCGCCGGTACTTATTAAATAGATGGTTGTTTGGATCTTGACTGCAACAGGTGCGTTAATGCAAATTTAGCGTGGGTCCAGATTTAATGGTTACCGCCGTTGTGTTGTCACGTCGATTTCGCAACCAGCTGAGAGGGGCTCAGGTCTTACGTCCTTAAATTAAAGGACTGTTACTTCCTTGATCCAGTTTTCTAGACTTAATTGAACATTATGTATTCAGATAAGATTGACAGTTTCAACACTGTTCCATATATAAATATTTAATTGCTATTCTTATTAGTCAAATCGTTGTAGACTTTAATAATTATATGAGTTTTTGCAGCGTTTTAATTCCGTTTGGAACCGGGAACCTTGAACCGACATTATCTTTCATTTCCTTATTGGTAAATACTCGGCGAGCGTAAATTCGTTATGCTACTATACAACATTTAATCGAGTTAAAAGTCTAAGTATTTCTTAATATTACGAGGTGTTTCTTTTTCCAAAACTATTTGGGACATAATAGAGTTTGCAACACCTAGGCAATACGCACGTTTTAAATTCTAGATCACCACTCATTTTGACGTGGTGGCTACTGCGAAATATTCGGTAGACCTTTTTTATATACGAACTTTAAAAATGTTACGAATTAAGTTTCAGAACCAAATATTTGCACACTAATGCTACTGGGTAAATTCATTACACAATGATATATCTACATATTTTAATTTAGATTAGAGTCAAAGATTCAATCTAATTACTAAATATGAGTTATTTTAAACATTATGACTAAATGTGATAAACAAAGTGTGATCACCACCGACCCCTGCCCCCGAGTGCCACCGAACTACTGACAGTAAGATATTTTGAGTTACAGCTTATCTATCTGAACGATAAAATAACAACGAAAACTTGGTCATTAGCAGCATAAATATGCCGCGAAACCTAATTTGTGACCGGCCCTTGTCTCGAAGGCTTATTTATTATCTATTTATAAGAGACTGGCTCTACTCGCCTATAGTTTAATATATGATTCAGGCCGTAGGTACGCTGCGCTTAATGATATAGAATTTCATGAGACAAAAATAACTTATAGCTTTTTTTCGTGACTGACATTTTAAAATACAATCAGTGATGTACAATTACTAGGTAATACATAATAAATAAAGGTTACCGTTGCAAGTAGTGTGCAAAATTATAATTCTATTATGTAATGTAGATATAACTCTGTAAGGCATACCTACGAGTACTAACAGGTCGTGAGCTTAAGAGCTATGGATTATCTCTAGACCTTCTGTGGTGTCTCCATAACCTAATTGTTTTGTGTAGAACTAGCTAAGTAGTTTGTTGTACTTTGTTATAGTCTTTTAATAGATAAATAGAGCATATCTTTTTAGTGTGGATTGTAGAGATTGTAGTGTACTTAGTATGTATGATCTGTCTGCATTGTTAGGAAAACGTTGCATTTGCTTTATTAATTTAGTAGCAAATCAGAATTTGTGTAACTACTTAATTTATGTTTATTTACAAAACTTACTAAGTAACAATTTAATTTAGGTTTTTACTCCACAAAATGGCGAGACGAGAAAATTGCTGACCAGATAAGCGTAACGTTGGATTTTAGCAGGTCAATGATACTCAGATTTGTTTTTCATCAATAAATAATGAATTGAAAATTCAGTGAGGCAATGAAAGCACTTACCTTTTCGCAGAAAACTTTGCTTTACATTCAAAAACTTAAAGTCATTATGTTGATGTTTGCTAATTGCTTCGGAATCCATTAGATCCATACTCCACCAAAGCGAAGATATGCGGCCCTGGAGCCCAATTTTCCGGAGTGTTACAGTCATATCTAACTTTCGCGGAAGATCACAGGCTATGCTTTGCCGTTCGCATAAGTATAGATTTTTAATGCTCTCTTTTTAATTCTACTCTTAGTCGGTCTGGTACTATATACGCATACTTTTAGCTGTTCTAATGATGTAATTATAACCTAAATAGACCTAGAACTGTAGTCCATAAGTAAATTGCAGAAATACCATGCCTACTTGCTAAGCAACAAAAAAACACACTCACTATAGTTTATTTCTCGATAACAAATATATAATGTATGCATTGGATTCACGCCTTTCAATATTTTGACCATCTCCATATAACATCTCCGCGCCGTTTTGGAGGGTCTGGGCTTCAATGGCAAAGATGTTTTACACGTCATGTTTGTAATTCCCACGATTTGTACAAAAGGGTTTGTTGCCATGAGGTTAATATTAAATATTGAACGATTATTTAGATGGAATTCCGTATATTGTTTGTGATTAGTGTCGGCCTTTTATTTGATGTTTAAATCAGTATCATTAAATTTAATTGATTTAACTGTTCACGGTACATTAATATTGTTCTCTAAATGTACTTTGGCACTGTAAATAAACGTTGAAAATAATCATAGCTTTGGAATTTATTATTGACTTGATTGTATTTTCAATTAATTATAATAATAGTTGATTATGGTGTACAGAAACAAATGCTTTCAGTAAAATCAACAAACATCCTATTTTATTGCATTTTTCCATGATGTGACTATAAATTCAGTTCTGCTAGAACTCTAGCTAGGGTGTAGTTGTGTTCGTCTCTATAGTCACGATTTTTTTTTGTGTGGAATAGCCTATTATTTATTTTATGCGAGTTCGGGTATGTAATGGATGTCCCAATGAAAAGTTTGACAACTATGCTTCGTCGTATTGCGAATGAATTTGCAGTACCTTCGTATAGCAGAATATAAAACCTGTCGCTCGTCGCTAAAAGAGTGTAAATACGAGTATGTAAGCCATTTAAGTATATTCACGACCAATCTAATCCGAGTTGGCCGAGCAGCCTATGTTTAAATTAAGCTAACACCTACAGAGTACCAAGTAATGGCTAGAGGCTTTTGAAAATCGTAATTAGCTATACATTCATTTCCACATAATTCGCAAGACAAGTTGTTGGCGGTGATTGATTAAAGCTAAGTGCAATGTTGGCTTTACAAAGTTGCATTGCACCAAGCAACAACCTGATAGGTATTTGTTGATAGCGTGCTTAAAATATTTTAATTTACCAGATAAAGGCTAGCGCGCTGGTGTATACAGGGGTTATTTCTGATCAATTAGCATCCTTTTAGGGGAAACAAAACATAAAAAAATTTGCTGTTCCATACATTTTGTCGCGGGTGAACGATATTTGTCTATGGAACAGCAAATTTTTTTTTGAGTTTTGACAAAAGTCATAGAACAAAAGTTGTTAGTTTTGATGTACAGAATAAGCTCCTGAAAGGATGCCAATTGATTAGAAATAACCCTGTATACTGTAGAATCTTGCAAAAAAATTAATAGCCAAAGTTTATGTCTCACTTTGGCAAAACATGAACATTGAAACATAACAAGATTTAAATAAAAAACAGTTGCAATGAAATTAAACAAAATAATTAAGGCAGTTGCATAAAACTACCTAAAAAAACCAGCTGTTTAAACCAGCTCAGATTCATGATAACACAATATACACTGTACTATAAAATTGAAATATTTACTATTTGTTAAATATTAATAGGTGCTGCAAAAATTTACAAGAATTAAAAAGAAACAGGCTGCTTTGAAAAAAAAAAATAGAAAACAGTTAAAGCAACTCAGATAGCGATGTTAAATACTATATCTGATTGAATTTATAGCGGATACGTGATCACGAGATCTAAGCTCGCCTAAAGCATGTTTATTGTTACACACCGAGGTCGAATGTTCGACAATATGGTTTTCTGAATGCGTGGTACATATTTCATGTGGGCCAGACAATGGCGTTTAGAACAATGTTCCTCCGAACGTCATCAATAATAATGTTCATATCGTAACCTTATCGTAATTACACATAACATATTGATATAAATGTGATCTTCTAAAAGGTTATTGAAATACTAAGCTCAGGGCTACAGCTACAGACAGAAATATGAATTGAGAATAACTGTTTTGTTAATTTAAATCTATAAAAACATTGAAATATAATCCATCATTTTTTAATACGTATCTTTACAAACAAAATAAAATGAATATCGAAATGCTACTAACGAAGCTACTTAAATGACTATCAATATCTTAAATGACTTCTGCTGAGATCAGATTTCGATTACGATATAATAGGTGTGGCTGATGTGACATGCGTGATTTTGTGATATGAATTAATTTTTATCGCTGCACTTTCTATCCGTTCCAAGTCACATGATTGCACTCCTATATATTAATTTATAGCTTAAGTATGTATATTAAACTAGGTATAGATATCGGCAATAACACGGCCGGAACCCATAAAAAGATAATAAAATGAAATACCATCCAGTTTACGCTTTCCGCTTAATTTGTTATGACCAATTAATACGGATACTTTTGTTGCATAATATATTACGTTGTCTAAAGTCTAGACTGTCTAAACTAAAGATTTTTCTCTTTAGAAGTAACAATCGCGCGCGTTCGAGCGGAAAACAGTGAAAGTTTAGTTAGATTGGCTATTAAACAGTCGAGTCAAGTTCGCTCTAAGTGTAACGACATGTCCGTCTAAGTGATTTGTCGGAGGTAATGATGCGTAATAGAAGGTTGATGGGATTGGAATGTGTAAGGAGTAGAATTTAAATGAGCGCCAACAAACATCGAAAGACTGCAACCTATTAAAATTAGAAATGTTGCAAATGTCGATTAAATTTTGCGCTTATCCAATTAAATCATTAAAGTATTTATTTGATTCTTTTTATGATGACGTGATGCTCTATATTACATAAACAAAAATTAAAGATTATAATTACGTAGTTTTTTTCTTAGATAGGTAATCTATATTATTTAAAAAAGTAAGTAAGTTCGTATAGGCCAGGTGGCTAGCCCTGGTGTCAGGGTTTAAGAAGATAATATAATTATAGCAGTTTCACTGTTATGATTTAATAAAATAAAATATAGTGATTTTATGATTGATTCAAATAGCTAATTAAGTATAACTTTCTACCATAATACTTATTGTTAATTCAGCTGTCAAACGGTTATGGCTAGTCATAGGATATTTCTTTTGATTTTCTAAAATATTAATTATAGGGAAAATATTGCAAAATCTATTGTTTTAGGTACTATAGTATTGTAGTAGAGGAAACTTCGCTTATTTCGCAACTAATAAGTTATTTGATCTTTGTTATTAACATCTTTTTCTCATGTAAACATAATGATTAAGATCCTACAGTAAAACTAACTAAACTAAATGCGGCACGCGCTAGCTATGAACGTCGCACGCAGTAACAAAGTATTAACTTAAACTATTTCATTACACATTCAAAGTGTATTTGTATCAATTTCAACTCAAGATTTGCATTACATCGGCGCATAGTAAGGTATTTAATCTTACGTAAGTTTACTTGTTTTAACCCGTCTACGGCGTCATAGCGTCTGAATCTTGATAGTTACAAAGATAATTTACGTTTGCAAGTAATCATAGGGCTTACGCATTCAGATCATGTAATATTGAGTTAAAATGTTGACTGGACCGAGAAGGAATTGGTATTTATCTAGTAAAATCGAGTTCGATAATTAATGGAAAGCACTGTTGTTATTAATTTAGCTTGCTCGTGATACATTGGTGTAAGACGACAGTTTTAGTTCACAAATACTTATCTGACAAGTTAACAAGTTTCCTAGATTTGGTCACCTATTTTGTAAGTAAATGAATTCTGATATAGTGATAACTAGGTATACTTACTGAGTTTCCTTTTGCGCGGTGAGCGATATATAGGGTTATTGGTAGGTAATCATTTTGCCTCCTTTTTAGAGGCTTATTCTGTACATCAAAACTAACAACAAAACAAAACAGCTGTTCCATACATTTTGTCGAGGATGAACGATATTTTTCTATGGAACAACATTATTTTTTGAGATTTGATAAAAGTCGTTGATAAAAAAGCCGTGGTGCCCTAGAGGTAGTGACACCCGCCTTGCAATCGTGTGGTCGTGGGTTCAAATCCCGATCCCGTACCAATGAGTTCTTTGGAATTTATGTACGGAATTTCACACCACTGGCTTTTCGGTGAAGGAAAACATCGTGAGGCAACATGCATACTTCGGTAGAAGAAATTCGATGGCGTATGCGAATCCACCAAGCGGCACTGGGCCAGCGTGGTGGATATAGCCCAATCACCCTTCGTGGGTAGACTTACGTCCTGCAGTGGACTATTAAAAGGCTGATACAGTACAGTACAGTTGAACAAAAGTTGTTAGGTTTGATGTACAAAATAAGCCACTAAAAAGATGCTAATTGATTACCAATAACCATGTATAAGTATAACCGGTAGGCGAAAGTTTGCAGATTTTTCAGAGAATGAGTAGTGTTTAGTATTTTTCCTTCAGCTCGTAGAGTTTTCGTGTATGTGATCGGAGGATTGTTTAATAGGGCAGAAAAAGGCAGGAAAAATAGTATCCAACTGAATCACCTAAGAATAGGCTACTTGACAACATTGAAAATAGACTATTGATTGTGGTAATCCTTATAGATAATAGCCTGAAATAGACATATTTCACTTTGTTTAAACTAAAATATGTATACTTTTCGCAAATTACACGAAATAAAATACGATATTTTTTGATATTTTATCTGTGACGAAAACGCTCTAAGTCGGGTGGCAACTCTGGTGGCGTCACATGCTAGTAAACGAGAATTTCTCGATTCACTGTTGTTTGTGTAATTTGTTTTGTGTTTTCGGAGCAATATTATTGGATATTTAAATTACTTTTAAAGTATTTTCTGTCAATTTTCAGATGTAAACTATCACGTATTCACTAGTATTAACTAACGTTATTTACTAGTGTGTGACGTCAGAGACCAGCGCCATTACAGAATGTCGTTTTGGCGGGATCTTGAATATCTATTATTTAATACTTTTTTTCATTGTTTATACCTTAGATCTCTCAGAAATATAAATGTAGTGTGCTTATTATGTACTAGCAAATAATTTAAAACGATTTCCAAAAACTAGTCAAACAGCCTATTCGGTAAAAAATAACACTCTCGTATTTGGTAGTTTTTTAGTTTTTTATTAGTCGCATCTTGGTAATTAGATATCAAGATATAGCTAGTTGTAAGATAACACATACCAAAGTATTATTACGCTGTATTTATATATCGCTAAAGGCAAAGGTCAGATCATGAGACCTTTACACAGCAGTGCGATAGTGCAGGTTAAATAAAACGTATAAAAGAAGCATATTCATTGTATTTGCACAGTTATTTAATTTTCAAGCCAAGATAATGTATACTAAACAGGAGCAGAACGAGTTATCTGTCCATCAGTTAATTGGCATACAATTATCAAATGTTGAAACAGTTCCTAGACATCTTATTAAGTCATTCTCGAAAGTTTGCCTAGCACAAGCCTACCGGCACAATCTTACATAATAATGAATCCATTTTAAATGCACAAATAAAACGAAACAGAATCAAACAATATACCCATGAGATAAGAGAAAGTTTTTAATAAAGATACCAGATTGGTTTCCGCCTTGAATTGTACTGTAAAGATTATAATTAGAATCATATATATAGCTAAGTAATAAGTAAGTACTTGAGGTTCCATTAACTGCTATTTGCGATGTGAAATGAAAGCGTTATAAATGTTTATTATGGGAATGAGAGATATGCGTGAATTGTGATATTATAACCAAGATTATTTATAGATTTTTTTTCCTTTTTCAAAACTAAATATTATTTCCGTTTACTAGATACTAGTTACACCTACAGTGGTATCTAATACTAGGTTTGTTTTCTTTTTACATCTCGAATCGATTTTATGTAAACTTATGTTAAGTAGGTAGGTAGCATAATGCCCTTAATTTTAATAAGTATTTGTTACATATATATATATATTCATACATACTTGATGGTGTTTTTGACCAATTATACATTCTAAACTTCAAGAGATTTTAATAAATAAAAAATTAAAACTAAAAAAAAACGCGCAACAGCCTTGACTTGTCTATTGTAACGGTAAATGTTGAAAAATATTATAACAAAAATGAGGAAAAAGATAATTTCCATTATTATGATAAAGAGTAATTTATATTCTATTGCAAATAATATCATTAAAATAATCAACTCTCGTATGTAATTACGCAGCATTTTAATGCACTAGTAAACATAAAATATTTCACAATGATATCCTTCATTAAAAAGTGTAGCAATGGATATGAACGGTGTTTTTAATTAGACGAATGTTGCCATAAACATCACTAATGAGCTATCAGAAATCATTCACACAGTTAATCACGTCTATCATTAATTTCTTAACTGCATCATTAACACTTCTTATTAATTAATACCAAGATCTCGTAAGTCATATTTTGAGATGCATTTTCTTTCGTTGAGTGTTGATTTACTGATACAATGATGTACCTATGTGAAATAACAACGTAAGTCGGAATGTGTGACTGTCTATTTAGGCTTGATAGCATAAAAATAATAAGAATAAACACAAAAAAAACAGTTCATTAGACTGTTTTAGATTGGTAAGTTGTTGTTTTCAATTTTACATGTATAATTATAATGTGACAGATGTCAATGTGACAAACGTCGAAATGACACTGATCTGATAAATTTTGACATGCGTCTATTAGTTATTTTTTAATTAAATAAACTTCATACATACACATATATAGTTACACAACGAAAGTGATTTTCGTGCACATGTACGTATTTGAGAATTTATTTTTATAATTAAAAAAATATTGAAATATAATTCTAAAGTACCTAATTATATACATATGCATAAAAAATATGAAACCTACCTATGTACAAAAGATTTGAGAATTGATTGAACTGATATTTATCTAGGTTCAATCATAATTTAATCGATGAAAGCACATGAAGAATTCATATTTATGTTTTAAGTTAATATTTATAAACGATTTCCTAGTGATATAAAAATAATAAATTTGGACAGAAAATGATGAATGCTTGCATTGCTTTTATAACTTGATGATACAGTTTATTTAATGTAAATTTGTTGGTTTTTAAACATGCGTCATGTTTATATTAATTAATTAATTATTATAATAAAGAACAGCGACGCGTGCGCATCAGGCGCCGTATCTGAACATCACTTTCACTATGACTACCGTGTACCGCGGCACGCAGAGCGCAAGCTTCCGATGAAATATTACCGTATACATAATTACGAAAACGTAATTAAAGCATAACTAGCTTTGGTCTGTGTTTTATTCGCGTTTTATTTTGAGTTTCGTATCCTATAAGGAACATTTATTATTTTTGCGGGTTAAAGAGTATCCAACTAATATTATAATTGCGAAAGTTTGTAAGGATGGATGTTTGTTTGTTACTATTTGACGCAAAAACTACTAAAAGGATTGAGAGAAAACTTTGCAATAAAATAGCATATATATCAGAATAACACATAGGCTATAAATTATAATGATATTACGTCAAAAATCAAAATATCATGCGGCCGAAGCCGCGGGTAAAACTAGTCTATCCCTAATAATATTTCTATCCGACCATAACTGAAACTATTCAAAAAATTAAGTCGATCCGTTGCTCTGTTGCTGCGTGAAAGAGTAACAATTAAATTTTCAGATTTAAAGTATTGGTAAGATTAGGTAGGTATGTGAAAAAGTCATTTAAATTACTCCATTCATAACTTGAAGATACCCTATTTATAACGACAATAATAATTGCAGTTTATTACTTATTTTATTTTTAACGACAATAATAATTGCATTTTACTAGTCAAAAACGTGACAACTCATTAAGTGTTATTTTCTGTTTCCAATAGATGCTATCTTAGATACTGGTTATCACAAAATAATCTAAAACTGAGGTTTCTAGTTAGCAGGTTGGCTCCAATTGCGTAACCCATTAATGCACTTATGAGCATATGCTTATGCGTAAGCGGATATGCAGAATACCGGAAGTTGCGTATTCTATAAAACAGTAACATAGGCAGTATTCGAATGTCAAGAGATGTGTTCCAAATACAACTCGTTTACATTTATTCGATTGTTAATACAAAAGACTTCAACGCGTTCGACAGAGTGTTGGCAAATATAACAGATCATCATTATGGCAACCGAAGAGTATGTTCAAAAAGAGAACCTTTATGGCGTTACGATGAACTAAAAATATGATTTTAATCAGCAGCAAAGGCACCGACTATACTTGGTAGACGCGAGTACTGATGAAAACCGAATTGGTGTCTACCACCAACTTGGCATTTTTTCTGGTGTCTAGTTGTCAGAGCAGTGTTGTAAACGTAGTAAAATGACAAACGGGCGACTTCAGTTACGACGTTTCTCTTATTGCACCTACTCTAGGACTACCATTGCTGGAAATAAGCCTCCCTTGATTGATTTTAAATAAGATATGTTGGAAGCGGTCTGTTTTCAGCGTTTATGGTCTGGATTAGATCATCAGTGCATCTTGTCCTTCCCTGCACTTGCCGATTCGTGATCTCTATCCATATTCTATACGACCCCATCGGCCATCCGTTCTATGATTCTTCTTCTTGCTAATCTTACAAAGTACAAAGGTACTGATATAACTGCTGGGCTAACTTTGGTTGGTCTACGAATCTCCTCATTCCAAAGTAATAAATTCCAACGTATTAAATTACGTGATACCTTAATAACACAACAAAATTACTATTTTTATTATACTTTGGTTCACATTTACACTGATATTGTTAGTATGGGAACGTTTCGTTCGCATCCAAAAATGCAAGAATAATTCTTACCTATTTCTTTATACTTTTCATAAATACAGTCAACAAAATTAAATAATTAAGTTGCGTCAATGTCTTTTTTTTAATTGGTATAATAAGTGGGAAAGTTAATATGTTAGTTAGTTTCTAATTTGGTTTCTAAATAAATATCTTTGCATAACACAGTCAGTGAGTAAATTGAAATACCTTAATGTAAAGCATTTAATGTAAAAAAAATGTCATGTTCAGAATAAAAACTAGGAACTATGAATTAATTAATTAAAAATAAACTACGCAGCATTGCAGTACAATCCGTCAAGCAGTTACAAAGTTAAAATGGAATAAAAAAATCTGTGTTACCGATGTAAGTTTAGCATTTTACAAGATTTGTGTAACATGTTACTAAGAAAAAAAAAACTGTAACACTGAGATACTAAATACTGGTAATATACATAATAGATACTTAATCCTTAACTTTCTGGCCGTAAAGCAGATGCGCTACCAACTAAGGAAAGGTTGTCTAATTAGTAGACAATATTAGTTATTTAAACATAAATAAATTAATACTTAATTAGGTAAAATCCACGACGGGTACGTTCAAGGGAGTCTGATGATATGTATTAAAAATTGCCAACGAGATGAAGGAGTGTAGGTTGCAAGGGGAAAAGTCATGTTAAAGAGAGATAACCTGAATACATAGGTAAACTAACTTTAGAGCTTATTGAATGTCCTAGAAATTCCGGTCGCAGATTCAGGGGCAAACCTAAGACATGATGGAAGAATAAATTGCAAAGGGTGTGATGAGTATTGAGCGCAGTGCTTTCGATTTTGAGGACCGAGTAAAGTGGAGAATAAAAGTAAGGAAGGAGCGTACTACCATGAAGCTACCACTGTGTATAGTAATGATGAGAATCAGATATTTTTTTTTACTATTTACGGCACATGCATCATGATAGTATTTTTTGTTTGGTAGAGCGATAATTACAAAGTTACGCATGTTACAATCATCACTATTTCTAAAAATGATTACAGGACACTACTAGGTCAGTAGGCAGTGTGAGCACATAGCTTTATAATAAAGAAATCGTTAAAATAGACAAAGCAATGTCAAAACCATTCCACGGTTCGTGGCCGTGCATTAGTAGACCAAAACGCGTGAAAATGTTTGAAGGTGAGTGATATAATACATAATTCATGGATACCTACCATTACTTGATGAGTTTGTTATTAAACCGAAATTGAGATGTAAGAGAGACTGCTTTTAGATTAGCGTTTCTTTTAATTGTGTAATCTATGAATTGTTTAGATATAATTAAAGCAGTTTTGATTGCAAGCCTACATTTTACACAAATAGATGAGATATGCAAGTCAATCCCTTTGTCAAAAATATACGTTTCTTACTTTCTCATTCATAAATTAGAAATAGTAGATTGTATCATAAGGGAGCAAAATAATATTTTTACGGCGAGGGCGCTTTTTTGAACCCAGAACGAAGTGAGGGATTCTTTAGTAGAATCCTGAACGTAGCGAGGGATTCAAAGTACGTCACCCGAGCCAAAAATATATTTTTCATCACATCTATTCGAAAAGGAATACTTGGTTCGCCTTTAAGTGCGCCCAAAGGTGGTGTTTTCTTTATGGAACTTTATAAGTGCGACGGAATGATCTTTGCCGCGCACTTTTTGAATTTGGAAGTATTTGTAATGTTAGTGTTCAGCGCCAAGAAAATGAATGAAAAGAATTTAAATAAGTTTTTTATTTGTTTTATTATTAGATGGGTCATTCTTTGGGACAGGGTTTTCAAGCGGCTTTACTTAAAAATAATATAAATCATAAAGTCAGCGAGCCAGTTTTTTTTTCGAGCAAAGCTTAAAACCTCTCTGAACTGGGACACTGATTATTATTCAATTATCTTTATAAATAAATATGATAAAAAAATGAAATACCCCCATTCTTTGATTTTCGTGGAGTGTCCCAATCCCCGATCTGATCACTTAGTCAATTATATATTTTAAACTATACGCTACATGGTTACAAAAAAAATACCACTAAGTCCTAAGAAGTTTAAAATGCTATAAAAAATTAAACCATAGTTCTGAAAGAACTACATTGCCTACAAAAAAATTAAATGTAACTGTCCCGAGGTAGTTACTGATTTGCGTGGATTTTTATAATTGCACTAGCATATCTCTAAATTTGCGGCCTGGTGTTGCATGATCCTAATTCAAGTTACAACTAGTCGCGCTCCGACTGGCGGGTAGAGTACTTAAGTGATGGTGCGTCGAGTTTTAAAAAAATAGAGGTAAGAACCTTGTTGCGTGGGTTTGGTTTCTCAAAACTTTGATTTGCGTGGTACAATTATCTCCGATGTCTGTGAATTTATTTGTTTAGTAAAATATTGTAGCGAACAAATATGAAGTTACGTAACTTATATTCAAAACACAGTTTATTTGTTTAAAAGGTTTTTATGTAAATAAATCTTTTAGGATTTATTTTGATTTTCGTGGTCGTGATCTGCGTGGTTTACGTGGTAGTTTTGACCCACGCAAATCAATTTTTGCCCATCCATCCATCCATCCATCAGCCAAAGGACGTCCACTGCTGGACATAGGCCTCCCCTATGGATCTCCAATAAGACCGGTTGGAAGCGGCTTGCATCCAGCGCGATCCTGCGGTCTTAATGAGGTCATCCGTCCACTTTGTGGGTGGACTACGCTGCGCTTGCCGGTACGTGGTCTCCACTCGAGAACTTTTGGACTCCACCGGTCATCAGTCCTCCGCTCTATGTGCCCTGCCCATTGCCATTTCAACTTGCTGATCCGTTGGGCTATGTCGGTAACTTTGGTTCTTCTACGGATCTCCTCATTCCTGATTCGATCCCGCAGAGAGACTTTGAGCATAGCTCTCTCCATAGCTCGTTGGGCTACTTGGAGCTTACTAATAAGGCCAATAGTGACAGACCACGTTTCTGTGCCATAAGTCATCACTGGCAACACACACTGGTCGAAAACTTTCGACTTGAGGCACTGAGGTATGTCGGACGAGAAGACGCTACTCAATTTTCCAAACGCTGCCCATCCGAGTTAGATTCGGCGATTGGCCTCTTTGTTGAAGTCGGACCTACCTAACTGGACTACTTATCCTAGGTAGACGTACGAGTCAACGACTTCAAGAACCGAGTTTCCAACAGAAATCGGGGTGAGTAAAACATGGGAATTAGACATGACTTTCGTCTTGTCCATGTTTATCTTAAGACCCATCTGTTGAGAAACCCGATTGAGGCCTTCGAGCATCGTGCTGAGCTCTTCCATCGATTTTGCCATGACTACTATATCGTCGGCAAACCGAAGGTGAGTGAGGTATTCGCCATTGATATCGATGCCAAATCCTTTCCATTCCAGGAGCTTGAAGGCGTTCTCCAAAGTAGTCGTAAACAGTTTTGGAGAAATTACGTCTCCCTGTCTTACGCTTAGTTTTAAAGGGATCGCCTTGGAGCTCTCTTCCTGTACTCGGACCGACATAGTGGCGTTATTATACAACCACTTCAACACTTCGATGTACCGATAGTCAATATGGCATCGTTGGAGAGACTCGTGCACAGTCCATGTCTCGACCGAATCAAAGGCTTTTTCATAGTCCACAAATGCTAAGCAATGTGGCAGATTATACTCTTCGGTCTTCTGTATAACCTGCCGCAGCGTATGAATGTGGTTCATGGTGCGAAAGCCTTTTCGGATATTGGCTTGTTCGCAAGGCTGAAAGTCATCAAGCCTGCGCTCGAGACGGTTCATAATGACCCTTGAAAACAGCTTATAAACATGGCTCAGAAGTGAGATGGGTCTGTATTTCTTCAATACGGTGTTGTCACCTTTCTTGAAAAAAAAAACAACACCACCACGCTTCTTTTCCATGCTTCTGGCGTGATGCCCTCGAGGACGACGGTGTTAAAAAGCTTCTGGATGACTTTTAGTACCGGAGTTCCACCCGCTCTCAGCAGCTCTGATGTGATACCGTCATCACCCGGCGCCTTGTTGTTCTTAAGCTGATTCAGGGCCATTCTAATCTCGTACAGGCTGATGTCCGGGATGTCTTGCTAAATTGCTCCACTCTCAGCTCATCATCGCTTCTTTTGCCCAACTTTGCGTTGAAATCCCCCATAACAACAGTAAAGTGGGTCTTAGATGTATGTATGGCCTGACTTACGTCTTCATACATAGTCTCCACTTCGTCATCTGGGTGTGACGAGGTCGGTGCGTATACCACAATGACCTTCAGCGAATACCTCTTGGAAATTCTGAGTATTGGATATACAACCCTGCTCGACACACTTTCGATGGTGATAACATTGTTAGCGAGGGACTTGTGAACGAGAAAACCGACACCACTTTGGGACCACTGGTCACCTTCCCGGTAGTAAATCAGGTTGCCGGATTTCAGAGTTATCGTGTCCTCCGCCTCTCTACGGACTTCTCTCTACGGGCTATTTCGAGTCATTTTGGGCCCGCAATTTTTTTAACGTCGTCTTCCCATCTTGTGTAGGATCTTCCTTTGTAGCGCTTACCTGGTGGTCCATTCCAAGTCGTAATAGTTTTGGTCCATCTACGATCTACCAGGCACGCTACATGCCCGGCCCATTTTCATTTTAAATTTTAAGCGTGGGATAGAGCATCTATTGCTTTGGTCTTGGATGTTATTTTCAAATGTCTAATCTTATCTTTTGTATTTTTTTATGTTCAACATGCTGCGCTCCATTCCTCTTTGGCAAGTAGTTAATTTATTTTTAACTTTGTTGGTAAACTTCCATGTTTGGCATGCATATGTGAGACGAGAGATAATAAACGAGTCCATGACTTATTTTTGAGCTTTATAGGCATATCGCTTTTAAATATTTCTTTATACCTTCAATAACTGTTCCATGTTCTATTGACTCTTCTCTCTATTTCCAGCTCATTATTATTTCTGTTGAATCCGACTTGTTTTCCCAAATAAATGTATTGCTCTACGTATTCAGGTATATGATTTCCAACAATTATGCTTGACTTGGTGTGATTTGACATAACCTTTGTCTTCGAAATATTCATTTGTAGGCCTACTTTCATGCTAGCATCATGTTTCAATCATATAATGTAGTTAGTTACTTGACTCTGATAGCAACACTAAATCATGAGCAAATCTTAAGTGATTCAAATATTTGCCTTGAATATACAATCCTTGTTTTTTCCAGTCTAATAGATTCTAATATAGACAGAAAAATTCTCGAAGAGAGCGGGTCACGTTGTCTTACACCTCTTCCAACAGGGAAACTTGGGCCTATGGTTTCGAGCTTAACTCTACCGGTGCTCTTTCCGTATATTTGTTTTAATACATCTATGTACTGAATTTCCACATTTTGAGCTTCCAGAGTTTCCCATATGCTTTGGTGTGAAAATGCATCAAACAGGTTGTTGTTGTTCCAACGTAGGTCTAACTCGTACTGTTACAAACCAAAAATTAATTGCTTCTCCAAAAGCATTAATAAAAGAATTTGATAAGCAGCTGATTCCCTACATGAATCACGTTTCAAATATAATATCACAGCACAGACATATCAAACAAATAAAATACAATCTGAAACAAGACGAATGCATAATCCATTGCAACTTTAGCGAGAATCACAATGCAAAATATTCAAGAGAAATCCAAGCCGTTCACTTTAGAGGTAGTAAAAATAGCTGACTCTGCACACTGTAGTTTTATACTACAAAAAAGATGGCAAAATGATAACGACACCTTTTTGCACAGTAAGCAAATCACCGCGACATGATGCATTTGCAATATGGGAGCATCTTCAGCCTATCCCAAAATTTTTGGAAGATAAAGCGCCACAAGTTTATGCTCTTTACTTTGTATCCAATTATCTTTCTGTACAATACAGAGATGAAACTTTGATTATCTAGCTTATACGTCAGAATAACATATAGGCTATAATTTATAAAGATATTGCGGGAAACGAAGTTCGCCGGGTCAGCTAGTAATAAATAATGTTGGACTGATTCGACTAAAAACGGTGTCTGCCTTAGTAACCTACCTATATTTTTGTTATTTTTTTAAATCTTTTTTTAATTTGTGTATTTTTGTAATTTCTTTGACAAATAATAAAAAATGTTGGTCTGATACTACTAAAAACGTTTTCTGCCTTAGTAACTTACCAATTTTTTACTTTATCATAACATAATAACTTTTTTTCAATATGAAGGAACAGTAAGTAACTCATCTGAGAAAGTCAAATTAAAATTATCATTTTCGTGGGGTGTTTTATGATTTGCGTGGCCTCCATTTTTTTAACCCCGATTATCTCTGTAAGTATATGGCTCTTTGAGGTGCCTCTTCTATAAAACATATTAATTTTACATATCTTTTTAGATTCTGGCAAGAAATTGAAAAAAAAATTGAATTTGAAAATTGCCACGAAAATCACCAAAGAACGACTTACTCGAAGAATCACCCAGATACCATTTAATTTCAATTTAGTTGTTCTCTAAGCTTAATTGAATAATAATATTACAATAAAATATGAGGCGTCTTTTATTTTCTCATAGAGGTGATGAAAAGTAGAATGTACCGTGTACTCGGGCGCAATACTAGATTGTATCATATGGGAGCAAAATAATATTTTTACGGTGAGGGCGCTTTTTTGGTTGATAATTATTTGTACTGTTGTATTTGTACGTAATTATGTCATCCATAGCTTTGATCATTGTTTTTTGTTCATTTAAATTGAGTTTTTGGATGTGTCTTAAATTTAATGAAGTTAACGGCTTGTATTTTGTCATCTATCTGCTTATCTATACGTCACGCGCTATGCACGCCAATTCAAACTGTTCATTTGAGAATTAGGTAACATAGCCAAAGTTTTAGTCCATCGATGCATATGAAATTTTATTCGGAATGTTTTTTAAATAAGAATATTATCTCAATACAAGTAGCACGTACAACGGAGCTTACATTCTCGTGAGCGTATATAGTCATGTAAATAGTGGTTGAACTTGTTAGTTACAATTTCAGCAATCCAAGCTGTATTTGCATACTAATTAGTGTTTAATTTAAGCTCCTTATTCGGTAGTCTCTCACGGAGGCACGCAATTAATGGTGAAGCAAGGACTTGTGAGCCTTTGAGACTTTGGGAGAATTGTAATTGAAGTATCCGAAAAGGTTTCATCATTCATGAGTTGTGTTACGCTCAGCCATTTAACTAGAATTTGTTGTTTTCCGTCTAAACTACCCGATTTTTGATTCTGTACGATACAATACAGTACCAGTCAGCTGTACAGTATGAAAATAAGCCTCTACCTACGTACTGTGATTATATAGACTATATTTAGCTCGTTGGTCCAGGGCAGGTTGATAAATACTGCCGATACTATATATGCCTATGTATTTATCAGTATTTTCAATTGTTTTATTTTGTAGTAGATTAACCCTAATCTTACCAACTGGCGATTGTTTCCCGAAAAAATCGATTAAGATTCGTTTTTCTTCAATATTATCGGTTGCTTACCTGAAACAATAATTTAAATATTTAGTATAATACAACTGTACTGTAACTATAAATATATATAATATACAAAATTATTGTATTTTAATGGATTTTGAAGTGATACGAAACATAAAACGAATAATTTATTCGTTTCATAGGTAATTGACCAAAGAAATAAAATTTCGTGCACGTAATTATTATATAGGCGAAATACTAGTGACGAGGAAATTGAGAAATAGGTATTTGGACTAAACTATTGCCGTCGCGATGCGCCCAAACCAGGGAGCTTCAATGTGTGTGGTGATGCAATTGTATTTGTGTGCGTACTGCGCTCGAACTCTCCCCGCACCCTACCTGCGCCCCAACGAGCTCGCTGGCCGACCGATATTTTATTTTGAATTGTAGCAAAATATGATATTACGTAGAGTGCGCGCAAGATAATTCTGCGCGCAAGTCGTGGCGCCACTTACGTTATTTCATTAGTATTCTGTATTCCCTGGCAGAATTGAATTGGTTCCTGATTTTGGTCGTACGTAGAGCTATCTTGCGCGTATTCTACGTATGCTCTGGTTACCTAGTAGGTATGGCGGATAAGCGATAGCAAACAAAAATATAAAAGATAAAAGATTAATTTTTTAAAGATTATTTATTTTTCTGCCATTAGGAAGTATTTGTGACATGGGTTAATTTTTCTTTATAGGCTAATTTATTTTCTTTCAAATAATTATTGTTTGACAAAAACTTAATAGGTATGTACCTACATAACTAACATCATATGCAATTGGCTATTTGATATCCGTAGGCGCTGCAGTTTATATAATATATTTTTACTGAAATTACTTCTTTCTAAGTATAAATTAATTATTTTTTTATGGAAATATCTTACATTACGTCGTTCTTCTACGGTCTATAATAAATATGCCAAATGCAAGTGGGACTCGCGCTCGAAAGGTTTCATACCGTATGAGAGCCAATTATTTCGATGCAATTATATATTTTTTAAATTGATACATTTATATAAATGATATATTATATTACTAAATATTCTGAGAATATTTCAAGCGTCTACCTTTTGTGTATATTAATAAAAATTGTGCAAAAAATCACGTTTGTTGTATGGCATGAAAAAATATTTATTTCATTCTATTTTTTGACCGACGTAACGGAGGAGGTACTCAATTTGACGCGTATATTTTTTATGTATAACCAAGCGTAACTTTTTACACAGTAGTCCGATTTTGATAATTCTTTGTTAGAATTTTTTTCATTGGAAAGAATATACTTCGAAATTGATCCCATTGAAATTTTGTTGAAATGGGCTGAGCCATTTTTGATAAATCAATAATAATCGATTCGTGCGAACTATTCGCGAATTCTGTACCTATACGGTTGAAGTAGATATTTATTTTATTCTATTTTTAGTTTTGTTGTTATAGTGGGAACAAATACATCATCTGTGCAAATTTTAACTGTTTAGCTTTTACGGTTCATGAGATACAGCCTAGTGACCAACGGACAGACGGACAGAGGAGTCTTAGTAATAGGGTTTCGTTGATCTAAAACTTCTTGCCTTTTATATTGTAGGTAACCTATAGAAAGAAATTAGAATAAGAAATTAGTCCCATAGTATAAAAATAATTGATGATTCAATTAAACAGATGCGAGGTTTACTGTTTAGAGAACAGCTTGTCATACTTTGGTTCTACTTTAAAAACGTTTAAAAATTGAAACAATTAGCTAATTAAAGCAGCAGTGGGTAGGGCACATATAATAGTAAAACAGGATAGAACATCCACAATTATTATTAGATTAAAGCATTTAAAGCACTTCTAATTGAACTTTTTAGCAAAACTCAGTGGATTGGCAAGTTAAAATGACAGATGGCAAGGCACATAGTTCAATGAACGGATAGCCGATGGGGCTGTTTTCTCAAATGGATCTCACGTATTGGCAAGCATAGAACGTTTTTTGCTTAGGTGGACTAAGGATAGATTTATATGTTACAGTTATAATACATTTTTAGACAGCACGTGATTTTCCTAATTAGAAATTTAGAACTATTATTTCGGCTTAGACTAATATAATGTAATGAATTAAGTAGTAAGTATAATGGCACATAGTTCCAAGAATGCTCAATTTTACGAATGCCCAATTCTATGAATGGACAATTCTAAAAATGCTCAATTCTTAAAATGGCAAAATAATTTCAAATGGGAAAATCACATTTTCATATAAAAAATCACCGGTAATTAAAGCACAATCTTTAGGCAAGTTTTACTATTGAAGCAACTAACATATTATATGTATTATATAATCATAACTAATTGCGCTAGCTCAATCTCTACTTCTTCCAATTCTCGACTACGCTGATGTTGCCTACCTTGATCTTACAGAAAACCAATTAGATAAACTTGAGCGCCTTCAAAATTACGAAATAAAATACGAAAGTACGACCACATCTCTCAGTTTCGCACTAGACTCGAGTGGCTTCCTATCAGACTCCGCAGAAATGCTGACATCCTATTACTTCTCTACAATATCCTTTTTAATCCTTCCTCTCCAGGCTATCTCAAAGAGCGTTTCAAATTCTTTCGTGAGGGCTCTTGTCGTCCTATAAGACCATCATCCTTGCTTTTTCTCTCCACTCCTACCCATCATACCACATTTTATGAAAATGCCTTTTCTGTCACCGCTGTCCGCTTATGGAATGACTTACCTGTCTCTATTAGAACTTCACAGTCACTGCACATTTCACTCTGAAAGATTTTTATCTTGATCAGTGTTCAAAATGATGAAATTGCGTCTTTTCTCTCTCTTCTCTTTTCACTTGTCTGTTTTATATCCTTTGTTTGCTACTTCCATTTTAGCCTTTGTCTCTCTTTTCCTTCTCAATATTATTATTATGTATTATATTATTATGTATGTTTGTTTATTTATATTTTTGTAGTATTTATTTATTATTTACATTTATATGATTTATTATTAGATTGATATTATATTTATACTCTTGTTTGTGATCTCTTTCCGTTCAGTGGTTGCCTGGAAGACATCGCTATCAGCAATAAGGCCGCCATTTGTGGCACTAATTTAATTTAAGATAAGTTAAGTATCTACTCTGTACTTAGTGCACACAATAAAGAGTTCTATCTATCTATCTATGACATAAAGACCTGTATATACACATGAGATCATAATTATCAGTCAGAATTTGTATATTCATAATATTATATCATGCTATATAAGGTATTTTCAGCGAGCCATTTTTTAAGCTATGTTTAAATTTGTTTGAATCTAAAAATTGTATGTGAAGAGGTAGACTATTGTACACTTTTATGGCTGTATTAAATGAACTTCGGTGATACAAAGTATTATTTACTTGTACTACACGAATATTGAATTTATGTTGAGGACGTAAAATTTGCGATCTAGCTGATTTATTACCAAAAAAGTAGTTTTGGTTATTTTTAACAAATACACAATCTTCATCTCTTAAAGTAAGTCTTTTTTTTAGAAAATTCTTAATTGAAATTATGTTGCCATTTTGATTATTGAGCATTCCCAAAGCTAACCATTGTGAGAATTGGGCATTCATAGAATTAGGCATTCGCAGAATTGAGCATTCCCGGATTAGTTGGGCATTATGAGAATTGGTCATTCTGCACCTAAACTATTTAGATGTCTGCCGATACATCACGATATATATATACTAAAAAATTACTACACAGAATTGTGTAGTCACTGCAATAAGTCGCAGTTACTAAACGCATATATTCCATACATAAGATCTTTTTATTCAAAAGTAACAAAGATACATCGGTAAAATTACAAGATTTAAAAAATTAACTAATATTTTTAATAAACATCGATATCGATGGACATCACTAGAGCATCGACAAAAATATCGTCTATTGCTACATCCCTAGTGCATGTGTACGTATAGGTTTGAACCTCCCTCACCTCAACCCTACCTCCGCATCGTGCGATAGGGACAATTGCAGCTCAGAGCAATTTGTACCTACAAAAATCTTGGCAAGACAACGTTTCGTATTACGCTGTTTTCTTCATCAATAACTAAATTAATCAAGTATTTTTTTATATCAAAATTTACAAAAAATATGTGTTCATGATTATGTCATTTCATATTTTGTTAGAAATCAATAAGCCTATTTTGGTGGGTCCTTAAAGATGTCGGTAAAAATGGTGAATTTTTTTGAGACTTTGAAGGATCATATTTTGCCTGATAATTAATTTATCAAAAAAATGAAAAGACAGAGTAGTTGAAAAAGCTAAATTTAATTTTATGGCAAAAAATTGTAACTCTAAAATCATTTTCCAGAAAGAAAACAGCGTAATACGTTTGTATGGAAAATTACAGACCACCTCAGCTCTTAAGTAAACCCAAAAATAACCTCTAATGAACGGTTATAAACAAACTTTAAAATCGTTCATTACTTAATATTAAATAATAAGAAATTAAGCGTTAGCAATTTGCTTGTCACATCAAGAAATTAATATAAAAGTATGTAATTTATTGTATTATATATACGCGCCAAAATAAACTACTGGCACATGCATAAACAAACTTCCAAGATCGTTCATCAAAAGTTAACAAGGTACACATCATCGCTAGCCAAAAGAACACGCAGTAACGACCCGCCGACAGCCTTATAGCTATTAACTTGGCACAAAAAGATAAAACTATCGCAACAAACGTGTGTAATAGATGTTTAATTTGCCGTACAATGTGTAACGCCCGTTTAAACGTGGTCGCGAGTTGCTGTACTCTATTCGGTGTAGAAAATATATTTATTTAATTTTAAATAATAAGCTTATTAAACGTAAATTTGTTAGCGAAAAAACTAGCATTATTTTTTTGACCGATGAAAAGGAGGAGGTACTCAATTCGACGCGTACATTTTTTTATATGTAACCACGTATAACTTTTTTCATAGTGGTCCGATTCCGATAATTATTTTTTTATTGTAAATAATATACTTTGAAGTTGGTTTTATTTAAATTTAATCGAAGTCGGCTCAGTCATTTTTGATAAATCAACAATAATGTGAAAAATGCTACATTAATCGGTGCGAAATGTTCGCGATTTCTGTTGAAGTCAGTCATGCAAATTTTTTGCAAAAAAATAATTATAGTAAATAAAGCTGTGATCAAAAATAAAGAATGCAATTCTCAGTATCAGAGTAGAGGAGAAATACATATGTAAGTTTTCCATTTTAATGGCATATTCTATCAATTTGGCTATATTCGATTGGAATTTGGTTCAGGACACCATAAGCCCGATTACAGAGGTGCCATTGTAATTATAATAGATAAATAGCATAGTTATGTTTCTTTTTGACCTACGAACCACCGGAGGAGGTATACAATTCGAAGCGTATATATAATTTTTTTTTTATGTACGCATACCTTTTTCCATAGTAGTCCGATTTCAATAATGTTTTTTCATTGGAAAGAGTATACTTCGAAATTGGTCTCATTTAAATTTTATCGAAATCAGCTGAGCCATTTTTGATAAATTAACAATAATGTGAAAAATGTTACATCGATCCGTGCGAAATATTCGCGAATTCTGTACACGGGTAAAGACGGTCGTGCTAATTTTTGCAAAAAATAATCTTGTTCACTTTAGGCATTCGAAAGAGAGAACACGTTTCCGTTGCTATTAAATTTACGCTCGCCTCTATAATCGGGCTTAATATTATTCATAGTGAGTATTAAATACTATTCTTAATCATTTCTGCTAAAGGATTGCGATAATTTTATTGCGCATAATGTATCAGTAAAGGTTGAACAGGTGAGTAAGATTTGGAATAAAGGTATAGATAAAATATGCAGGAGTAATACAAATGACTGGTATTAAAATTTTAAATGCAAGGTGACAAAATAATTTCTTAGAAACCTATTTAGAACCTGTAAATTAACTGCACCTACAAACATATTTCATACGAATATTTCAAGGTTTTACCAAAAAAAAAATCACGTGAAATTAATATAATTATTGTTGTTATACAAAGAAGGTCGGCAACTTTTGGTGGCAAAAAGTGTTGCTATTTCGAAACTGGATCGTTACCTCAACCTTAATTTGACTAGCATTCATTATTTTCATAGTCTCAATTATTCAAGATCAAAAAGTATTACCATGCAAAGTTTGTTGCAATAAATTTTTTGTTTGTTTTCAGTTTAGTTATAAAAAATAATTAACAGTGTTATTATGGAATCCTAAGTTCTCGTATGCTATTTTACATAATCAATTTCTGATCAATTTTTAGTGTAAATGTTATTATATTTTTTATTGTCTTTTTTTGGTAGTTTTGCCAGTGCTATTTAACTACAACTTAACTATAACTACATTATTTCTGACACAATATTCTTAAGTAAATTGAAAAAAAAATATTTCTTTTAGTAATGTGTAGTCTCGTACAGCTCCTAAAATAATGGTATATTTACCCTTGTGAAACCTTAAATACCTATAGATCAACAAATACTTATATTATTATTTGTGGAGTCCAAAACACGTAATATGTCTAAACTACAAATCGAATCATAATCGAATAAACTACAAATTGAATCGTATCAAAGATAGTAAGAATAATAGTCAGAGATCCCACCGCAATTTATCTTCGTAATGTATCTAAAAACAAGTACCTAAATTAAATGTATTGTCAAATAAATCAAACGTTATTCAACAAAAAGAATGGCGGCGAAATTTCGCTTGGCAACCAAATTTATATGTATTCTCCTATTCAATACATTTATATAAAAAACAAAATGAGGATATGTTTTCCTATAAATTAATTAAACATTATTAAATTTCAAATACTTGCGGCCAAATTTCGCAATTTTTTGTTTAAATTTATTCTCCTGTTCATATAATTACGTAAAACATTGGTTTGAACCGTGTACGCTACGAGCGGGATGCCACAAATGAACTCAAAGAGGTCAGAAGATACATTAACACGATGCGACATTGTTTTGACACGGACCGAAGATAAATTGGACTACATTAATGTGATCCAAAAGTATCTCACTATACCAACTCATATGTTCAGTTCAAAATCTAAAAAAGCATCGCACAAACATTAATTCTATAAACTTATTAAGGAAATAGTAAGTTACAGAACAGTATCCTGTCGACAACACAATCGTGACTGTGCTGTCGCGATACTATTTTATCGACAGTACTATTCCTACATAAATTGGGCTTTGTGTCCAGAGCCTCTAACTCACAAAGAAGACAATTGTCGTGTACATACAAGGTAAATTGGCAAGATTATGCAAAATTCAGTTGCGCTAACGACGGCACGCAATTTTCATTGCAGTGTGCAATGTACGCAGGTTATTTTGCACGCAAGACCATAAAATAACGCGACACCTTGTTTATAGTGCCACTTAAACATAATCATTGCACGTAATGTCTTCTTATTGTTGGTCGAATCTGAGTCTTGCAGTGAAAATAAATTTAGTTTACCTCAAATTTTATTAGACCTTAGTATACCTATTCCATTGATTTTTGAAATATCCAACTTTAAGACAAATCACCGATCTGGTTATTAAAACTACCTGGTACCTAAATCAGTTCCATGGTGCTTGAATTGTAGAATTCTAAATACTCAACGCTGAGAAACACTGAGTTTTATACCGTCTTTTTTCTCTTTCTATCTCCACTAATGATCTCACGATATTAAACTATCATATCTAATCTAGTTAAGTATCCACTTTTTTCGGAAAATAAAATCTTTTGTCTGTCCAGCAATCATTTACATTACTTACTAATACTTGGCGGATAGTAAATAAGCAGCATCAATGCGTATGATTTTTCTCCAGAGGGACTTTGCTGTTGCAAATTGAAAAATTATGCATTGAATAAATAAAATAAAATAAATAAATATTTGGGGACATCTTACAAACTAAGCATAGCTTATGATATAGACTGATATACACTTTTTTTTACTTATATACCTAGATGTTATCTAAATGACACCCAGACACAGAGCAAACACCTATGTTCATCTCATTAATGCTTGCTCTGGGTGAGAAACGAACCCACGCCTCTTTGACTGAGCCACCGAAACAGTCAAGCTAGACATACAGATTTCAGCTCCACAAAGGTGCCTCTTGCAAATAACGATAATCTTGATATTCATAATGTCGTCACCTAAATCGACAGGTAATTTACGGTTGGATCTTATCGGTCAAGTCATTTATCAAGTCCGCGGGGCCCGGACCTTGACACCGCATTGTTACGCTTTCGCAACTCACGGCCGTCAGTGTCTTGCATTTTGCATTGGAGATTTGTAATTAATGGAATAAAATAACCAGTAGCTGTCAAGTTGAGGACGAATGACTGAGCGCTACATACACGTGTTGTGGTTTGACTTTTTCCTATTGTTGGTTTAAATAATTAAATACTTTTTATTTAATCCGCATTGTCCCATCATTTTTACTGCTGCGAAGAAACGTTCCTTTCATTTTTAGTAACAAATCGATGTATCTTTTTTGAATATTAAATGTAAATTATTATCAACTTTCTAGTGCCATCAATTGTGTGACGGTACAATTAAAAAAAACAAACATGATGCATATCATTAGATATGCTATTATGTTATGTGAGTATTTGATATTTTATTGTAAAAAAACTGGCATGTTTCTATTGCTAGGTGACGTACTTGTAAGTGCTCTATGTACTATTATTAACTATCTTGGTAACCTTTAGATTCTTAGGTCATTGAAAAAGTCAAAGGCTTCAATGGTTTGAACTTATCGGCTGGTATGATGTCTGCTCAAACTAGAGTTAAATCTTTACTATTATGAGTAATAAAATATTATTAGATTAACTATATTATTTACTTAAATTTAAATGTATTGCTAAGCTGAATAAGATAATTATCTTCGTTCACCGAGCTCTGAGCAGAATGACTGTGATATTCGTGTGCTAAATATCAATTTCACTTCGAAGAGTCATGATTCGCCTGTCATCCTGAGTGTTTGCTTTACAATTAAGGCAAAGAGAAGTCAGGCTTTAAGAAGTTTGGATCCAAAAAGTTTTCACGTGATATATATTTTTTTTACAATAAGTAAAGTAGCCACTTTTATTTTTTAATATTATTACAGTACGAAATTAAATGATAAAATATTAATTGCATTACAAAATTTTCTTAAAATTGCATAGTAAGCATTTTGTGTCGCGATCAATAAATCCACTGTTCTACTTTTAGTACATTTCGCTATTTAGTACTTACGATAGCATATCTATAGGACTTGTGCTAGGGGCTCTGATTAATCAGACTTTAGTCACGAAATACCTACTTAACGGTTCCATTTTCGAATCGATAATTAAGCTCAGTAGCTATCGTGTCCACATCGGTCTCGCCTTTTAATTCAAAATGTGTCTACAACACGCCTCTAAGCGGAACATTTTATATAGTCGTGATAAGTCGATATCACATTAATGTCACAATGTTCTATTCGAATATCGATAAATATCTATAAATTACAGAGCCCGTTCGATAATAAAATAATGACTGGCTTAGTGTTTCAAATAACAACGTAATAGTTGCTCGGGCACAGCACTAGTCTCACACAATTACGCCTCGCAGGCCTCCTATTTGTTAATAGACTGGAGTCAGTTTAAATAGGGTCCTTTGGATTGTATTGTGCGTAGTATTTTTTTTTAGATTTTATGTTGTAAAGTCTATCAATCTTTAACTAGGAAGAAGCTATAAATAAGTAGTTAGCCTAGATTTTAATTTAATTTTACTAAAGCTACTTCTGATATCTGATCAGAGCAATCAATCAGAATGTGACCTCGTATTTTTTTATTAGTCGCTTTCGCCAAAAGTTATCCTAATTTTTACCATCTTTTATCTCTTCTTTATATATCAGTCAATAACACCACAATCTGATGTTGTTGATAGTTTTTTTAATCTAGTTTATTAACAAAATATCACTTACTATAGACAGATTGAGTTTAGTAAAAGATACTTATTTGAATAAAAAATCAAAGGTTGTAAACAACATTATGGCACATAGTACATTGAAGTTGTACCTTACACAAGACGTCTCTGGGCTATCCAACTAGAGAGTCTCAGAGTCACTCATTAGGGCTATAACTCATAGGTGGAGCGAAATGATAACGATGCCTTGAGCAAAATTTTAGAATAGCAAATAGAGAATTTGTTCGCTTCCGTGATCAAACCGTTTCCTGCTTTGTTTATTTAAACCATTGGACTACCTTGTTGTACCAACCTTGGACCTTTCTATAACTGTCAAATAGATATGTTTGAGGAACTATTATGACACATAAATTGTTTAAATAATCAAGATAATTGCGCAAACGCCCGCATAAGTCCTAAATTGTTTTAGTAACCTAATTGGAATTACTTCGTTTGTATTTTGAGACCGACGTAAATGGGGTTTCCTGAAATTAGACAAACGGAGGAAATTACAAGCTATTGGTATTGTGTTCGAATTGCTTAAGTTATTTGTTTTGGTGACAAAAATCATTGCAAAATAAAATGATTCTTTATCATATAATCAAACATTACCTAGTATTGAAATGATTTTATCTTGCTTCACACACTAGGTGTATAGAAACTTACTTTTTGTGGTAAACATTTCAAAAATTGACGCGTTCGCAGGATTTGAACCTGCATCTCTCTGGAGTTCCGGCCCAGATGCTTTGTCCAAATTAAGCTAAAACGCTGTCTGCGAAAGCATCGACTTAGTGAAAGTGTTTTATCATTTTTACCAACTACTACATTGTTGGAAGCGCCATCTGTGAGAACTGTAGTAAATAATTACCTAGTATTAACTAGGTAATGTTTGATTCGCTCAATGTTTAAATTTAATTTAAGCAAATTGCTAGCTTTACCTGCGATTTTCCACAGGATCTGTATTTTTTCCGAGATAAAACATATAACATAGGCCTTTTCTGACCTTTATATCGGAACCGAGCAAAAAATCAAGTCGTTTCATCTCTCTCTTTCTGCATGGGTTATATAATGGTAAGGATCAATAGGCCACCATAACATGCTATATTAACAAACAAAACAATAGTTTTCGTATTCTGATAATTATACCAATAACACAAAACTGTTTAAGTAGTTTAGTTTATGCGTGATTCTATTTCAATAAAATTGTTATACAATAATTTTATCTATTAAATATCAGTATTGCTCAATTATAAACACTCTATTTTAGTTGTACAAAATTCCAAACTGGGTAGTTAATAATGGTAGATACCTATTTCGAAAACAATCTAAAAACAAGACCTCTCTATCTTGTACGACGCACAGTTCTACTATTGAGAAACAAGGCTTCTTGTTAAGACTACAGCACCATACTTGAGTAGAAATTGTTGGTTTTGGAAACTCAATTTGTATTATTTACTTCTTGCATAGTAATACTTGGAATAATCTAGTATTATTATTAGAGTATACTTAGCGGTTAAGAAACTAGCATATGAATTTGTAGAGCTATGAACTCGTTTGAAAGTATAGACAAGTAGTAATAATACAGTTTTTATTTTTCTATTTTTTCTGATTACTTTAACCCACACTCTAGAATTTATTATTATTTCTTTCTGAAACTAGTAGGTGCTAGATTTAAAATGTAGCCTGAACTGTTAGATTGATTTATCTATAAACTATCTGTACTGTACCAGCCTTTTTTGAAATAGTCCACTGCAGGACGTAGGTCTACCCACGAAGGGGTAATTTGTGGATTCACATTACGCCATCGAATTTCTTCTACGGATGCATGCAGGTTGCCTCACGATGTTTTCCTTCACCGGAAAGCCAGTGGTATTAAATTCCGTGCATAAATTCCAAAGAACTCATTGGTACGGGACTGGGATTTGAACCCACGACCTCACGATAGCAAGGTGAGTGTCAATATCTCTAGTCTACCACGGCTTTATAATAAACTATCTATAGGTATTAATTCAATATTTTACTTAAACAAGCAGAATTTTAAAATTATTATTGAAATGGACATAATTAATAAATTGCAGCACCTAATAAATTTTATTCTAATAACTTGTTATATGAATTTTAATAATTGTAATTTGACTCAAATTGTGACTTACTTAATAAAAGTACATGTCATTAGAATAATTGAATTAACCGGATCAAATAAATTGAAACAATTTCACTCAAATTCCTCAACTAGGTATGCTTTGTAACTTAAGGTGACAATATGTAGTACATTATGGTACAAATGTGTAATGTTGGTGATTACCGCTAAGGTGCCATTGAGACCAGAGCCGTAGTCGAGGGTCTTAAGAGAGCCGAGGATGGTAATGATCAATACACACGTGTAGCATACGACGTTTTTCAACACACTTGCTCATAAAGTGGCTCTAATTTCACCGCAATTAGGCACAAAATGACACCTGTAATCAAACTGTGACTTTTTCATTGCTATTATTCACAAGTAAGTTGTAGTTTTTTTTATTGGTTGAGTTGTTTTGTTCTTAAAAAAAGTTTCGATTCAAAGGAGGACTCTCGGAGGTCTTTCGGGCTTAAATGATTGCTTTGCGTCACAGCTAATCTGTGATGTACCAGTTTGATAAAATATAATAGTTGCTAATTATGCTTCAAGATAAGAACAAAACAACGAATCGATTTTACTTTTTGCTGAGTTTACCTAAGATCAGAGATTGCCATAAGCTACTAGATTAGGGCAAAGGCGCGGGCAAAAGCTACAAGTACCAAGAAGTTCGAAGATTTATAAAAGGAATGACTAAAAATATATGATTAGTCTGTCAGATAAATTTATCAAGTATTAGACACGTATTATTTATATTGTTAATTAAACAAAAATTGATGAAGATATGGCCCGTTAAAGTTCCCCGCGTATCTATATATATATTAAGAGTATACTAAAATAAATGTATAGACTTTTGATAGAAAAGTGAAGTCACGAGCCCCCACTTCTTTCTCCCAACTTTGACAAGCTATATCTTTGTCATTTATTGTTTTAATGACTAAAGAAAAAACACGCGTACAATATTTTTGATAATCCAACTCACGGACTAATTAAAATAATGTTTTTTTTAGGGTTCCGTACCTCAAACGGAAAAAAACGGAACCCTTATAGGATCACTTTGTTGTCCGTCTGTGTGTATGTTAAGACTCTATATCTCAGGAACGCGTAAAGCTATCGAGTTGAAATTTAAACTGTATACCTACATCTATAGTATCTTGCAGTTGTGTAAAAGAAAAACTTCTCAGTTATCGTTTAAAAAAGTGAAAGCCGCAAAAAGCCGAAATGTCGTAAAAGACCGCATATTTCGACATTCACAAAACCAACAGGGTACTTCCCGTTGACATAGAACTATGAAATTTGACGAGAAGCATTGTCTCAGAGTACACATATAGGAATAAATCTGAAAAGTATACATTTTTATTTAAATCACAAAAAAATAGAACCTCAAAATTCACAAAATATGGGTTCAAGTAAATCGTATCATGAAAGGTATAGAGATTTTAACAACTTACTTCCCAATTTTGTGAAATTTTCTGGATTTGTACGGAACCCTCGATGTGCGAGCCTGACTCGCACTTGTCCGGTTTTTTTGCCCAGTTGCTATGCTTATTCTAAAGCCTTCATTTTCTCAGTAAGTCCTCATTAAAAACGTATCAAAGTTAACTAGCTCGCGCGGCCGAACTGGCGACATCGGAAGTTGTGACAGCCGGTTGCAGCGGCCCTGGACTCCTTACTCCGAGGAAGTAAGGAATTACACGATGGTACCGATAACTAGAACAATAGAGCCATCGCGTCGGTAGAAAGCCTGCTTTGTGAAATGAAATGTATGCGAACTTTTATTAATTGCGATCTAGATAAAACTAAACAAACAGATGTTTAAATTTTCAAGCAGGAGGTTCTAGAGTGAAGACCGTGTACCTACTGGCAACCGCAGCGTAGGAAATCTACTCACAAGGTGGATGACCTCATTAAGACTGCGGGATCGTGCTGCATGCACGCTGCTTATAACCGGTCTAATTGTAAATCTGTAGAAGAGGCATATGTCTAGGTATGGACGTCCTATGGCTGAAACAGAAAACGGCGACAACGAGGCTCTCGATTCGTCAACGTATGTTTTTTTGTTGCGATATTAGCTCCACAATTTGCGGGTTGATTCTTGTGTTTTTTTATCCGTCAAGGGAGTTTGCAAGTCGTCCTAAATCGTCCTAAAATATTTGATTTAGTTTAACACTGTGGTAATGCCTCTCATTATTGGCACCTTTGCACCAGGAACCGTCAGGGGTGGGTAATTTGATTTGTTTGGGTAGTAATATTTAAACTGCAATGTTACGTTTTATTATTGTTTAGGAATTCCAAACGATAAATAAAATTGAAGTACATAGCTAAAATCTCCATTTTTACTCAGGAAATTTAATTTCCTCAGGGACTGTGGACGATCCAATTGCTTTCTATGTAGTAGTAGTGTAGGTAGTTTTAGCATACAAAGTAGTATTGTAAGTATCTTATTGTAGTTAATAAAGGCACTTTTGCCCGTTAAGATAATTATTTAATTTTTGATTTAGATAAAACTAAACAAACAGTTATATTTTATTAGCTACTGGTATAATTGATTGCTAATTATAGTCAATATCTATCTGACGGCTTACTCAATACGTTATTTATTTTATATCTCACATAATTTATTGTTTTATAGCCACTAAATTATGTCTGTCACGTTCCGTGATAGTCTGCTAATAAAACGCGTTTAACGTTAAATACATAATATTAGCAAGTATTTAGTCAAGTTAGTCAAGAGAAACTCAGACGTTTATGCAATAATATGCTTTTTAACATTTAACGTCTTACACCTTAGTATTGTTTAATTTTAATGATGAAATAAACGTAAGACTTTTAAGTAGCTTTTGCAAGAGATGTTTGCGTATAATGTCAATTTACTAACGTTCTTGAAATTACCTTGTCAGAGAGAGAGGTACTTAATAGCTAATTTCTGTTTAACTGTAAATTAGGTACCACTGAAAAACTATATTCATCTTACCAAAAAAGTTTTACGCACGCTCTAGACACTGTTTAACAGTACATAATATTTTGTGATAAGGCGGTAATTGACCAAAAGTGCGTCAGCAATGGTGTAGAGGTATAATTATTGTACTTAAGGAGTATTATCAACCTCATAGGAGAACGCTTCATTGGTAAAATGATCCACCGTACTTGTTGATGAACAGGTATTTAGATTAGATATTTAAGTATGCATTGTGACAGCTTGCACTCAGCATTTATATTTATCGGCGTATTGTTGTTTGTTTAATTTTTTAATTTTTATATTCGCGATAAGCTTCGTAATGTATCTAGAAAATAAGTGAATGAAATGTTTTGTCAAAAATAATCAAACTTTTTTCAATCAAAAATACTGGCAGTCACATTTGCACAAGGCAACCTGGTTTATAATTATGTATTCTCCTATTCAATACAGATATATAAAAAACAAATGAAGGATTTATTTTCCTACTAGCTTTTGCCCGCGGCTCAGCCCGCGTGGTATTTGACTTTTGTGCTATCCCACAGGAACCTTTTATTTTTTCGGGATAAAAAGTAGCCTATCACTTTTCGGCCCTTGAACTATATCCATGCCAAAAATCAAGTCAATCCATTGCTCCGTTGGTGCATGAAAGAGGAACAAACCAACAAACTTTTCGGATTTATAATATTATAGTATGATAAATTAATTAAACATTATTAAATTTCAAATACTTGCGGCTTGTAAGGAGGGTGTCACTACCTCTTGACCACCACGGCTATTTAAATATATTCTCCTATTCATGTAATTACGTAAAAAAAATGGTTTGAACCGTGTACGCTATGAGTGGGATGTTTTTGCGGTGGGATCTCGGACTAACATGTAAGAAGTTAACTTGCTAAAAATCTAGAAACCTGTCTAGTGCTTAATTTAGAACGGCTATTAAATCAGTCTACTTTTTAACCTTAAACAGGTTGTACAGTTATAAAAAATGTAATAAATTAGTTTCGTTACGTTGTCAGTCTCAATTGGATTTATTCAGTTTGATACTTTCAGATTTGTCGGAACGTGACGAATCGGACTTGTTACACTTGTCTCGTCATCTATTAAATAACTCAAGAAATGATCGTCCAACCTGTGTTGAGGATTGTACAGCAGAATTGAAATATTTTAATTTACCTTCAAGAATAGGAGGTTCAAAATTTAATACAATTTAATAGAACATTATTATGAACAACTTTTACAATGAGGCCAAACCAAAATTCGAGTAATGAAATCAGCTGTTTCATACATATTGTAGATGCCAAGTTGCAGTTTCGTATGGAACAGCTGTTTTTTTTTCTCTAATTCTCCTCACTCATTCGCCCTATTTTGGCTTTGTACAGGGTAAGAAGATAACCCTGTATACAGGGTTCAAGGGTAAGTCGACCTATTCCCGTTAAGGGTGAGTATTTTACTTTGTTTCTGACAAATTTGACTATGAAATACACTATCCTAAATTTAAAAAAAACAGTTATTTGAAAATGATATTTATAAAATTCCCAATTTTCGGCTATCAGCTCAGATATTTTGAAACGTGTAATCATATTATTATTATTTGATTTTTACATGTAAAATAATGTTTTTTGACCTCACTACCCAACATTGTCCGTAAAATTAACCTTTTATAAAAAGTATTTGTATTCAAATATCTCGAAAACTGTGAGATTTAGGATATGGTGTTTCATAGTTGAATCAGTCAGAAACGCAGTGAACTACACACGCTTAACGGGAATAGGTCGACTTAGCCTGTAACCTTGTACCTATATGTACTAAAAATATGTATTTAAGTTTTTAGGAAAATTCATGCGCGCCTATCGTCATTTCAATCATTTATACATAATAATTTTATAGAGGATTTTTAGTCCAAATCAGATTTTGTTTATTACAAAACTGTGTGTTATTTTTATTACTAAAACTATGGACAAATGTATGTTATTTGTCTATAATTAATTTTTTCTACTGTGTAAAGCAGTAAAGTGGTTTTAAAGGACCACATTTCGTAAGGCTCGCTTACTCTAAACTTTAAAACATTTCATTTGTATTTTTTTATTATAGAATTCTGAACAATTAATCTATCATTCGAAACAACTCAATTAACTGTACAAGGTCTATTTCTTGTACAAACGGTTGTAAAAAATATTACGACCCTGACGTAACATTCACTGAAACTCATGTAACGTTTAAACCGCATTTTAAAACAACAAAATCTCGTTGCATACCAGCTACCAGTGGTTCAAAGTCAGGTACGTAAATTACTATAGAGGTCTAGAGAGATGGCTTTTTATTACCCGGCGCGAGAAACTTTTTTTTAAATATTAGTGGACATCTTACACACGGTCTCAGACCCCAAACTAAACAAAGCTTTTGATGTGGCTGCCAGACTGATATACTACATATGCATATTTTTAAATACACACTTAGATAGATAATACCTTAACAACACCCAGACACAGAACAAATATTTGCCCTGGGTGGGAATCGAACCCACGCCTCTTTGACCCAAGAGTTAGGATCACTAACCACTGAGCCACTGAGGTAGTTTTCTGTAGTAAATACTTAATGCATGTTTACGAAACATACATTGCAGAATGCAGTATTGTGAGAGCGCAAATGAATAAGAGATTTATTATGTTCTGTGAGCAATTAAGTTTGTAATTATTTATTGGCGTTACATGTAATTGCAATTTTAAGCAGAGAGTTTTGTATGATATAACTTCCTAGTAGATTGAAATGACAAGTCCTATCCCACGAGATCTGTGCATATTATTACCCAACAATGAAATGAATCATTACTACTGGACCGGCTTGTCCAAATAGAAGCAAATATTTTTTTCGTTGTGTAACAATGATCGATATGTCTGGGAAGACGTGTTTGGCTGGTGAGACAACACCTTAATGTGGTTTTTTAATTTCACTTTTGATTAAATGCTTCGTATGATGTTTGATATAATGAGTGTTACTTATAATCAATAGACGGGATGACTGGATGTCTATTATGTCCAATCATATATCATAGTCAGTTCTAGAGCATTTTAGACTGCGATTGATTGCCAATAAATATTCATTTTCAAAAGAAATGCTTAAAGATAAAGCTTAGAAATGCTTGCTTGAGGCGTACTAGTTTGTATATCATCAATTTTGTAGTGAAATCGTTAAACTCACTTTCAGAATTTGTGTTCCTAGTAATTTTACTGCTATCAAATTCAAACTCTTATTTCAAATGTATTTAATTGCTATTCCAAAACACAACTTTGTTCCTAGCTTGAATGGCAATGTTTCTCAACTTGCTAAATAATTGTGTATTTCATGACAAGTGTTTAATATTATTGATAAGAAACATTCGTCTAAGCCAATAAATTTCATTTTCATTTTCAAAGATGATTTTTTAGCTACTTTTTTATAATTATCATCATGGGGCAGGATTTTGTCAAATACAAGCCCGTAAACATAAACCACCGTATTTACTGTAGTATATCGGATAATTAGTGAAACAAAAAATTGGTACGTACGTTGATATTGAGCTTTTGATAGATAAAATATTGAGAAGGTATAATTGAATTTTATTGATTTCTAAAAAGTTATATGGATAACTTTTTTAGCAAAATATTAGATAATTAAAATCGTGGTCCAACAAACGTACCTATATACTCGAGAGCTATTCCTACCAGGCACGGCATTATACGTTGCCCCCCAAAGCAACGATTAATTACCCAGCCTGTAACTTTAAAAACCCCATAGAATTAGCACAATTAAAACCCATACCAACCCACCATTTCTCTAAGTTAGGTACCAATTAAATTTTTCGCAATACTAGTATTGCCAGTGTTGCTACACTAACGAGCGGCAGACTAATCGGTTGCAACTGGTAATACAATCTTTTCTTTATAAAGTCGGATAGCAATTAATATTACTTAAGGCAGCATAATGAAGGTTTCACGCTCGAGTTGCCACACTAAGCTCTGTCTAACTGAGCCTTTTTATCTTATCACGTTACAAGGTATCGTTTTCACTGGAATTAATTCAAGTGACGCGAATTAAATTGCTTGTACGACATTGTAGGCGGAACGATGCATGAGAGCAGTTGATTACGCCCTCGCATGTAATGAGAAAGCGGAAAGATTTTGGCAACAGCAAGTCCTTACAATATGTACAAAACACCCACAGGGACGTCAGTGCAGGACTTAGAAGTCCTAAATCGATTTTTACAGCAATTTTTCTTATGAAGGCAGATGTAGTAGTGGATGTTACTACTACATCTGCTTTCATAAGAAAAAATGCTGTAAATAGAGAGAAATGTTAGTTTGACTCAATCATTGCAGTTACCGTGTAGTGAAGATTGCAGAAAGATGACGGTAACGATGTAAGGACTTCTAAGTCCTGCACTGACGTCCCGCATGGGGTGTTGTGTAAATAGAGAGAAATGATAGCTTGACACAATCATTGCAGTTAAAGTGCAGTTAAGATTGCAGAAACTTTTTCAAACCAAGTAATGTTGGACTACTTTATACATTAAAAAAATCCAACTAGAAGTAACTTAAATTCAGCACGTTGCGGTGACGTTATGTACCATTCGTTTTAAGCTGAGACAATTGTATCAGCCTAAGGTACTATAGTCGTGGTGATTTAGTGGTAGTGACACCCGCTTTACAATCGCGAGGTCGTGGGTTCAAATCCCGGTCCCGTACCAATAAGTACTTCGGAATTTATGTACAGAATTTAACATCACCAGCTTTTCGGTGAAGGAAAACATCGTGAGGCAATCTGCATACGTTTGTAGAAGAAATTCGATGGCGTATTTGAGCTACCAATCCGCACTGGGCCAGTGTGGTGGATATGGTATCGTATACCCATCGTGGGTAGGTTTACGTCCTGCAGTGGACTATTAAAAGGCTGATACACTAGGTACAGTACAGTAAGTATGTAAGATATTTGCTAAAATGTAGACCTACAACAGACTCGAATTAGCTCACGATATTGAAATTCCGACTAGGCTTGAATCTAAAAAAAAAAAATAGTAAGAGTAATTGAACAGAAGTCATAAACACCTCAAGAGGCTTTGACGATAGAATCACCGCAAATGCTTACGTTACCAAGGCACGTACATTTCACACGATCAAGAACATTGGCTCCACGTGATCCGCACACCGCCTGTTAAATTCTGCACGCGTCACTTTTCGTTTTCACTGCTCTACAAATATAAATTTTATATAAAACACTTTCGCTAGCGGCTTTTGTTGGCCATTCTGCTTGATCTATTTCCGTGTTCGTGGGTTTTCTAACAATGGTATCGATTTTGTTACCTATCTATTTTAAATTAACTTGCATATAACTTAATTTATACTCTACGAGGTACATTTACTTCCACTTGCCATAAATGAATCGTTTATTATAATGTAATTGAAAAAAATATACAATATTTGAAACGGAACTATCCACCAGTTTAATTTCTTCTTGACTGGTTTTCTGATCCATCTGCCAAGTGCCAATCTATATAGTTTTGTTCATTTTTTGCAGTTTTATAAGAGTGATTCTGACGATCCTCATTTCGACTTTTTATGGCTTCTTTACTGCTCGATTTTGTTGTTTATTTTTACTTTTACTCGGCCTAGTTAATAACAGTTGTTTCGTTGTATATTTTACGAAAGTGTTCGTTTTTGTGTTGTTTTTTTCCTAGTATTAACTTTTTGATATCTGGAGCGGAGAAATATTTTATTACTCAAAGAAGGTGGGACGATTTAATGTATGATGGATTGCTGCCTTACTTTATTCCTCTGAGGTATTTTATCTTAGGTGACCTTTGCATCGAAAACAATAGTTGAAACGAAAGTATTATTATTTATATACAAATAAAAAAAAAAATTAAATCAAAAATAATCAGAACACGTCAAAAGTATTAAAAATGTCAAAGTAAACTTAAAAAAAATACTTTGGCTTTAGACATTGACTTTATTTAGTTTGAGTTGTACTGTTAAGTTACATTACATTTTGTAGTCGATTTTATAGTTACCAATAAAACTCACTGTACTAAAACTCACTGTACTACTGTAGGTACTGAGTATTTTCTCTAAGATATAAAATGATATAAATAACTCCGAGAAAAGGATGTACAGCAGCGGTCGATTTATTGGATATTTATTAGATACCAGATACATAACTTTCTTCAATTAGCTTAGACTAATAGGTTGTCAGATTCTGGTTTTACGTGCTAATTAACACTGTGATAGAATAAATGATCATTATTTTTTATGAGTTAAGTGAGATGTAGCAACAGAGTTCTGCAATTACATAAAAGCAGACGTTTAAATGTAATTTAACTTCCGTGCTGATTAGGATGATTGCTTTCATAGCTTGCAAAATAAATTGGTGGTTTATAAACTTGATGTATTACCTCTTATTGGCACTAAGTGCATTCTCTCATAATCATTTCCGTGTGCAAGCTGGAATCTAAGCTATAAATTTGTTTAACTGTGGCAGGTGTAATGGTTATTCTATTTAAATTTTTGATTGACAGCTATTAGATCCTCTTATTATATAGTTCTATTAGATAAATTGACAGACCAAAGCGAAAACTTCAGAGACTATACCACTATAACATGTAGTTTTGACCGACAAACCACCAGATTAGGTATTCAATTGGACACGTATATTTTTATGTATAACCAACCACGCATAACTTTTTTCGTAGTTGTCCGATTTCAATAATTCTTTTTTTTCTGGAAAGAATATACTTCAAAATTGGTCTTCAGTTTTGATAAATCAACAATAATGTGAAAAATGAGACATCGATCCGTGCGTAATATTCGCGAATTCTGTACACGGATCACAGACATACAAGTACTATACTTGTATGTCTGTGACACGGATGAAGTCGGTCATGCTATTTTTTGCACAAAATAATTATTAGGTAAACATCTGCGTAAACATATTCAATATCTAAGATATAGACTGTGAAGTGTGGGTATCATTTGAAAATATTTAGTATAACTTTAATCTCTTAAACGAAAGACTTAAATAACAAAAACGATACACTGAAATAATCTAAAGTTATGCTTTAATTAAGCTATTTTTTGCTCTAAATAGCGTGTTATGCTGTTATTGTCGTTCAAAAACCACATAACATTAGCAATTAGCCGTCTGAGCTATGTCGTAAACGAATTGATAAAAACATGCAATTTTCACACAATCTGTCATGAGGTTATTGTGTCATAATAATAAGCTTATAACTTACACACGATCGGAACGTTTCCACGTAATACCTACACGGCTTGCTGTCGGATGTAACGAAGGTTTTCACACTTCGCAACGTCTGCCTATTATGCTCGGTTATAATGTAATGATACTATTTACATAAATTATCGTAGTCATACCATTTTGTAGTATCGAAACACTTTCAAAATATAACACAATCATCCTAGTCATAAATGCTAAATTAAGGTGTATCTCTCTTTTCTCTTTGCTGCTTTGATCCACCTAGTCTACGGTTACATCTTTTTGGAGATTTTAGTGTCATCTAAACTAAGATAAAATCAGTTTACTAATAATACTTTAGATACTAGATTTTCATTAATTGTGACACTTTCTTAAGTCATAAAGTCGAAAAGACTTAACCTACGTGTACCACTAAAAATATCAAGTGTATAAATATGTAATGATAAATGTTTTTAATTATTACCTAGTAAATATTACTTCTTAAATTTGCAAGGAGAAATCAAAAGTAATCTTAGTGCATAGCAAGTAGTTTGCAAGAACCTGTTATTGTAACAAGTTTATCAAGGGTTTATAACATTTTTCATAGAAAACTAGTACTGGCGCCGTTGCTTGTTATTAAACATATGATACTGATATCTCCTTATAACCACTTCGAGTCTAAATTTGGTCCGCTCTCTTATCGTACCGGTTTGAAAATAAAATCATTGCTAATTTCACAATCTGTCAATATTTATAAGGTTTTTGTGTCAACTTATTTTAGCGATTTTATTCGTTTGGAATTATTTTTGAGACATGTTTTCTTTAACCTGTTGTTGGTAAAAGTTGTTTCATGACATCTATCGTGTATTTGATATGTTGATTCTCGTTGAGGCTATATACAAAGTAGTAATTACTATGACATGTGTGAAAAATAGTAGGCTGTATAATTAAGCTTTGTTGTCGGATGTTGACATGAAAATGTGTAAAAAATGATGCAGAAGAAACGTGATGTAACTGATTATGACGTGACCGGTGAAGTGTACAGAAAAACATTGTAAACGGTTTACTTGTTTTTATGTGTTGACAGTTTTTGTGTTGGTTGGTGACAGAATAATACTTCTTTAGCTTGTTAGATGACACTTTGCAATTCTTGTTAAAAATATTATATGGATGAGTGCCGTATGGTTAACGGTGGCTTGCACTTGCACTTAAGAGAGTACAGTACTTATTTAAAAACAAATTGAATCATATAGATTCCTGTCAGACTTACAACAGTTTAACGTTTTAAAATTACATAAATGTTAAGTTGTCCGCGTGAATTGTAAGAAAATAAAACCAATTATAGTTCCAAAGTAAACTAATAAAAGTTCATGTCAAGTACAAACTGAAACAAAATTTAAAATTAAATATAGCAGTAACTTAGAAGCTTACAAACGACTCAAAATGTTTAGAATAAACGCAAGTTTTACTTATGGCCTTTGCTTGTTCGTATCTTCATTCACTTTATGATAACAAGAACTAACACGTAGGCTCAGAAACCTACATTTGAGTTATGAAATAAATAATTTACGGACAGTTATAAAAAATGTTTATTACTTAATTTCGCACTTACAGCAAGTTGAATAACAGTCATTATAACGACTTACATAGAAAGCTTGTCACATTGTTTATATGACAAGTTCGCGTCGCCTCGACAACGGTTTTGGTAGAGCTGTGATTCACATGTTTTGTATGTATGTAAGTAATAAGACAGGTGCGTTGTGTAATAATACCTAAATAATAGTAACATTAGCATTGGTTCACAATGGAGCAATGTTAGCAGGTGAATGCAATTGTCTAGGTATTTTCGAAGCAATGTCAAAGTGACCATTATTTTCGAGGCACGCAAAGGCTGTTGAATTTTTTAATGGTTGTTAATTGTGAATTGTAATAGTGCGTCTTTTATTTCCCTAAAAAAATTAGTTATAAATACTTAAATTTAAATTTCAATTGAGTCTACTGAGATTGACTGAGTTCAATTTTACCCTTATTAAATAAGTTCGTTTAATTTCGTTCAATAGTCGTATGTTTACCTAAGTAAAATCATATATGAACCATACATATGATCTCCGTTTTAATGGATACGTTTTTATTCATCGATGGTGTATAATATGGTAGTTGTATGGGCGACTTCCCACATGACATAATTTTGATACTGTCTCATCTGTGAAGTCAATCATACAACTCCATACGCCATCGATGAAGATAAAGGTGTGCAATAAAATGGAGACCATGTGAGAACTGGCTGTTAAGCAGTTTCTGTGATGTAGTACTACACTTATATTACTTATGTTTGGGTATTTTATTTCATAGTGACAAAAAACATCACTAGTAATTTCGATTATGAATCAATCACACGTAATGACTCCTAATATGTAATTCATTTTCTCATTTAAGTAACAATAAACGAAAATGTGCATGGTCATTTTGTAATAATGTTGTCGACAATTCCGCCAAAAAAACGTGTTAAAATATTCAATTTCCTATGGGCGTTTCAGCTAGTCGAGAGAGATAAATTTATTGCACGAGCCTGCCAATTAACTTGACAGTAGTTATGATAATTTAAATTTTACTAAGTAAACCATGAATTGCTAACTGAATGGTTAAGTTAACCGCCACCGTCCCCTTCGCTGAAATATCCAGTGCACAACATAGTTAGTCCTCGACTCTACCAAAGCAAAGCGGAGCTGGGCAGAGCATTGTAGTTCGTAAGTTTACTACATAAATGTCATATTTGGTTAGCGAGAAAATAATCTTAAATAGAACGAAGCTGTGTTATGATCTTCGCTATGAAACTCAGGTCAAAAAATTAAAGAACAAAATCACAGCACCGTTCCGCTTACCATTGTGCGTTTTTAGGTAAAATAACATGGAATTTATTCTGTGGACTCACTGACTTAAATGCCCAGACAAGCTCTGCTTTGGCCGACTTGAGTGGAGCACGACAAGACAAGACAGATGGCCGTGCCGTTCGAGATAACAGAAATTCATGCTAATCAATTCAAATGTACACAAAAACGGTAGATCAGGCTCTTAATACTGTATTTTATACAAACAATGGTCGGTATTTAAATCAACAAGTCGAATTTGTATTGATTTACAATAGAGTCGGTGTTGTGGGCAGCGATCACGACTTCAGTGTTCCTATTACTTAACGAACCTATTTTAATTAATACTAAAACATAATATTATCGAATCTAGAGTAAAACTGTATTTGAATTTCAAAATAACTAGTTTCATACAAAAACGTAAAATTTTTAATATTTCGAAATTGAAAACGTGTTGTGCTGACCCCACCTAGTGAAATAAAGGCATGAAGACGGTGAAGACCTAGTTGAATACAAAAAACCTATTAAATAAGGTATCTTTACAAAATTATTTACTCGTATAACATCATGCCAAATAAATTTACTGTATGTATAACATGTATAATTGTATTTTTTTATTATTGAAACAGTTAATACAGAAACGCACTTACTGTTTTTCAGTTACGTTATCAGTTTTTAATACAGGTTTTGTTAATATTGGGATTGTGATATCTTTTCTTTGTGTCTCCGAATCAATTAAAATTATATTAAAAAAAATACTAAAATTGTTAGTATGACATTTTTTTCTTTATTTATCAAATTAAATATTATGCCCATATACTATAATATGCCTTTCATTATAATTTTTTTTTGACAGTCGACATTTCTGACATTGCAAACAATGCGCTGTCAAATGTAGCGATAACTATTTTACTCTCATTAATGTATTAATATCTAATCGATCAATCGAATCAGGCAGTTCTTTGTACAAAATATGAGGTCATAGTATCTTTCGAAACCATTTCAATAAGCGTCTATCGACACTATTCGTGACACTCAGGTATTACAAAGTTCAATAGGCTGTTCGATCGAGCCTGATCAGCATTTATGACAAGGGCGTTGCCGACATCCGTCTCTACAGCGTTTGTTTGCGATCTGAAACCGATTAGATCCGCTTTTAAAATTGTCATACAACCAAAGGTTTCAATACCAAGTGTCGCAACGATTTAAGCTTTAACACCCGCGACAAAGTTGCTAAATTCGAACAAAAGTAATATGGAATGCAATTGTGAACTAAGCCATTACGTTCATGCTACATGGCCTTGCCTGAATGAGGTGTACCTTTAATAGTCCGGAAATTATAAAGCTTTTGTCGTTCAGTGGATTCAGTGTAATATAATTTAAGTTTTTGCGGTTTTCCATCTCGGCCTGCTGCTCCGGAATTGGATAGGCTGCCAGTGTCACAACACTCGCAAATTGTATTTGTGTGGTTTACGCGCGTTCTTGTATAAACCACATTTTAGTTTTTGTCGAGTATTTTAAAACAAACATTTCATTTTGAGTGGTTGTTGTATATTTCTAAGTGTATTGTGTTAAGCATCTGAAATAGTTATACGAAATTGGCATAAGTGTTGAATTGGTTTAAATCATAGATTGAAGGATTCGTGTCAATTTATTGATGTAATAGGTTCGTTTAAGACTGAAAACAATTAAACGTATCAAATCAGATAACTTGATTTTCATAGCGCGCATTACGTGACCTAAGCTAGCAACAAGTGCGCACACCGCTTACTTACTAAATAGCAATGTATGCGTGTTAAATTGCCGAGTGATTCATTCAAGCTGTAACTTATTACTGTGGAATTAGTATTACATACTTTCGTTGCTAACAGTCTTAGTTCTGTGTTGTATCACACAGTTAAGATATAGGTACAGATGTTCGACTGCAATCCTTGCATCGTATGTTGTATTTCATCATGATACACCTAGGTATCTTTAGGCATAGTTAGGTATCAACAGTGGGCAAGAAATTTATAGTAAATTTAAAAGTTCGGTAGCAATGCAATGTATTGAAGTAAAACATTCAAAGTATTTGAGTTCACTTGATTTACGACTGCAACTAACGAACTAGCTAATTAGTATCAGTTCTCATAGTTTCAAAACTCCAAGTTCCGCTTTTTTAATGCATTTTCATTCGAATGTTACATGGAATGTCCCTAAGTACGTAAGACCTAGACTCTATCAAAGCGGATCGGAGCGGAAATGTATCTAGATAGGCAGTGTTGTAAATATTGAGTTCACTGAATAAATGCCATATTTTCTTCGAGAGAAATACATAAAACAATTGCGAGTGGGTCAACTCTGCTTTGTTTATCGCTACGCATAATTACATTTCAGCTATGGGCTTAGCAGGCTAAAACGCTCCGCTCGGCTTTAGTGGAGTGTGGACCCAAGACCAGTCGGATATATTTCTCAACCTTGTCACCGGTGCTCCAGTGCGCCCGCGCAAACCCGTTGCGCCACTCAATGCACTTCGCTGCACCAGTTTGGCGAAAGTAAAAGTTACTGAGAACCACGGAGTATAACCGAGAAGGTAGAGCTATTTTTTTAAACAACGGTTGAATAGCAGTATGTAGTAGCATTAACTATGTTTAGAATCGAATATCGAGAGTAAAATTCGAAGCAAAGGGTTGAATTTCCTAATATTTCATTATAATGAACACAGTGCTCTATTGCAAAGGGCTCTATTGCATTTCTGACTATTCGATAGTTAGAGATGCAATAGAGATGTTGCGTAGCGCTGACATAAAAGTGATGTTTAACGTCAAAAAAAAACTGTCTTGCTCATCTCGTCACTTACATCATTGTATGAAAAATTCTGAATTAAGGCATTTGTGAGACGCCAACTTGCCCATACAAAAACAGTAAGCTGTTATTTTCCTCTAAATATTATCCGAATTTAGTGTTTTTTTCATGTAATCAGCACCTCAATCACTAGGATTATACGTCTTAGTTTTACAGATTTTTAATGACTTTAAAGTTTTAAGCCTCTACAAAGTCATATTTTGCTCAAAACTTTGGCTGAAAAGTATACAAATTAAACTAAAAACTTTTCTGAAAAGAGTTTTCTCCCTGACCGTAAAGATCATAAATGTAACGCGAATTTTCTCGATGTTTACAGAACACGCGAAACCACGATCGTTTCAGAATCCTCTTAATTTTTCACTTTTGAATTGCTCTACTTACTTGTGCGCAAACATGGAACGAGAAAATAGTCACTATTATGTTATATGCTTCTGTAGCTTTGCTCTGTGCTTACTATAAAACGAATATTTTTTTATGACTTGTTCTTGGACTACTATTGCAAATGTCCACACTTTTTTCCAGCAACCGACAGGAAGAAGGTATGTCAAATTCAAGTAAAAGTTGATTGATTTACTATGACACATGAGATAGACGACTGCTCTCGGCGCGGCGCAACTCATCTTGGCTTTTCCTTCGATGGAAAATAAAAAGCGACTAGACTGGTCAATTAGACACTTTCGTACTCTAATCGCCGCTGGAGGGGATTCGTTGACTTGGACAAGTTAATTACTCCTAGAAATATTAATATTATAGATAAAATAAGATTGTAAAAACAAATAAACGTCCAAAAAAACTCTAAAATATTTTTGAGCGTCTGGTTGACGGCGAGAAAAATGCTGCCAGCATGCAGCAGCTGGGTACTCTGTCAATTGGCTGTGGGCTTGAGCATTTGGATTATCTTTAGATGTTCAAGGGCTTGTGGATAATTCAATTACTATTTATGTAGTAGTAGTTAAAGTATGTGGTTTTAAGCTTGAGTAAGAAGTATGTAATGTATTTTGTCATAGTTAATAAAGGCACTTGCCCAGTAAAAAAGGGCTAAAACTACAGTTGTGTGCAGATTAAATACAAGCAGTCTGGTAGACATTAAAGAAAAAATATTTATTGTAAAATCGCAATTACGATATTGCGATCGTTAATTAGTGGCAAAACTTCGATTTACGCACACGTGTATTGCTACTTATTTATCACTAATTTTAGATCTTGTAGATCTATATCTCAGCAATTATTTTTTCTTATTTTTTTCTTAGTTAGGTTAGTAGGTAAGTTAATATAATTTTGCGAGAGTTGAAGCTTTAATTTTTACTGTGTTATTTTCTATAATATCAAGGGAATATTAATTACAATATAAGCAATTAGGATATAATTCAAAATTAATATATGTAAATAGGATATAAATTCTATGAAAACGCTTTATTTAATCACTTTATTTTAAAAAGGCCTAAGGCTAAGGTATTTGGATTTATTACTAACAGTAGTACACATAAAGATTCGTCGTCTTTTTTGACCATGTAGCTAGCTAGGACCTGTGCCTGTGAATATTATTTTATCCATAAGTACACAAACGGTGTAGGTGGATTAGGTATACACCTTATTAAAAATAAACAGACCAAGAAACCAAACATTAAGTGCGTATTGAAAGGTTACATATTTTGTATTATAAAATATTCGAAATTGGCGTTTCAAAAACTTTCACAAAATTCACTCTCAAGTAATTGGATCGACCGGAATCGGTGCAACTCGTCGATGACGCAATAGGATGCTATAAAGATCCAAATATAGGTTAAACAGAACAAAAGTCTTGATAATATTATGGTCTTGGTGATGTCTTAAAACTTTTACTTATTTTTTTGAAGAGATTGCATAAGGAAGAATATTCTGAGAGCAATAATACCTATTCCAAAATGTTTTTATCTCACGCCAAAGCCTGTGCCAACGCCTCCAAAAGATGAAATAATCAAAGTGCTAAAATCGTGCCTATTAGCAAGTTAAATTGGACAAATCTCTCTTCATTGAGGTATATTGGGCAAATCTATTTTATGAGTTACGATCGTCATAAATATATTTTTAATAATTAGGCTCCTAATTAGGTATCACCATCAAAATCTCATTATTACCTATTCATAGACCAACTGATTGTCCGGAACTAACATTAGTCTGTTGAGTTAGCTCGCTTTAGTAGATAAAAAAATCCTTTTATCATTTTTTTACAAGACTTTTGAATAAGACTTTTTTTTGACAAAAAGGGATGTTGTTTCTTAATTTACGTACCTACCTACTTAAATAATATTCATACATATATTAAGATCGCAACAAATGCGGACACCGAGAAAAAGCGTCTCAGAGGTATTTGTACTAAATGGTTAAACATTTTTTTATTTTTAACATTCTAGAATTTCAGGTCCAAGCGTTAAACTAATATAATAATAATATGATCAAACGTAAAACTTTCTACCATAAAAAGCCAAAGTAATTGTAAGTGTATTGAAAATATTCTTAGTATATTTAAGGTATAATTTACTAAATGAATGCCTTTTTTATTTCAAGTCCCTTACATATTTTTCGTAAATAATTTCATGTTCGAAATTGCTTTATATTTTTTACCATATTCTATTTAATTCGCAATTGAAATTACATAACTTTACACAAAGTTTTATGAAAAATAAAAGTTTAAACTTGTGTTATGTAAGTATAAGGTTTTATATCAGCTGTGTCACTCGCATACCTAGACCTTAGGCAAATAAATGCTATAGTCATGAGAACTATGCGCCCCACTGTCGGCAACAGCTGCTCTAGATATCGCACAACAACTAGATCGGGACCAATAAATTCTGAATCACATTTCTGAATCGAATTTATTACCTTTTCAGTAATAAACTCAACCAGTGGCGAAATACGCAAGTTGGTCATAGCTACAAGCTTTTTTGGTACGCGTTATGAGCCGTGCTAACCAAATTTGGACTTTGTTGCGAGAAAATAGCCTAACGTTAATTAAACTATGTCAAAATTATAAATGTGGACGTCCTATTCTCGTTGTGTGCTATTTTACTAGCTAAGTACGCTTTTTTTACATACTAGATTTACAATATTTATAACGCTTAATTTTTACAGGATAATTTCACATCCAATTATAGACTATTTCCGTACTTTACTATATTTTTATTTTATTTTATTTATTTGGGATAACAAACAATAGCACAATTTACATTACAAGAAAACAACTTTTTCTCTCTCTCTTATATATTATACAATACCTACATTTATTTATTTTATAATTATACAATATCTTAATGGACCAAGATGATCTCATTGTCATTATATCGTCTATTAATTGGAGATTTTATTGGAAGTCTATTGGGTAGCCCTATGTCCAGCAGTAGGCATTTCATTGCTGAATTGATAATGATGATAGATAATTTTGAAGTATAAATGTTACCTTCTATGTTTTACATGAAGTGTTGAATAGAAAGAGCGGCGTATTTCATGTAAGCTTACCTGAAAAAGAGAAAAAAAGATTACTTACGCGTTCAGTTCTTACTAGTCTTAGCAAAATTGTTAATGTATTAGTTAGTAATTTCTAGCGATTATCCTGTCATTTATCAATATGTTAACAGCAAACTAATTGAGGATTACTTCAACTGAATATTGATTGAACTTTATTTCTTGCTTTCCGTTCACTTTTGATTCCAATTCTGAAAAAAAATACAACTAAAACGCCTGGCCAAAATATAAAAACTACTCGTATTGAAGATAGTGGAACACTACTTAACCAGAACAAAATGAAATGAAGTTAAAATTCACCGATTATCATAATAAAGGAGTAAAGTTACTCCTAAACTAACTTGATTGAATAAAATCTTAGCCATAATCCCTTTAATTTATCAGACATGCGTCTGATGCACTTGTTCACAATTCTTTAGTAGAAAATTAGTAAGTTAGTATTAGTATTAAAATTACTAATATATGTTTACCTACCCAGTATCTAATGTTACGCAGTTTCTCAAATTTTGTACTAATTGGTCGGATGTAATACACTTATGATTCTTATATTTTATCTACAGATCATTTGACATTTCAGAGAGTTCGTTGCCATGGCCACCAACCGCACTTGACCTAGCGGTGAACTACCGATGCGTAGGAAGACGACTTCGATCGTGGACAATCGATCATCTAACCGATCGTAATGAGGATCGATAATTTCAATTCGATTTCGACAATCGATACAAATCGAACCGTCGCATCACTTTCTAGAGAAATTAATAAATTGATGCGATTGAATGATTCATGTGGCATGTGCATTGTGCAGCTATAGGAAGTCAACTTTGTCTGTATTGATATGATAAAATAGTATATTGTATCACATGGGAGCAAAATAATATTTTTACGGTGAGGGCGCTTTTTTGAATCCAGAGCGAAGAGAGGGATTCAAAGTACGTCGCCCGAGCCAAAAATATATTTTGTGCCCGAGTGGTACACTCTACTTTTCATGACCTCTATGAGAAAATAAAAGGCGCCTCATATTTTATTGTAATATTATTATTTAATAAAACGTAGAGAAATAACTAAATTGAAATTAAATGGTATCTAATAATAAAACCAATGAAAACTTATAATTACATTCTTTTCATTCATTTTCTTGGCGCTGATAACATTACAAATAATTCCAAATTCAAAAAGTGCGCGGCAAAGATCATTCCGGCGCACTTATTCCGTCCACCTTTGGGCGCACTTAAAGGCGAACCAAGTAGTCCTTTTCGAATAGATGTGATGAAAAAGTATTTAAAAAAAATTACCATTTTACACGTATGTAATACTTTAGGATTAGTTAAAATAAAATACATACGAAATAATCACAGTACAGTAAACAGATAAACTATAACCACATAAATCAAGTAAGCAACCACAGCGTATTTGCTTCATTTTTTGTCTTTGAAAATGTAGTAGATACTAATTGTGATACTACTAGGAAACAATTAGCCATAAAAAAAGAACTAATATCTTCCATTTACTGCGCTTGTAACGAAAAGAGATCAAGCCAAGACATACTAATGTTTCACAAGCTTCAGATCACAATGCATCAAAAATCCATGTCGTTGGTTTGCCCGTGTTCTTCTCACTTTCTCTCAGCTAATTGATTCATCGCCCACAGATCGACTGAAGCACTAAATTTCACAAACAAAAAACAACTTAGTCACGGATTTAGTAGTGAGCACTTTTAAAAGCGTGCATTGGAGGTAAGCTTCTACATAGAGTTCTTTTGTGCACGTTATATACTGTAACTTATTAACCTTATAGGAACATACTATTTTTCATTGTATTTTATTTATTTTGAGCATCTATCTACTGTGGATGGTATAGATTTAAACTATACCCAATCAATTTATCCATACATTCATTGATAGTAAGATACATACGTACCTAATTACGTAGTTACTACTTCTTGTACTACTTTTTCTTTTACTTATATATAAATTGGTAACAGTAGTTTTACAATACAACACAATACAAAAACACTTTATTGACACCACAAGTGGTAAAACATAACATAAAAAGAAATAACGACAGAAGAATGGTACAAAAGGCGGCCTTATCGCTAAAAGCGATTTCTTCCAGACAACCTCTAGTTTTGTGTTTCTAGTTTTGTGTGTCGATTGTAGATTTTACGTATCGGGTGATCTCAGGAATCATTGAAATTGTTTCAAAAAGGAAAAATAAACGTTTAATATTTGCAGACAAAGTCGGGTGAGGACCCGACATAATTTGAAATAAACATCTAGCAACACTGTAGTAGAGCCATGCCCGGGGCCACCCGTGGCGTTGCCAGTTCACTACTTAACAAGCACATTTTCCAGTTAATACAAATGATAAGCTCAATGAAGCGTCAACGCAAGGAAAGGGAAATCTGACCGAGGCTCAGCTGGTCTTAGTCTTTAGAAAGTTTAAAATAGCGGGTAAACTGGTAGCATTGACGCGACAGCGATGATCACTTGACCAGCTCCCGGTTTTAAGGGGCCTATTATATTTTAGGTTCATTTTATCTAGACTGAGATGTATCTTAATAGGAATAATTCTGTAGAGATGAAATTGATTGGGAAATAGTCTGTATTAGTGACGAAATCATTTTTGTTTCAAGAGCTATTATAACGACAATAATATCACGAATCAAAAAAAAAAACAAAATAAATTCTACTGTATTTATTCATATCATTCATTAATTATGATATGTATCTTTTTTATACTTTCGCGATTTGAACACATTATTATTATATACTACGGAATTAATTGCGTATAAATACAATTATTGATATCGTGGTCACGGGTAAACTGACAGTCAGTCTACCCGCGACACCATCGATCCATCTCAGTCGAAACGTCGGGATGATGAGGTATTTATTTATCTCGTAATTTTAGTGCGCGATTAGTCCCGTAGTATATAATAATAATAATAATATGTATCGTCATGCCATTTGTAGTAGCAAAGTAAATAAGTTGATTAAAAGCATAACTTACTAGTAGCATAGCTTTTATGAAATAAATCTGACAAAAACATTATAAAACAAATTACCTATCAATATTTTTTTAAACAAGCGTTCAATTTATAACCAAAAAGTATACAACGAAACAAAAATATTATTTCGACACGCTCTATATTTAATTTATTACAAGTACAAGCTTTTATTACCTTGATATTGAAGCTAAACGAGTATGCGAAAGCAAACTGTAACCTACAACGTTATGTAAGTAAATTATAAGGTCCGGCGTGCCCACACAAATTATATCTTCAAAAGTAATAAAGTGTTATGCCTAATGAGGCATCTGTAGATATTAACTAATCAATATCCCGGTGGCAGTCTTTATGATTATGTGGTCATAATATTAATTGATGGATTTGATTGATGATGTCGCTAAATATCGATAACTCATGCTAATTATCAATTTCTTTTTTAACACGCTTTTATTAGTTTCTCCTGTATGTTTGCTTGTTTGTAACCAACCCCTTTGAGCTCGATTTTGACCTACTTTGAGCGATCAGAATTTCTTTAAACTTTGCACACCTATCAAAGACGGATGACAAATGACAATGAATTTATAAATAAATAATATGACTCCTAAGCGTGATTTTTTATAACTATATAAATATTATTTAAATTACTCAATAGTTACATATTTTAATGCTGTAAATAAAAAATACATTTATGGCGCAATTGAAATGAAGAGGTTGTACATGAACCGAAGAGTTACAAAATATATGCATAGTATATGTAGGGTGTTGCTTATGAAAAGTAAGTACATGGATGTTAGAGGTGTATTCGTTATTTCGTCGTTGGTCCGATAGTAAAAGTGGTTCATAATGAGCATATACCTCTGAGTGTACCTGCATTTTGTAAATCAATACCTATAGTGACATAATGCAGAAGCACAGAGATAAAAAATGTAGAGCTAAAAGAAATTATATTTTTTATGAAAACTGTGACCCTATCTTTGAATGTGCACTACACTCAGAGTGATTTGAATTCAGAGTGCCGAGTGGCAGTTTTGCAAATCAAATCGAATTACTTTTACGTCACGCTGACCGAGCGCGCCGTGCACACACGCGAACACATTGACACACACGCTTGATTTAGCCAATCACAGACGTGTGCCGCGCTTGTGTACAATCGGTTTAAAGCTCGTTACATTACCGTAAATAAAACTCACACTTACCTCTTCAGTTTTATGTACGTGACACAAGATGGCGCTGTGCCATTTCCATAGAAATCATATCAAACGTTAACGCGATCGAGCAGGTTTTGAACACAGTCAAAAACTCCTACTCGGCCCTCTGATGTAAATGACTGGAAGTACGATTGCGTACGTTTTCGTTGATACGCATCTATATATTATCATACAAGAATCAGGTTTCAAGATCAATCAAACAGAAAATTGGACTTGCAGAGAAATAAATTGGATCACTTATGATATAATAACGTTTGCCTAACCGCATTCTTCAGTTCTAAATGATAGTGATGTAACATCTCCACGAACTATTTCTTTGTTTAGACTTGATATGAAACAGGTAGTTAATAGTTTGTAATTTTTAATAGCGCAAAACTGACAGATAATTTGTTTTTAAAAGCTTCACATGTGTAACACTTATCAAGTTGCTACTACCATGTCCTAACACCGGTAGATTAATGATAGGTATTTGCATTTTGGGCTTAAAGCTGTTAAAAATCTTGTGAAATATTGATATATTACCGTTTAAAGTTAGATGGTGTCATTAAAACTCAGTGTATAAACTATTATGCTTCCTGAAGTCAATGACAAAAATCTGTCGACAAACTTTGTCTTTGAAGAGATAAAGTATCGATAGTAGGTTGTAGAATAACTACGACACATTTCATGGCTAAATATAATCTGCCGTGGCATCTTTTAATCACAATACATGAGATCAAGGACTTCTATGTATAATAGAATTAGGTAGTACAAATACAAAACATCTATTAGTACTTACCTACGAGTGTCATCGTTCAAGACAAATTATCAAACGTCGCTAATATCTTTTTTGACATTGTTCCTGTCATGTTACACGATCAATAACATAATTTATAATCTGACTTAGACACAGAAGCAACAATGCAAGTCTACACTCGTAGTAGCTATTTTTTAACTGTCAAAAATCTCCCACACTCAAAACTAGTTAAGGTTAGTCATCGTCAAAATGGTAGCCCAGTTTTTGACTATTGTCCGTTCATTCAGAAGCCATGAATGCATAGTGATAATTACCACTCGCTTACGTTACACATGTTGGCCACATTGTTTGTTTTAGCCAAGATTAATGGCCGTGTTTAGAAAGTTAAAGTCAGATGAAGTTATAATAGCCATCGATCTGAGAATCGTTACGATTTCAAACGCAATACTTGCGTAGTTGAGTCGCTCATGTCTATTTTTCTTAAGTATTTCTTAAAACGGTTGTTTGAGTATGAGATGTGATTTTAGTTGTAATCGGCCTAAGCTCGTAACTTTCTAGTTGGATGAGTAGTGATGAGCCGGTTCGCTTCGCCTTGGGCACATTCTAGCTTAGAAATCTAATAAGCGAATTAGCAAGAGCCATTCGATTCCAATAGTATTTTTCTCATTTCTAAATCCCATCGCTAAAATTGCAATATTTGAGGTATAAATTTAGGATATTTTTAATATCGAAGTAGAATTAAGTTAATAGTGTCAGTATATGTTTCTGAAATCATACCTTTAAAATATTAAATTTAATATAATTTTATAACAAGATTTTATTTTTGTTTTTGTATCAACACCTACTAAATCTGGTTCAAAATAAGGAAGAAAAATAAATTAATTTAGGTCAAACTGACAAATTGTAATAATCAGCACGAATAAATTGCATTTAAATTGCACACGATCATTAAATGGATCAATTACAACCGCAGTTAATTTTACTGTCAGTGAAACATTTGTGTTGCATAAGAATTTTCAGCAAGTTGTTATTAGACTTTTATGAGCGTTCGCAGTTTCGTATGTTTCGATATATACACGGTTGATTAAGCACAGGAATTCGCACATAAACGCTATTCAGTAGACCTTAGCGAAGGCAGTGGGTATATTCCAAGTAAATACTTGATAACTCATGAATTCTCCTACATAAACATTGACAGAATAATTTTGAATGTTATTTGAAAATGTTAGCTCTGACCGTTTCAAACTTCTTGAATTGAAACTACGAAATCGCAAACTAGGTGTCCAAGTATACATAAAGATACCGAGACCGTGAAGTTACTTACGAGTATCTCATTGGTGTATGGCAGGGACAATACTGCAGGTTTTCTCTATATGCCACTAAAACCATTGTTTATATTATACAAAAGGATAACAACATAGTTTTTTAATATATTCGTTCTAAATATCTATTCGTTTAAATTTTTTATCAATCCATTTCCTATGTTAAAAATTATTAAGTTTGAAAGTAGACGTTTTTCTATTCACTATTCGACTATTTTTAGCTAATACGCAACCAGCGAAATAGCTCCTATGTTAATGGGTAGGGTGTATTGGAATGCAAAACGACAGAATAGAGAGCTTTTAGCTATTGGTTTTCGGAATAAAAAAGAACCACGTTGTGTTTAGAATTCGTGATCGAATGGAAAGTGAAAAGATTAAATTCATCGATTCTAGTAAAAGTAACAGTCACATGATTTCTTTGGGCGTTATAACTTGTGTGGTCACAAGCTTATTTTAACTAATATTGGTTTGTTGTACATATTAAGAAATTTAGCAATTTAGATGTATAATCTAAATTGGCATAGATGAAGGCGGGCAGCTGCCTACTATTGGCAATAGTGTATATTTTTGCTGACAAAGCGTCAACTTTGTTACAAAAGACACACACATTGTGAACAATATTCTATTTTATATTATTTTGTATTTGCCTTTTCTCTTATTAAGTATTTTATTTTTTAATGTATTTCATTAACTGTCAGTTAACCTGTGTACAATATTATTATATTTTTATAAGTAAGTAATTGTAAATAATAAAAAATTCAATTATTTAGATTCTAAGTAACTCTATATTAGGTAAAGGATAACTCAATTATAGTTACATAGATTCTAAGGTAATAAATAACGCTTTTGAGTCGAATTGTAATGTTATTTATTGTAAATGTAAATAAACAAATGTTTTTGACTCAGTCAAAAAAAAATTTTTCAAGTTTTCTTTGTTTTGTTACAAAGAAGTTTACGGGGGCCGCTCGTGTAATTCCATCAACCAGCACCCGTTGGGACAAAATTTCGTAATATTCTATCTGAAATCGTGTTAAAAAAATCAAGTCAAACCACGGGTGCAGATGCATTTTACAGAGTCCTTAAAATTTGCAACCAAAAATTGAAATTCAGTTGCAGATCCTGAAATAGTTCTGCAATTTTGCCAAAATGCGTGTATTTTACCTAGATTACATACAATGTAACCCTTAAATCAACATAACGCGCTTATTAATTGGGTAATCGGAAACGTGTGTTTAATGCAAAGCCTTTATTAGCCTCATTATTATGAGGATACACACTAGACCATTTTCTAAGTTGTATGTATATGTGCAGCTATTATGATAAGTATTTACATAGTTATTATGTGCTATTATGTTCTATTAGTAAACAACAAATTGCTTAATAATACTAAAGATTTTTAATTGAATGAATTCGCTGCGCGTATGTATTAACGTTGTAATGTAGTTTTGTATCAAAGTTTAAAATAGTAGATTATGTACCAAGAGAACTAAGTCGTGTCTTACGTTATGGGTCACATATTTAGAGTCCTGAGTGAAGCGAGGGGTTCAAGTCGTCCAAGACGAAGACAGACTTGGTTCTAGTAGTGAATACTTTACTTTTCATACCTCTTGCGAGAAAATAAAACCCCAGGAATATGAATAATACTTACGTTATAAACTCATTAGTGTAGGTACTCACTAGACAACTCGGTAATGTTCACATTAAAATAAAACAAATTAGAATGTACCTACGAATTGTCATAGAATCATACACAAATCCGTAATAATACAGAGAATGTAAATACTACGTGAAAAATAAATCCACGACCAGCTCGATTATCATGGTCTGGCCTAACACGGGCATTGCAAAGATATTTTATTCTATAAAATCGAACTGATGCCTCTTTGGTGCCCACAAAAGAGGTTTTATTCTATAAAATCAAATAAAACATCATTACAACGCTCGTTGCCGTGCAATGTAAAGAAGTTTTATTCAATTTTACGACGTTTCAAATTTAAATCACTTTACTCCCTAGGAAGTTTTATACAACATTATTGACTTGCCATAGCCCTCGAGATTGTGTTAAGATAATAATGACTTGTGTTACGTTCAGATTGTACGACATAAATATAATGAGTAATTTTCGAGCAGATGGTATGAAAAAGTATTTTTTTATAAATGCTTCGTGACAGCAGGAAAAAGTTAAAATTTGTTGAGAATTTATTTTTCAATTATCCATGATTTGACAATAATAATTTTATTTACGATATCTCGTTTGTGCTATAATATGTAAAACAAATATATTGCTACAAGCAATACGGTTGCCTATTGTTGCAATAGTTTTAAATTTGTGTGTGTATTTTACATTATTGTATTGGCGTGAACAACAAAGAGTTCATTCATTCATTCAATTCGTGATATCACCTGACTTCATGTAGCTGGAAACAAAAATCAACTTTACTGTAACATTTTACTAGGAGGCATAATTTTAATTCACTGGCAGTTTTATTAAGCAACGAACATTTTAAAAACATTTTTAATTGTAACACCTGAGTGTTAAGCTGAAAGTTAAGCGTTTTTTAAACGGCTGAACAATTATAATACACGAAGATTAACCACGATCACGACAAAAAGCCTACTTCTTAACATATTAGACCATCAACCACAAGAATTGGGCAACAATCTAAATAGAAAACGAGAAACGAATTGTTCTATTTCATAACTCGTATGCAACGCTGTAATGGCGGGAGTATCTCGCAAAAAGTTTATATTACAAGTTACAACGTTAATGACCTATACGCCATCTGTGGTCATACCTAATGATCATAATATTCGCCTTGCATACGCTCAGGTGTACGTGCTAGAATTCGTTGATCATTATTTTTGATCAAAACCTGTGTGAAGATATTTATGTGCACTACTTATTGTTGGTAGAAATTATAGTACTAGTCGATTTTTTCATGTTGCTCATTGTTATTACAAAGTTGAATTGTTCATTGCTGAATAAAAATCAATAGACCAGAAGACAGGCTAGTTTAAAAAAAATAGTAATTTTGTAACATTGATAGCAAATATTGTCTCAATCATTTCAATTCATTCTTAGTATTTTTTGACTGACGAAACAGAGGAGGTACTCAATTCGACGCGTAGGTATATATATATATATTATGTATAACTTTTTAACATAACTTTTTACGTAGTGGTCCGATTTCAAAAATATTTTTTTTATTGGAAAGAATATACTTCATAATTGGTCTCATTTAAATTCTGTCGAAATTGGCTGAGCCATTTTCGATAAATCAACAATAATGTGAAAAATGCTACATCGATCCGTGCGAACTATTCGCGAATTCTGACACATTTTTTGCAAAAAATAATTATTATCTATTGCAGAGATGCCTTTTTTATCGTTGTTCTTTGCATTGTGCGTGGTTTGAAGTTCGACACAGTTCGAAGCACGAATTTTTTGTGTCAGGTTCATCAACGGATTATAGATTACAGTACAGGCAGGTACTGTAAAGTTATAGGATTTTCTTTCAATTAGTTTTCTTTTTGCGTTTATATCACGTGGTCACATTACACGTTTTATAGGCAATTAGGTTCCACTTCATGACATAGTAAGTGAATGTAAGCTTGTTCGGGTGTTTGCAACTAATTGACAGATACAAGGTCGAACTGCCCTTGAGAAGTTAGGCAAAAAAGTAGAGCAGACATTGAAAATAGCACTAAAAATGCCTGAGAATTTTCAAATTGTATAAAATACTAGAGCAGCGCGATGCGTAAAGCGTACAGTTTATATGAGAATTCCAATACATTTTGTTTACCACGCGACAGTAAAAATAATAATTATTTAAAAACTTTCTAATGCAACATAGATGAGATAATTATGTAATCGAAATCCCGTTGTATGAGTCAATAAAAATCTCGTTTTGGATAATGTGTTTAGGCCTACTGACCCGTTTGTAACCGGTGTCATCACCTAGCCGTAATAAAATTCAAAATTGAAATTTGGAAATGTTGATGTAACTATGAGCCGACCAAATAAATGGCTAAATAATTCACTGACTTAAAAAGTTGTTCATCCATAACAGTTTACTATTTACTGAGCATTATTCTAAAGCGGTGCTCATTCAGGCCGATCAAGTCAGGTCGATCTAGTTGCAGTTGTGCATCTATAAAACGTCTCATGTGTAACTTAAGGCGACCTGACTTGGAAAGAATTGAGTATCTAATAGATTTTTTTATTCATGGTCTTGATCCAGAGAAGATGCAGAAAAGATGCGTCACCATTCGCTTTACAAGGTTACACAGCAACACACTTCGAAGTATTTGAGTATTGAAAATCATTATCTTTAGCTTCAAATGACAAAAAGGATTTCTCCACGTTTTTCTAGATATAATGTACCTATCTTTGTAAAAAAAATACAACCCGCATCCCGCCAACGCGCCACGTGGGGAAGTCTTCCGATGAGTCAAACCCCAGGCTACTGCTAAGGAGCAGCATAAGTCAATATAGGGTCGATAACATAAACTACTCTTATTACATAATACGAGTAGAATCTGTAATTCTTCAAAGTTCAATTTTATGAAGCATAATATAATTTAAATTAAACTTCAACAACCGACAGCATAAGTTTGCACGTCACACGTTTCGCCTATGTAAATACATTAACATCTTTATAGCTTGGTTTATGTTAGGAAAACGTATTCTACTTGGACGTGACGGTTTCTTCGAATAATTTCACTTTTGTTGGCCAGTTACACAATATGATTTGATTTAAATAAATATTGCTCTAGCTAGCCGTTGCGCAATTTGAAAAGATGGTGTTTTTAACAAACTTCAAAAAAGAAGGTTTTTAATTCAGCAGTATGTTTTTTGGCTGTGTTACGCGATATCTTCGTCGATTGTGAACTAATTTGCGTGTTTCTTTCTATCGTAAATTGCTGTTAGTAACATAAGTTTTGAAGTGTAAAAATTTCAGTGCGTAATGCAACTTTGAAGGTGGTTATGTGCGAGAACATTTCCATGACAGAAGTTTGTTAGCATTTTCACGTAAGTCCAGAGTAGCTTTCAGCACAACCAAAGTTCCTCACTTATGTTCATCGATAGAGACTGTTGTCACAACCTACACTTTAAGTATCTTATGAAACTTACAACCTATATCGTTCATATACCTACATACCTAGTAACTAATGTCTAATGGTTTTTAATACATACTCGCGGTAGGTACTTCTTGCGAAACCTTTGAGCTTCCTGCAATTAACGCTTTAAACACTAAAAATATAAGTATCAAGCAAGTCTAGTATCGACGTTTGAGCACTTATGCAAATCAATAAAAAACGAGTCAATTTAAATATCGGTAAGTACCGGTTTTAGTATTTAATCACTCATGTCTACGAGTACGAGTTACCGGTTTATTTTTTATTGGGTTGTAAATCAAATATTTACTGTTAATAATTACTATGTACCGTTCGGTACAGACAGTCAAGTGATCTGATGATTATGAATGGGCCTAAAGTTTATGTTTCGGCTATTATAAAAATATTAATGTTAATTTATTCAGTTACTTAATATGTTGAGTCAGTGAGATCATAAATACAAAATTTAAAAAGGCTTAGGTAATCTTTCAAATTTTTTTGGAATTCGCATTAAAAGTTATGTAATCGTACTAATTAGAAACGCCTACAGTTTTATTCTATTACTACATGAAATATTTTAAACAAATATGATATATATTATGATTTTATTTTGAGTGCTTTCCACACTAGATTTTATCTCAAAAAGTTATCTTTGTAATAAGCATTTCAAAAATCTGAAGCGAACGCAGGATTTGAACCTGTCCCTTCGAATCACTAGCCCGACGCTCTAACCAACTGAGCCAGCCCGCCTCCCACGCATGCGTCAAATCTTTGAAAGTGCTTATATTACATCAACTTATAGCGTTGGTGGCGCCACCTGTGATACCCGTATTAGACAGGTTATCACTCAACTAGAAGTTATTAGAACTTCTAAAGATTGACGAGAGATGACGCACTGCTAAATCAATATTATGATTTTATTTTGAGTGCTTTCCACACTAGATTTTATCTCAAAGAGTTATCTTATATATCTTATATATGATATAAGTATTATAATCATCATCATTTATAAGCACAGCTCTGCTTATCATAAGACTTAAAAACTTATATATAATTATTTTTCGCAAAAAATGGCATGACCGACTTCAACCGTGTACAGAATTCGCGAATAGTTCGCACGGATCGATGTAGCATTTTTCACATTATTGTTGATTTAACAAAAATGGCTCAGCCGATTTCGATAAAATCTAATGGGATCACCTTCAAAATATACTCTTTCCAATAAAAAATAATTATCGAAATCAGACCACTACGTAAAAAGTTATGCGTGGTTACACATAGAAAAAAAAATATACATGCTGAATTGAGTACCTACCTCCTCCGTTTCGTCGGTCAAAAAGAACCAGCTAGGGATAGATTACACAATTTTTTATAAATATCGGTACAATTAAACGGTTATTTTCCTAATTACCGGTATATCATCGACATGTTTATGTCGGCATGTCGAACATAAACGATCGTTTATGCCAGTAATCCGGTGCTCGCAACGAAGATGCAATTGAGACTAATTATTTGGAAAACGTAGAAAATCGGACATGACACGCGAACCAACCACCAACTCTCTCTGGTCAATCTCACTTTTTACCATGATTTACGGTACCGATATTTCAATGACTAAAATATCGAGCGATGACTTGCAAATTGTGGTAATCGATTAGAGACTCGATTATGTGTGTGAGTAGCGTGAGGCTCTGCTTCATTGGTTGCTAGTAATTGACGTTGTTGAAGGAATATCTTTACCGCCTAATAATTTCTAAAGTTTTTTGGCACCAATTCGTTTAAAACTTTAACTTAGACGTTGGGAACAAACTATTTTTATCCTTTCAAAAGAGCTATTACTTCTTAGAAAAATGTTGCTTTAGGAACTACTAAACTCAATATAGATTTGCCATAAATATAAAATATCACCTTTTTTCAATAGCAGTCAATAGCAGTATAATATCACCTAATGTAATGCTGACGGTCGATAGCCATGCTCATTATTCTTATTCAACTTTATTGTAACTTGAACTTTTAATAAATAAATAAATATTAAGGGAGTCAGAGACCGTGTGTAAGATACACGGTCTCTGACCCCAAACTAAGCAAAGCTTGTGATATGGTTGCCAGAGAATGATATAGGTACTACATATACATATTTTTAAATACATACTTATATAGATAATACCTAAATAACACCCAGACACAGAGCAAACATCTATGTTCATCACATAAATGTTTGCCCTGAGTGGGGATCGAACCCACGCCTCTTTGGTCCAGAAGTCAGGGTCACTAACCACTGAGCCACCGAAGCAGTCATAAACGACGGGAGTAATAAACGAGCAACCAATACCTACCTATCAATTTTTAATCCTACAAATTTACTGCAGAGTAAAATAGCCTCTGAGAGCATATCAATAAATCAACGATTTCTATGAATGATCTAAACATTTTCCAGATATGTATACCCTTATAAGCGACTGTCACTGGCACCTATTTGAATGGAAGGAAGTTGCAGAGAGATTCTGTCGCGACAGAGGCATGGTTATTAGCACCGGACGCCGGCCAAGGCAACATCACGGACCTACTTGAGAAACTAGACGAAATAAAAACTAAAACGTATCAGTCCACGTTTTCTACATACAATGTATTATTACGATAGAAAGCCACGCGTTGTAACGATGTGGTTAAAGGATATTACGGTATATAGAATTAAATGTCTCTCATTTGCGTTTTTGCTCCAGCGGTTGAGCCAACTCGTTTTTGCAGTTTTGCCACACGATGATAAAACATAAGACCTTTGAAAGAGCTAAATTGATATTGAGTGTAATAAGTTTAGACGTCGGAAGCCATTAATTAGGCAATCCTTGCGTCGTCTTTGCGTTCGCTTATACCTTGATAAAATTAATGTTGGGCAAAATCGATTGGGTATGGGCAGTAATGATCTTTCAATCGATACAGGATGTCTGAGAATTGTGGAAATGAAGAAATCGCAGTATTTCGAAATGTTGCGAGTAACCTTGTACACGCCTACACTCCTAATGAATGAGGTGGTAAAAATTGGAACAACTCAAAATATGCACCGCTTAACTAATTACACAAAGTGGCGAGCGAATTTCCACTTTTTGCATTTCATCATGTATGGTGATCGTTTACCGTATGCGTGCGATTCTAGATATTTTTTAACGTTTAGTTTTTTAATGCTATCGGCATGTGAATCAGATTTATTTAGATTTAGACGACGTGAATTTTTTTAGGCGTACTGTAATTTAAAAGAGGTTTTAGTTTCAATTCATGGTGGGTGTGATAGCTAAATAACTTTAGGCTTATCTTATCTGATTTGTATTTGAGAAAAATAGTTTTAAGGTTTACTTTAAGTATATTGTATTTTAATACAACATATTTCACAGTTTGCGCTTAAGTGGAGATAATATGACACCAATATGAACCTATACAATATTTTGCATTGCTGAAGTAACTAAATATGTTTTTATAATATCCATTGTTCCACACAACATTTTCATATTTCTTTTTCGTGTGGTCTTAATGTCATTATGTATTTTAAATAAAAATTAATAAGTATAATTAAATGTATGTTTCTTGATAGATCTAAAAGGATAATATAAATTAAATAAATAATAAATAAATATTAGGGGACCTCTCACACACGATCTCTGACCCCAAACTAAGCAAAGCTTGTGATATGGCTGCCAGAGACTGTTATACTACATATACATATTTTAAATACATACTTATATAGATAGTACCTAAATAGCACCCAGACACAGAGCAAACACCTATGTTCATCACAAAAATGCTTGCCCTGGGTGGGGATCGAACCCACGCCTCTTTGATCCAGAAGTCAGGTTCACTAACCACTGAGCCACTGAGTCAGTCAATTACATTGGGTGTATCATTTTCCTCCTAAACACGGAAAGTGAGTTTTACATCTCTGTGACCATTAAATAGATTCATGCTCATGATTAACAACGAATGCGGCAGCAATTGGTACAGCATTCCATTGTGATGTCAAACAGTGTTTTCCAACAATGCTGGTTTTTCTTTAAAATAAGTCCGGATATGACTTGGCAATTTTTTTGTTGTGTCATTCTAGCATTGAAAAAAATGTGTTATTTTCAGCTTAGCTACTACATTGTTCATTAAACAAACTTCTCAGAAATGCTTACTTGGTAAGATTCGACATGATAATTTTCATTTGGAATTATTGAACTAGGAACTATAGTAAAAAATACGAGGCATAAAATTATGTCAAGTTTTCGAAAACGAAGTCAAGGACAGACTGTAAATAAGAGTGGTCTAGTGCGTGAGATATAATACTATGAAATTATTTTAGCATTTTTACGGCATTAAAATAAAAAAGAGACTCAAATGAAGCAATTATTAATCGCTAAACTGGGCGAGTGGTATTTAATAAAGAATGGGACACACAAGTAGGTAAGTATGTAAAGCTGGAATGTTTAGGCTGAAGATCCTGATGTTAGAGTTTATAGGTCACCTATAGGTATACATAGTATAGTAGATATAGTTTTTTACCAAAACAGTCGTGTAAAAATGAAAATATAGAGAGTGAGAGATTTTCACGTATCAAAAATTAAAAACGAAAATGAATAGACACGAAAACGTCATTAAATTTTATTACTAGGCTCGCTATTGTTTTAGCTCTATATTGCGAACAAAAAGTGTTGTCAAGGTGAATAAACACGAGGCAAATTAAATGAATCTCTTAAATTCGGTCACATAGCGGTACCCCCGGTGCATGTCGGTTAGTAAAATAGAATTTTATATCAACGGTATTTAGATTCGACTTATAAAAATAAACGATGCAATTTCGTACAGATTAATTAAGACATGTGTGTCAGTTAAAAATGAGATACTGGTAGAAAACTAAGAACGTTCTAGTAAAGCGAGATTATGAATGATCCCATTCCATCCCACTTTAATTATTTTAACCTAATTTATGTTTTGTTTGTATATTCTGAATATAAATGGATATATATCGTAAATATAGATGGATGAATCGTATTTAGATTGATGAATGCATTGTTTGAATTATTCATAATTATGTAAAAAGATATAATAAAAAATATAAATTCAAAATATTCGAATAAAAAATTGAGTCTAGGCTAAATAGATTAATCGTTTGCATTATTCATAAGATATGTGTTAAGCAAGTAAATGAGCTTACACCTTACTTTCGTATTAAGCAGGATATAGTAGGTAAAACGCAAGGAATTATAAATAATAAATTTTTTAGAAACAAAAAAAAAGAAAACAAACTCCCCTTTAAACAAGGCTCATAAAATTTAAATGACGGAACTGTGCAATGTATTTACAAGTAATTTCACTCTTAATTCCACTGTTTACCCCATTTGGGATACAAAAGTCAACCCTGTAAGGAGTGAGAATAGTGAGAAGACTATTCACTAATTTCAGCTATTCTTAGCGTAGAACTAACCTAACTCAATATGGATAAGTGCTCTTTTATTTAAGTAGCTTCATTATCGCTTACTACTTGAAAGTGTAACGGCAATTTTAGTGTTTCGAACGTATGGTATTTTTAAACAAAAGCTTTAAGTTTTGTTTTAAAATGTTCGGTAAATGATTTTCGGTTTTTCTGGTCAGACTTTGCATAAACTGTAGTGACCTCATGATACCAAAGTAGATTTGGTTATTAGGTATACAGACTTTAAAGTTTCGTATTCAGAAAATTGGACTTAACTTAAAGTTTTAGTTAAGTTTTAGTGATTGTTATTATTGTCAAAATTACTGATTATATCACAAGGCATTCCACATGCTATTGAGAAAAAATAAAATATGCGCCTATTCCTTTATAAAATTATTATTCCTCCATAAAAAAACTACGAGTACGCGTATAGTTTTACTTTGTAGAGCAAATGATATACCTCTAATTTTGTTTCATTTTCCTCAAAAATGGACGACTGAAAACCTTTAGTCTATTAATTAATTAAACAATTACCGTTTCCTAACATTATAAATGCATAATAGAATCGGTGCAATTTTTCAAGGCAAACGTGGTGTTTTCCTGAACAATCGCTTCAGGTTAAGGAAAATCAAACAATATCGAAGGAAACGCTGTAATAGACGATTAGAAAAATCACTTTCCATTAAAATAAAAGTGATGCAATATTTTTTTTCAAACGGAGGCGATGACCGCTATTTTATAGGCCGTAAAATTTCGGAAATGCAAATTAAATCATGTTAGCAAAACGAGAACATTGGATAAGTCAAAATTTTAATATTTACGTAACTCACAAAATGTATTGCAATTCGTTAAAACATGCTTAATTAACTGTTAATTAGTGCTAATAATAAAGTTTTAAAAGTTTCAAATAAAACAGTATAGTACCAAATAATGGGCCCTAATTGTCATTGTTTGTAGAACAAATTTTCTCATACAGAACAATATCGGAACGCTGGTATTTAGATCCATGTGAACTTTGCTTATGAATGAACCAAAACATTGCGAAATATCCACGCTGCGTTCGCCTTGCGGTCGCGCATATCCGTTCATATTTCACTTAGGTATATTATCTCAAATTAAGGATAATAATTATTATTACATACCTTTCTTTCTCTTAGGCACCACTCTCACACCCACAGCAAGTTCAGACACTAGGATCACGATTAGAGTCAATAAACAGTATCTTCCACTGCACCCCATTGTAACACTTAGTCTCCTGCCTCGTATAAGAATATCTATAAAGGCTTCCAGTAACTTTGCATTAGCCCTATGGCACTATATTTGTAGTTTCATAGAACTCGCGTACGATCCACTGTCGGAGCCGCGTCGATGGGCGAGCGAGTGTACCGCTCGACTACCCTATATTTTGACTTATAGCAATTTGGCAGTGCGAATTCCACTTGTATATAAAACCTTTCGCCGGTTCGAGGCGGGCTGTTATTGGCTGCAGTGCAGCGGCGCTTGGCGCGAAGGTGAACGGAGCTGGAAGTGGCTGCCCCCCTCTAGTTAAGGGGGGCAAGCCAGGGTCGCCAGGCACTTTTGCTATCGTCAGCGTGCGATAGCTATCGTGCTGTAAACAGAGCCGTTGCGATCGGTTACGTCATCAGCCTCGTAGCTCGTCACGTAGCCTGAAACGTTTATTGACTACGTAACGAAAATGACAGTACCACTGAAATTCAGCAGCGTTTGAATTGAAACACACGATAATGTTGATATTGTATAGCTATTGGTTTGAAAATATATATAACTTAAAGCAACTTAGAAAAAAATATTACTACAGATAGTAATATAACAAGACATTTTTGTACAACCATTTATAATCTAGTAGTTTTGAGAACAGTAATAGACGCGACACGTTGATTTTTCGCCTAATTTGACTGCCTCGGTGGCTCAGTGGTTAGTGACCCTGACTTCTGGTTCAAAGAGGCGTGGGTTCGATTCCCATCCAGGGCAAGTATTTATGTGATGAACATAGGTGTTTGCTCTGTGTCTGGGTGTTATTTAGTTACCATCTATATAAGTATGTATTTACATATGTATATGTAGTATATCAGTCTCTGGCAGCCATATCACAAGTTTTGCTTAGTTTGGGGTCAGAGGCCGTGTGTAAGATGTCCCCTAATTTAAAATTATATCTCGACTCGCTCTTGAACGGTTGTAGATAAATAAATGAACCTAGAAAACGATACACTCATTTCTGGGCAATATTGCAAAAAACAGCTGCTTCTGATAACTTTAAGTAAAGAATTGTAAAGGTACAAAGTGACAACAGTCCCTAACAAAGACTGAAAAATTAAAACCATCAAGATTCTTTAGTAATAATTTTATTATGCGTGTATATGTATTAGTCAAACATTATAAACGAGTTAAAACAAATTATCATGTCATTAAATTGCATAAAGAAAAATAAGCCATATAAAATATATTGTGCACTCTTTTACAGTCCATATCCAGCTAAGAAGCAATAAAAATTTCAAGTAAGTACTTTATTACTACTGAAATTAATTTCTTCAGCTCTTTGAAGCTGCTAATTTCACGTAATGCCTCCATTCGATAATTTTCTTAATACCTAAATGAGCATTGCACTAATTTTCAGTTTTAAGCTTTCTTATATTATATTAAAATAACATTTATGTAATGTTATTACGTACATTTTTATTATTTCACTTACAACTTGAAACAGTTTTGGTTAATTGAAATGGTATCACCACTTTTTGCATATTTATTATCTTTCAGGAAGACGGTATTTGTGCAGAGTAGTTGGTTCTAAAATTGACGTAACTTTAGTTAATAATATAAAATATTCTTACTCATCTTTTATTAGAGCTAACAAACTTGATTTATTATTAGAAAATAGTTAAAGTTCACACAAAAAAAAAACAAAACGAAAAAATATGGCACAAAGCGCCCAATGCTTTTTTACAGTAGTATTAATATTTTTCTTTCATTATTATTTTCTGCCTACATTGAAAATTATTTTACACTTTTTAGTTTGATATGCTATGAAAGCGTGTTTTTTAGATTTTTTAAACTATATTTATTTTTCACTTTTTAGTAATCGGATAAATGCATTGTCATCGGTCTTTGACAGGTGTGCAAAGTTTGAAGAAAATCTGATCGCTCAAAGTAGGTCATAATCGAGCTCAAAGGGGTTGGTTACAAGCAAACAAATATACAGGTGAAACTAATAATAGCGTGTTAAAAAAGCTAATTACAATGTATAAATCTATTTTTTCATAATGCTTCCCACACTAGGTTTAGTGTAATTTTTGTGATAAAAAATTGTAACGCTGTAGGTTGGTCAGCTCAGTTCAGTTGGTGAGCGTCAGTATGCGATCAAAAAAATTGGGAAAGCACTCCTGAACATAAACCATACAATTTATTATTTATTAAATATCGTTAATTATAGGTTGGTCAGCTCAGTTCAGTTGGTGAGCGTCAGTATGCGATCAAAAAAATTGGGAAAGCACTCCTGAACATAAACCATACAATTTATTATTTATTAAATATCGTTAATTATAGGTTGGTCAGCTCAGTTCAGTTGGTGAGCGTCAGTATGCGATCAAAAAAATTGGGAAAGCACTCCTGAACAGAAACCCTACAATTTATTATTTATTAAATATCGTTAATTATAGGTTGATCAGCTCAGTTCAGTTGGTGAGCGTCAGTATGCGATCAAAAAAATTGGGAAAGCACTCCTGAACAGAAACCTTACAATTTATTATTTATTAAATATCGTTAATTATAGGTTGGTCAGCTCAGTTCAGTTGGTGAGCGTCAGTATGCGATCAAAAAAATTGGGAAAGCACTCCTGAACATAAACCATACAATTTATTATTTATTAAATATCGTTAATTATAGGTTGGTCAGCTCAGTTCAGTTGGTGAGCGTCAGTATGCGATCAAAAAAATTGGGAAAGCACTCCTGAACAGAAACCTTACAAGTTATTATTTATTAAATATCGTCAATCACATCACAAATATAATTATAATAACAGAGACTAAAGAGGAAAGGAATAGATATAAAAAATAAAACTAGATGTAGCGTAAGTTTTATTTTAAACATGCCTCTACGCAATGATGAAAGTCTCTAGTGAACAAAAATACACAACTTAGCAACAATATTTCAGCATTTCAGTTTTGAACTCTATTAAAATTTTGTAGTGTAGCAAGTACCCAATCTCTACATAATTATTTCTGTTGACATAATTAGGTAATACACTTTCAATATGTCAGTTACGAAACTATTCAGTCCGTTTCAGTTTTTTCTTTTAATTATATTTTTTTGTGTTATGTATACAGCTTCAAAATTATTTTTGCATATTTAATATGGTTTCGGTGGCTTAGATTCAGAAATTAAGGACTTTCATTAATTATGTGATATCAAAGAATGTAATACATTTTTATTTAGCCAGATAAAGCAAAATGCTTTAAGTTGAGTTGTGTTGTATTGACGGTTTGTTCCCAGTGTTACTACCATTCTTACTACCAGTAGTAAAAACGGTAAACGAATTACTCTTCTGAAAAACGTTTGATGTATATACGAGTATATATGTGTGTGTGTTCTGTCATGTTTTGTTTGATTTTGTTATTTTAATTTTTTGGTAGTAACACGAGTATTTTTTTTTACTGTTCTAACAACTTTCACCTGTAGTATAGTGTAGTAGTAAGAAGAGTAATTCGTTTACCCTTCTTACTACTGGTAGTAAAAATGGTAATAACACTGAGAACAAACCGTATTGACAGAGTTGTTGTCGTTGACAGAGTTTGAGTTTTGGAACGAGCGAAACGTCTATGCTTCGGGTGGAGAAAAAAATCATTTGTCTGGTTGTTATTTTGAATGTAACTTCTCTTCCGTAGATTGCATTATTAAAATCAGCCAAGAGCAAGTAAAGGTTTAAGGAGATTCAGATATAGAGATGTGCCGCGAAATTGAACCTTATACGATTACTGTAATTGACTTATGCCTGCGGCGTTGCCCGCGTGATTTTTATTTTTGTGCTATCCCATAGGAACCTATTATTTTTTTGGGATAAAAAGTAACCTATGCCACTTTCCGTCTTTCAAACTAGGTATGTCTATGCCATAATTATTTTTTGCAAAAAATAGCACGACCGACTTCACCCTTGTACAGAATTCGCGAATATTTCGCACGGATCGATGTAGCATTTTTCAGATTATTGTTGATTTATCAAAAAAGGCTCAGCCGATTTCGATAAAATTTGAATGGGACCAATTTTGAAGAATACTCTTTTCAATAAAAAAAGAAATTTTGAAATCAGACTACTATGAAAAAAGTTATGCGTGGTTATACAGCCGTGGTGGTCTAGAGGTAGTGACACCCGCCTTACAATCGTGAGGTCGTGGGTTCAAATCCTCGGTCCCGTACCAATAAGTTCTTTGGAATTTATGTACGGAATTTCACACCACTGGCTTTTCGGTGAAGGAAAACATCGTGAGGCAACCTGCATACACCAGTAGAAGAAATTTGATGACTTATGTGACTCCGCCAACCCGCACTGGGCCAGCATTGTGGATATGGCCTAATCACTCTTTGTGGGTAGGCCTACGTCCTGCAGTGGACTGTTGAAAAGGCTGATACAGTACAGTATACATAAAAAAATGTACGCGTTGAATTGCGTACCTCTTCCGGTGGTTCATCGGTCAAAAAATGAAATCAGTCCGTTGCTCCGTTGCTGCGTGAAAGAGGAAAAAACCAACAAATACACTTTCGGATATATTTATAATATTAGAAGAATTAAAAGATTCAATTTGCATATCCTTATATGCAAATTGAATCTTTTCGGCTACTTGTAAAGGCAAAAGTATAGCGTAGTATTATTATATCTTCCTTGGTATAGCTACAGTAAATTATGTTTTGATAACTATTACGAAAGAAATTTTTTTGTACAATTAGAGTAGGTGATCGCACCTATAAACAAATAAATAAGATAATCAACAAACATACGCACCAACACACGGTTAGTTTACGATCTGTTACTTCATAATGTTACAGATATTACGCGATTGGGTAATGTAATAGTTTACCAAATAGTTTTATAATTTACATAATACTAGTACTAGATAGATTGGAAGCAGTTTGCTTACGGTGTTCCTGCACTTCGGGCTTGGGACCTTATTTTGTAAGCGCTCTGATGTTCGGCTTCGCTTTTCCTCCCGCTTGCTCTCGTGGCGTGAGTAACTGGAGCAAGCAGGAAAAAAAGCGAAGCCGAACGTTAGAGTGCTTACACAATAAAACCCCTGGTCAAATTATTATTAACATTTTTTTTGGGTAGCGGACATCTTGCGTTTCACTTGCTTGTACTTGATTTCTTTTTGAGAAATTCTGCATTAAGAAAAATATCCTATCTTAGTTATCTACCTATAAAAAGTATAATTTTCACACACACATCTGTTAAGAAATTGAAGATTTAATAAACAAAGTTTCAGCACGGAGCTCAAAAACCCTCTACAAAGTCTCGAAAAGCATTATCATTTCACTTAGTCTCTGGCATACTTTGCACGTCATCAATTTTAATTTTATGCGTATAAATGCGTACCTAATTGCTATACGGAATGATCCGTCAAAACCGCAATAATTGGGCACGAGAATAACAACTTGAAAGCAGTTGAATGCGTTAATATTTACTTATTGTATTGTGAGAAAAAATGGCAACTTACGAGTATTTTGTATTTATGTTTTTGTATGAAATAAAGGCGGTGATCGGAAAATATATGGCTATTCAATTCAATGTGTTTCATTTTTACGTAAGATTGTCTAACAATCCTTAGATAAGATCACCTCTTTAGAAATATTTAAACAATATACAGGGTTATTTTTTTTATTATTATTATTTATTTAGTTTTGGCAAAAGTCGTAGAACAAAAGTTGTTAGTTTTGATGTACAGAATAAGCCCCTGAAAGGATGCTAATTTATTAGAAATAACCCTGTACACTTCCTTCAACTTTATACAGATTAAAAGAACCTAAATTGTTTATTTTTTATCAGGTAACCAGCCAAATGTTGTACGCCAAATAAGTATTCGTGTAAGAGTTCTTGGTAATCTTCATCCGAATCTGTAGCCGTCAGAAAAATCTGGGCGCGTACTCGTATTATGCAACAAATGTGAAAATTGAGGTGTTGCGCAAAGTGATACTTCACGTTGAGCCGAAGAATTTTGCTCAAAGCGCAAGCCCGACATCACTTATTGCTTCCGTCTTTGAAATTGAACTCAAGTACGAAGATAAGTAGCTATAGACGTTGAAACGTCTGTCAGAATCATTGATAACTTGGAGTCTCTAGAGCCTTATGATGATCTTAGAATTCCGTCAGAAAAATCAATAAGGAGCTGTAAATATTTTTTTCCTATCCATTCATTAGCCATGGCACGTCCACATACGCACATAGGATACCCCTATGGATCTCCAATAAGACCGCTTGGAAGCGACTTGCATCCTGCGGTCTTATTGAGGTCATCAGTCCACTTTATGGTTGAACGTCCTCCGCTATGCTTGCCGGTACGTGGTCTCCTCTGTACTCGAGAACTTTTCGACTCCATCGGTCATCAGTCTTTCACGCTATGTGCCCTGCCCACTGCCATTTTAACTTGCCAATCCGTTAGGCTAAGTCGGTAACTTTGGTTCTTCTACGGGTCTCCTCATTTCTGATTTGATCTCGCAGAGAGACTCCAGGTCATCGTCACAACTCATGCATATTTTAATTTGATCGATTTAATACGTATAATGTGATACGATTATTATTATATACTACGGGACTAATCGCGCACTAAAACTACGAGATAAACAAATACCTCATCATCCCGACGTTTCGGCCGAGTTGCATCGACCGTGGTCACGGGTAGACTGCTACCTGAGGATACCCGTATTTGTTTATCTCGTAGTTTTAGTGCGCGATTAGTCCCGTAGTATATAATAATGTGTTTCAATCGCGAAAGTTTAAAAACAACAATGTGATACGATTCTATATACCCTCTAGTCTTGGATTCGATCCCGATGCGCAGCATTTCCTTCTTTTCGAAGTTATTTATTTATTTATTTATTTATTTATTAATCCATTACTTGCCGCATTCACAGCGTACGCCAAGGCATGCGACAAGCTAGCTATTTACACTACATTTTTAACATTAAACATTTCAAAGAATAAAATAAAACATACAATAATAAACATAATGTCAAAGTAAAATAAAAATAATTAATCATAATTCGTAGAAACAAAATTAAATGTCAGAAAAAAAAAAGTCATAATGAAAAGAAAAAAAAAAAAAAGTCGATGTCAAAACACAAAACATTACAATAACTAAACATTAACTTAAAAAACTGATAGACACATTCATAAATACAAGAAACTTTACCAAAAATATGTCAACGTCTGGATGTTGAGCAATAAGGGCATTGAGCAGAGAGACGGCCTGCGCTGTGGGAGCAGACTGGGACGTGCACGTGAGCGTGCGTGGCGTCGCGAACAGGCGCCGCGCGTGCGGTCGCCGTGCTCGCTCCGGCGTGACGAGCGCCAGGCGCGACAGACACTCAGGATTATCAATTTTATTCTGGAGTAACAGGTAAAAGTGCAACATTATAGCGCACTTACGCCTGAGCTCCAGTGTATTGATGCCTACCATTCCCGCTACGAAAAGGGATGGGTAGAGGTACGGATAGTAACCATACAATTTCGCATATAGGTATCGAGCGAACCGCCTTTGCACCTTCTCTACCATGAGCTTGTACTTGTTCTCGTGGGGGTCCCATATAATGGAGTTGTATTCGAGTTTACTCCGTACAAACGCATAGTAGAGGGTAACAATGGTGCTCCTGTCTCGGAACTGTCGGGATTGTCTCATGACAAATCCGAGAGACTTGTGAGCGCGGTTGCACACCTCGATAATGTGGTCATTAAATGTCAACTTGGTATCCAGAGTCACACCGAGATCGCGAATATGTTGCACACGCTCCAAAGGGGCACCGGCGATGCCGTATGAATAAGAGATCGGTGAGTGTGCTCGAGTAAAAGTAATTGTTTTGCACTTAGCAACATTAAACTCAAGGTGGTTTAGTTTGCTCCATGCTACAACACTATCAATATCCCTCTGGAGCGCTTCACAATCCTCGACAGATTCTACTCCCAAGAATAGCTTCAAATCGTCAGCAAACATGAGACACCTAGCTGTCTTGACAACACTCGGCAAGTCATTGATCATAATTGCAAATTCAATTGGACCTAGCGTGCTGCCCTGACTCACACCAGAGCAAGTCACGTACGGATCTGAGCGGTAGTTGGAGAGCTGTACATACTGTTGCCGATTTGAAAAAGAGCTTGAGAAAAGGGAGAGTAGCTTGGGAGTGAATCCTATAGATGCAAGTAGGACGTCATTATGGACGCGATCAAATGCTTTTTTATAGTCAAAATAAGCAGCATCTACCTGTTTGTTTTGATCCATTTCGGCAACAGCATAGTCCACAAAATTAATCTGGTTAGTAGCGGTGGATCTACCAGCCCTAAATCCATGCTGCGCATCGCACAAATACGCACCGACTTGCCTGGTGATTTCAGAGTTCAGAATTGATTCGAACACTTTGCCGAGCGCCGACAAAACAGCTATGGGCCTATAGTTTTCGACTTTTGATTTTGAGCCGCTCCTAGGTATTGGGGTCACTCTAGATACCTTCCACTGAGATGGGTACGTCTCTGTATGTAGTGATAAATTAAAAAGAAACAAAAGTGGCCGCTTCAAAAACTCATAACAATCTTTAATAATAAAAGGCGGAATACCATCAGGTCCAGTCGAAGAATGCGCCTTTAATCTACGAACAGCACATGCCAGGTCCCGCGGAGTAACGCTATCCACCGCGACACGAGCCGAGGACAGCGGGCTGGCTGCCTCGCGCTCCGCCGCCTCCGCGGACAGCGTCGGGGTGTCCGTCAAGAACACCGACTTGAAGTACGTCGCGAAGGCGTTGGCGGCGTCGACACCAGACACAGTATTCCCAGCGTATTCAAATTCATTGCAGGATTGCCTAGTACTTTGCTGGTCTTTGATAAAATTCCAGAACTGTTTAGGGTTATTTTTAATACCCGACTCCATTCGAATTATATATTCCCTATGCGACTGATCTATAAGCAGTTTTACTTTATGTCTGTAAAACTTAAACATTTCCCAGTTGAACTGCTTTTTTTGTTCCCTGAATCGTTTGAGATGAAAATATTTATTTTTGATATTACTTATTATTTCAGAAGTATACCATACAGGATACTGATAGCGCGAGTGAAAGTACTGAGGCCGTCTAATCGGGACACAGGTATCGAAACATGAGCCTAATAGTTAAGTAGGTATGCCGCCATCATTGTCATTATTTCAGCCATAAGACGTTCACTGCTGGGCACATGCCGCTTATTTAGATCTCCAATAATACTGGGTAGAAGCGGCTTGCATCCAACACAATCAAGTGTTAATAAGGTCGTCTTTCTATCTTGTGATCCATCAGTTTAGACATCAGTTGGTTTTTATTTTATTTTATTTTTATTTTATTTTATTTATTTGGGATAACAAACAATAGCACAATTTACAATACAAGAAAACAATTAACCAAATACATTAATAAATGTGCCACCAACTACATTATCCACCATTTACTAAATAGCAAGTGTCTTTGCTGGCATGGTTTTCTAAGTACATACATAAATATATTTCAGAAATAATTTTGAAAGTAATTATACCATATTTAAACAAATATAAACCAAGTATTTCCTTTTAAGTAAAGCTACCTATCACAGCTTTTTTAAATCTAGTTTCAGACAAAGCAAAAATATCTATATCTACGAAATGTCTATTGTACGAATCCACCAACCGGTGCAGAGGCGCTCGTTTACCAGCGTTGGTTCTTACTCCAAGAGATTCAACTCTAAGAAGTGGGTAGGAACGTGTGCTTCTACGCGTAACCGTTCTAGGACAAATATAATACAATTGGTTGGTGAGATCGCAGCAATCGTATTTATAATTAATTATACCATGTAAAAACATTGCACCGAGCAACAGTCGACGAGAGCCGAGGGACATAATCTCATATTTCTTCAGTAAAGATTCGTAATCAAGATAAGAATGACAACATCTATAATTTACAGAACGTAAGAACTTATTTTGTACCTTTTCAATCATATCACTGTATTTGTGATAAAAAGGGTTCCATACTTGGGTGGCATACTCAATACGCGGTCTGACAAGAGACGTATATAAAGTCATATATGTGGAGGGCTTTATGAAGTTCTGAGCACATCTCATCACAAAACCATACATTTTAAGTGCAGATTTAATTATATTATCTGTGTGTACATCAAGGCACAGCTTAGAGTCTAGTGTGACCCCGAGATCTTTTACGAGCTGTACCTTGGTTAAAGAGTTGTTGCAAAGAGAATATGTAAACTGGGATAGCTTTTTCTTCTTACTAAAGGTGATACTATGACATTTTGATAAGCTTAGGTGTAGTTTTTTTTGATACAGTACTGTGATAGTCTCTCTAAGTCTGATTGAAGAAGCAAACAATCATTCATATTTTGTATGTGTCTGAAAATTTTCAGGTCATCTGCGTAAAGTAGAAAATTAGAGTAATTAAAACAAGTACTAATGTCGTTAATGAACAGAATGAATAGTAGAGGACCTAGAATGGAGCCTTGAGGCACTCCAGACGTAACACATATATAATCAGAGCAGTATCCATTGATGACAACTTTTTGAGTACGGTTTGTGATAAAGGAGGCAAACCAGCGTAAGAGATTACCCCGAATTCCGTTAAAAGCAATCTTAAATAAGAGAAGTTCGTGGTCTACCTTGTCAAATGCTTTTTGAAAATCAGTATATATTGTATCAGTTTGGTGCCCATTATCCATGTCTTTAAAAAGCTGATCCAAAAAAATGGTTAGGTTAGTTACAGCAGAGCGTTTTTTTATGAAACCATGCTGTTGTGTTATGAAAAGTTTATGTAAAAGTGGATAAATTTCATTGTGAACAAGTTTTTCAAAAAGCTTCGACAAGACAGGCAAGATCGATATAGGCCTGTAATTTTCAACATTGTTTTTCTTGCCATTTTTGAACACCGGTGTAATATTGGCCTGCTTCCATACTTCAGGGAAGCAACCCTCCCGGATACATTTATTGTATATAATGTAAAGTGGAAAATACAAGTGGTCAGCCGTCTGCTTAAAAAATAAGGCTGGTATACCATCAGGACCTGCGCCTTTAGAGATGTCTAGTAATTTTAGAGCTGTTAAAACTTTTTCAGGACTGATATAAATGTCCGTTATTACGTCACAATTGTCATGAAAGATATCAGGTGGTTTCCAATTATGTTTATCAAAGGTAGATTCCTCGTATACTGACTTAAAAAAATTAGAAAATAGATCACATATGTCTTTGGGATTTCCACTGGAGACATTCTTAAAATGGACTTCAGAAGGGATCATTGTCTTATTTTGTTTGTTAGAAATGTAACTCCAAAAAAATTTCATATTAGTGTGGATTCCATCTTCCACTGATTTACGATATTGTGCAAAACATTTGTCACATTCTTTATCAAAAATACTGCGAAGACGTGAAAATTCCACATAATCCGACAAGTTACTATATGTTTTCCATTTCAGCCAAAAATTACTTTTTTTTTTAAATAAATTAATTAAGTAAGGGGTAAACCAAATAGGAAAATTGTTTGACCTGTTTTTAATTAAGGGAACTTGGACTTTGATAATATTGTACAAATAGTTATAAAAAGTATCTACTGCATCCAATGCACTTAAATCATTTAGCGTAGTTTGCCAATCAACATCAGCCAAGTAAGCATTAATTTGGTCGTAATTAGCTTTTCTATAATTATGTTTAAATGTTGGTTTCTTTTTCATGCAAGGTAATTTTATATCAGGAGATATTATCACATAGAACGGAGGATGGTACACGTCAACTTTTAAAAGCGTGTCAGTCGGACGCTGAAGGGAGCAGTCCACATTAGAAATAACTAAGTCAAGAATTCTTCCCATGAAGTTAGGAAACAGGTTATACTGCGTAGCGTTCAATTCAGTGATGAAGTTTATCAAATGTTTATGGCTGGATATCTTTTTACATCCGGGATTTATTGTAAAGCTGCCATTAGTAGACCAGTTGAAGTCAGGTAAGTTAAAATCGCCAATGAGATAGAAGTTTTGAGTCTCGTTATTATTTAAAATTAACGTCAAATATTCAAAATATGACTCATAAACGGAATCAGCAGTCCAAGGTGGCATGTATATACCACCTAGAATGTGGCTGCGCATAGGATCAGAACTAGGTAACTGGAGAAATACATGCTCAATGTGAGAGTCGAAGGATTCGCAAGTAGGAAAATTAGTAAAATTAAGCGTTCGTAATACTGCAATAAGGACTCCACCACCATCTCGTTTACGAGTACTGGGTCTGTTACGGTCACATCTGTAAACTATGTAACGCTGGTCAATAAATTCACTGTCGGAAACTTCTGGCACTAGCCATGTTTCCGTCAGGATTATACAGTCATAGGAATTGGATAGTATAGACATATACAATTGCGAGAGTTTGCCACGTATACTATGACAATTTTGATAATATATGGACAAATTATCCATAATCAAAGGTGCAAATAAATAAATTGATTGACTTTATATTGATTGTAGAGATTGTTGTCATTCTATATGGTCCACTCGGCTGCTCTCGGAATCTAATTGATATAAAATATTTCGTAGGTAGAAGGTAATACAACAAGCTGATAGAGTATGTCCAACTATTAATTATATTAAGAAGTTTTCCGACCGACGTCATTCCGAGACTCCGCCGCGAGTTTTTGTAGGTCCGAATTGGAACGGACGGCGACCACTGCAGACGTTTCGGATTTACGTGCGAGGATGGTAGCGTGCTTGACCCACACGTATTTGTATCCATACTTTTGGGCTGTTTTACGGCATTCACGAAATAACAGCTTTTTCTTTAACGTCAGATGTTCGTTCAAGTATATTGTACAGGGCGTGCCAGAGATACCAACCTGCTCCGATGTCAAGCCTTTTTTCTTACGGTATGCTGCGAGTACATTATCGCGAAGAGGAACCGAGGAAAACCTGACCACTATATTTTTGGGTCGACCATCAGTGACTGTCATTTGAGGTATCCTATGGACAGCCACTATACTGCCACGACCAATGGGCAGGTTAATTTTAGATCCTATTGTCTCCAATAAGGTGATCAGGTTCTCACCGCGTCTCTCAGGAACATTACAAATTTCGATATTGCAAGCTCTAGCCTGCTGTTCCAGTATGTCAATTTTCGTTTCTAATGACTTTATAGTGTCACTTGCTTGGGCTAGTAAAGTTTCTTTATGTTCCAATGTAGCAAGCTTAGTTTTGAACTCTTGATGTTGTTCCTCGATGAAAATCTGCCTCGCCTCAATTTGCGAGACCTTATTGTCAAGTGTCTCCTGCGATTTCTTGAGCTTGCTGAGATCCTCTTTTATGTCCGCGGAGGTTTCCGCCAATCTGGCCATATCCAGCTTCATCTCAGACAAAGTGGTGTTAATTCCCACCAAACTAAGTGATAGATTTGCTAATGTAGCTTTTATGTCGCAGTCTGGTTGTTTTCTTTTTCTCCCTCTCGTGCTAGAAGAGCTGGAGTCAGAGTCCCCTGCAGTGGTGGTCAGGTGTACGCTTAGCAGGTCTTTAGTAGGAGACGACATGTTGACAATGTTAAGCGTAAAGGCGCTTAAACCGATTTCGTGGTACCGGGTGCGGTAACTAGATCCAGCCAGACGATACGTATCGTTTGGGTATCGCCAGTATCGTGGTACCGGGCAACGGGCAAAATGTGTGCGGGCGATTTAGAATTTCGACGCTCGACGCTCAACCTTTGATGGCGCAACCGGCGGGTGGCCGCCTTGCACGCCAGATAGCCGGGATCGCGTCTAGACGAACTTGGTCTCAGTTTGCACTCGGCCCGAGCGCTAAAACTGTGGATGCATCGAATCACTCACTTTTCTATTCTTCGGTATGCGTCGCCAGCCTTCGGTTCACCAGAGCAGTGCAGGAATACACAATCCAATATGGCCGCCGCGGTATATGAAGGACCCCACAAGATAGTAAGAGAGGAGCCGATATAAATGCCACTCAAGTACTTCGGAACCAACAATTAGAATAAGTTAAAAATTACTAGAATTTCAACAAAGGTCCACTTCCAGCAAAGACAAACGGTCGAATGATTTTGTGCATAATGATGAATGGTTGTGTGCATATTGTGCAAAATATTGTTAATTGTCACAATCTTTAATCGGTAAAGGATTTAGTTTCACACTTCGTTCTTTTCTTTGTTTGTTTTATGGTAACAGATATATTGCATGTTTATAGCTGAAAAACACAGGTCTAATAACGATGTACTACAAATTGAAAGATGTGAAGAATTGTATCATTTAGTGTGCTTACGCGTTATAGCCAACTGGGCAAAAAATTGCAGGGCAATTTAAACTCAGTAAAGCGCATTTGTAACTTATCTTTAATTACATAAACACGTCATTATTTTCATTTTATACAGTTATTATTTTAATTTCTTTATTAGGGCATGTTTCACGAAGTATTTTATCGGAATAATGGATCTCTAACTACAAAATATGATGTAAGATTATGTATGTAGCTAGTATACACATAGTTACACATATTTACGCTTAATTAAATGGACTAAACTGGTGCACACTAGCTTATAAGTCCTAACTAATATTATAAACGCGAAAGTTTGTGAGGATGGATGGATGGATGTTTATTACTCTTTCACACAAAAACTACTGAACGGATTGAGATGAAACTTTGCAATAATATAGCTTATATATCAGAATAAGACATAGGCTATAAATTATAATGATATTAATATAAAAATCAAAATAAAATGCGGGCAAATCGAGGGGTAAAAACTAGTATCTAATAATTACAAAAAGAAAATAAGTAAGTAAAATAAGTTGATATTTCGTATTAGTTCATTGAGCAAAAATATGCTAAATAATATAATTACTATCACACAGAATAATTAATCAAAATATGTATCACTGTTCAACGTTCTCGATTATGTATTTGACCGTGAAGCCTTAATATTCGGTAGATCACACAACGTTAAGCGCGGAGTAGGTCGTTTACTTACAACGTGGACAGACGACCTAGAGTCTAGACGAATAAGTTCGATGTACCTACTTAAGTCGCTTTCAGCCGATTTTTTCTGTTGGAGAGGTCCAACAGCAGACGTAAGACGTCTGCTGTTATCATCACTTTATCATGTCAGTTGTAAGACAACTGACATGATAAAGTGATGATTCTAGCAGTAGAATACATTAAAAAACATGTTTGAAATGAGGCTAAGACTTCAACAAATTTCTAACTATATCATAACTAATGCCTAGTCGAATTTCAAAGTAAAATAGGACACTCTAAAGTAACCGGGTGTCTTACAATAGTTCTCACTGGTCACACATGACAAGAAAAATACTTTAATGGGTAGGTACTTCCGCTTCCATATAATAATAATTTGTCCTTGAGTTGTCAACAGGTAAGTGACTGGGTGCATGGTCACATACGAATAATTTTTCTCTAATTAGAACCGACGTTTCAAATCCGCTTTGATTAACAGGGTTTTCCTCGAAGAAGTAAGTTAAGTTATCTATGTCCGTTAGACTACATAATATTATATCTAGTATTTGTACGATATAGCATCAGCCTCATTGTAAAGCATTTAGCGTAGCGTAGGGTAAGTTCTGTATAATAAATAAGTAGCTAAGTTCGTATAGGCCGGGTGGCTAGCCCTGGTGTCAGAGTTTTTTAAGCAGCCTGAAGGCCTCTGACATGGCTAAGCGGTTAAAACAACCGGGACCGACAATTTGACGTGTCATCCGAGCCACGGTAGCGCTCAGTTGGAAAATGCCTCCCGCGGTCACCCATCCAAATACTTACTGACCGTGCCGTCACTGTCAAACTACGCTATGAGCGCTAAGTTCTGTATGATAAATTTAAAATTTGATGTCTTTGTCTGTATCTATGATTAATTTATGATTAATTTTGCTTATTTATGTTACTATGTGTAACTGTAATTGCATATTTATTAATTTGGAATACAAATTATTTTTAATTCATAATTACTCTATATTCATATTGATATTATAGCATCTATGTTTGCTTAAAATAACTTTTCTGTAAAATGACTTGTAATTGTAATTTGCCAATAAATAAGTATGAGTATGACACCATAATTTGAATTTTTCCCTATAGTTAAGTATCTTGTAGTAACTCAGTGGGAGGGCGCTCGCACAATTAATGTGAGACGAGGATGGAAATCCAGTCCCGTGCCAATGAGTTCATTGAAATTGTATGTATGTATGGATGATCATTATTGGGTAAACTTTTTGTTGACGAAAAATATCGCGAAGCAACCTGATACGTCAGATGATGTATGTAAATCCACCAACCCGTGCTGGGCCAGCTAGGTGGATATCTGAATCGCCCTTCGTGAGCAGGCCCATGTTCAGCAGTGGACATTTCAAAAGTAGTAGGGTACTGAACAGGTAAAATCGTAAAAAAGAAGTACGAAATGGCAAAGAGAAGCGTCAATGGGCACCATATTTTAGCTAGGTATCCTTCGAATCTATAGAGTCACAATCGTGCAAAAAAAGTGTCCGAGCCAAAACCCTGCCCAGGCTACGTAGTGGGCAGGCTTTTTGATTAGTCGTAAGGTGATTGCAAGCCGACTACAACGCCATGCGATGCCAAAGTGCTTGGTTACAAGCAATAATTAGGTGACATAACGTCGAGATTCGAGAAAACGGGTCATGGTGAATTATTAAATGTAAATATCTAAGTCGTTATGTATGACGATGCTCGGTCATTATTTTACTACTTTCGCTTAGGGATTGTGGCTCTGTAGATATTTGCTCGAAGTAGGTATCTCATTCATAATCACTCCGCAACAAATGAGTTTGCAAAGAAATCAAATAGCAAGACTATTAAAAGAAACCATATAATTTAATAGACATTAGACACTTCATTTTGCGCCACTAAATAATTTTCCCATTATTACTAGCTCATATAAACATGTAACGCCCTACAATTTCATAAGAATTAAAAGCGTAGTTTCGTAATTAATACGCTTAGGTGTGTTTTAGGCCTATTAATAACCGGCAACCATAAATATCTACAACATCCGAAAATAATAAGAGCGTGTTGAACCAAGTGTCATGGTGTTGAAAATTATGTTAATTCTGAGATTAATAGAATAATTACCCTTGAAGTGTTACGGATATCTTACTAAATGGAAATCAGACTAAATTGCGCAGTTATATTAATTATGGCGTGGGATAGAGGAAAGTAGACAACAGGGAGTTTTTGGCGGGAACGCGGAAAAGTCATGTCGCCTCATTGTATTATTTTGTTAAACTTGTGTTTTTATCAGTGATAATTAGTGAAAAATTGTGGTATTTCGTTGATTATGAACTGAATTACGTGCATGAGTGTGGGCAAGGGATATAATGTGACGTATCATGTCGTTCCGTGTTGTTACCAAAACTCCATAGACACCTCTAGTAAAGTCTCCACTGCTTTACTGAGGTATGACTTAGACTACGTGTGGACTTGACCGCGACTTTATTTGACTATGACGTGACTACGACAGTGACTATTTTGATAAAATATCAAAAATTATTAAAACTTAATACTTGACACTGGCAAATGCACAACAATACGACGCCAAACAATATAAGAATATAAGAAGAAGTAGACATCATAAAAGCTTAATAAGTCACAATGATGGCCAACTTAATGTTATTATGACCTATGCTGAGAAAGTATTATATGTTTAAGTTCATATTTAATGAATACGGATAGAAAACTGTTCCTAGATACTGTAATACAGACGGCTATCTTCACCTCCTCTGTACCTAATAGTGAAATTTAGAAAGAATTTCATAGTAAACTCGTTCTATTTCAGTAGGTAGATAAGAAATATTTAGAGATATCGTTGTCATGATACTTGGGTTAGCTTCGTAGTTCTTTCTCTAAAGTTTTGCAACCCCACCAGTTTTACGAGCTACTTGCTTTACTTGCTGCCACGTGAATCAGCCCATCAACGGGGCTGTCAAGTTTGGTTTGAATACGAATATTTTTACTAGCTTTTATTTAACATGCAATGATGTACCTATGTCTGTAAGTTCTGGTGGAATCTTGCAAGTTCAATTTGACCAACTTCCCGGTTTCAGATTGAGCTGAAATTTTGCACGCATTATGTATATTGCGTGACAATGCAATAATATGGTACCATGGAGCTGATCTGATGGTGGAGTCGGAAGGTGGCCATAGGAACACCTGTATTAAACAAGATAAACCCGTCGTGTTTGGGCTCGTTTTACTTGTCTTGGTCAGTACTCTGCTGCTACATGATATCTACATGATCTCAAAAGCTTACATTTTTAAAAAGTTATATTTTTATAATAATTTATTACGTACATAACTACACTGTTACCCCGATACCTATTTAACTGCCTAAACTTTTTTCAAACATTTTCTACTTCTTAGAATAAGAAAGTCGAATGTCAATACTTTATGGTGTATGTTTATTGTATTATTGATCACGTGACCAATTCAACAACAAGTGACCTTTAGCACTTAAACATTCCACAGGACTTCCTTCGCGTTACCTAACTGCCGCGGAACTCACAAAACGCGATAGCGTTCTACCATACATCAACCGATAGGTACTTTGCATTTTGTCTTCACTCAAATAAGGTAGTGATAGTGATCAGATTGCGCGGTGAAGCGTTCTGTCGGTAAGATTATAGCGGGGCCGAGCCAAGGCAGTGTCAAACTGTCGTGTTTTACATGTAAGCATGCAGATCTGTCGACCGTTTTCACTCGCGTCGATATCTTAATCTTTGGAATGATGTTAAAATACAATACTAGACTTGTTGGTTGAACACGAAATTTTGTGAAGTCTTTTTGAAGTGCCAGCTCTTATCAAATATTTCAGGTTATCATTTATGTGGGACTTTGGAAACTGCTCCGCGGGATAGTCATCTTGTGCTCAGATTGAATCACGTCCGATTGTTGTTTATGAGCCGTAGAGTTTCTTCGGGGTGGTCTAATATCCTGGATTTTTTTCCTTAAGATTAGTTGGACACGATCAAAATTGTATCCCATACTGTATGTCGGTTAAAAAGGGCCGCTTTATAACGCAGATATTTTTAATGACGAAGAGTACCACAAAGTTTCATTTAGAGTTTACGTGTGTGAATGACATCAGTACTACTTATTGTTATTAAAAAAACTGTGTTAAGAGTTTTTCGAAACCGTAACTTATTGATATGTATGCCTATTTAAAAATGTACTAGATGGATTTTCTATAAATTTGTGATGAGATGAAGTCGTTCACCTCGTAGTAAATGTTAACTAATTAAAATGCAATGCTATCCAATACTTGAACTCTTAGCAGCTTAAAACCTCGCCTGATACTAGGAATGTTTCGACCTAGATTTTTTTATGGACAGTATTTTCTTTATTACTTGCTACTCAACTAAGAACTCTGTCTTTACATGGAATAATGTGTTTGTTTAAATTATTCAAAAATGTTATTGACTGAATGTCTTATTTTAATTTTTTTTTTGCAATAAAAATTAATTGAGCCCAATTATTGCAGGTACCTTTGTGTAGGTAGGTACTTATATGAAATTAGTACTTCAATGAAATTGTCGATAAAAAGTTAACGAAATCAACCGTTCCAAAGCCCTTGGTCTTAAAACTCGGTGTCACCTAGTTTACTTACTTACAGATATTTCGTAATCGAATTCCTGTTTTTGCAAGTGCTCCAGTTAAACACTCTTGAAAGTCTGGGTTTACGAATCAAAAAACAAGACTTAACAACATTCACTTGCGATACCTACCTTCTGTAAGCTGGCAGTAATTACAAAAGCTTACATGTTTGAACAAGGACGTAATCGGCATATAAAAATGTTATCTTGTACCTAATGATTATTGATCCGGATGGGACCAATTTCTTATGACGTTATGGCTCGCTGTGGTTGAAACCTAACACCTGGTTTCATAATGCCATGCATAACGCTAGCACGGTATAGGATAAGCATTACAGCACCAATCAGTCTGCAATTTACCACTTTCATTGCAAATCTAATCATAACGATATGAGGTGAATTACTGCCGATGAAGAAATAAAAACGGTGGCTGAAAAACGAAATTATGTGTTATTGTATAGCGAACGCAGGTGGTGATTTAGTACTAATAAATTGCTGTGCAATTTATCGCCTGATTAGCTGTAATGTTTAATGCGAACACTTCATCAATCACACTGCTTCGTATTCGATTGGGATTGTGAAACAGTAGGAGATTTTGATGCAGCCCATTGACATGAAATTTCTTTTTGACCGACGAACCACCGGAGGAGGTCTACAATTCGACGCGTAAATATATATTTATTTTTTATGTATAACCACGCGTAACTTTTTTCTTAGTATTATTCTTATTTTATTGGAAAGAGTATACTTCGAAGTTGGTCCCACTTAAATTTTATCGAAATCGGCTTAGCCATTTTTGATAAATAAACAGTAATGTGAAAAATGTTACATCGATCCGTGCATAATATTTGAGTTCTAGCGATGCGCCCCGGCTTCGCACAGGTGTATTATACATATATAAACATTTCTCTTGAATTACTCTTTCTATTTAAACTGCAGTTTGCATCAAAATCCGTTGCGTAGTTTTGAAGATATAAGCATACATGGGGACAGACAGCGGAAAGCGACTTTGTTTTATACTGTGTAATGATTCTGTACACGGGTGAAGTCGGTCATACAATTTTTTTGCAAAAAAATATTATTGGAGTGAAACTTCTAATGCGACTTCCAACAAGGTTGCGTTAAACGTTTAACGCTACCATGGAGGGGGTATGAAAGCACTGTTGCGTCAAAGTTTCTCTTCTTCCGTGCGGAGGGACTCCACGCACTATGTTTCACTCAATTCTAACATTTTTTTTTTAATATTTAGCAATGGAGAAAATACTTGACCTAGAAAATTGAATCATTAGGTTCACACAAAATAACCACTAAGTTTTAATTCGAATCAATGTAAACTATTGTTACGTTTGCGCAGGATGGCGCGGCGGTAGCTCCTACCGACATTCATCCATTTCCCGTGAAATATAGAAGCTACAAAGTAATGGCAACTAAATTTGTAAATAAATTGAAGTCAATTCAATCACTACATTTTTTCAAGTATTTACGTAATCATAAATCTGAATCACACCTTTTGAAAGACGCATAAGCTTGCTTGCTTGCTTGATTGTATTTGTTTGTTACCATAAACATGTTATCAAATTTATGCTGACTTACAAATCTTTCTGACATTATCAGCATTTGTTAAATACTTAAACACCAAATCCTACAGATATTTATATTTCAACATATGTAACTATCTACGTTCTTTCCTATTACGACGGAACTTAATTTTCATGACCTCTTATGTGGGCTGTTACTGACGCACGACTATTAATTACAAATTGATAAAGTTCAGTGAAGGTTGCACACATGTAGTTATTTATATTTATTGTTATTTGAAGGCTGACAGTAAGGTACAATTTGAGTATTATAGCGGGTGGATATGGGTTTGAAGTAGATAAAAATTATTATTATAACGTCGAGCTCCAAGCTTTAAAATTAACGCGGAAGGTTTTAAATTTATTGTTAGCATTGTATAATTGCAATATGGGTTGATCGTAATCCCGTAATAGTTATAGGCGCATATGCACCATAAATACATACTAAAATAAAATTACGAACAAAAAAGTCACTCGACTCATAATGTTTGAAATTGTCCGCAATAACCGAATATCCTCAGACTGCCTCGGTGGCTCAGTGGTTAGTGACCCTAACTTCTGGATCAAAGAGGCGTGGGTTGGATCCCCACCCAGCGCAAATATTTAAGTGATGAACATAAGTGTTTGCTCTGTGTCTGGGTGTTATTTAATTACTATCTATATAAGTATGTATTCAAAAATGTAAGTATATGTAGTATATCAGTCTCTGACAGCCATATCACACACAAGTTTTCCTTAGTTTGGGGTCAGAGACCGTGTGTAAGATGTCCCCGAATATTTATTTATTATTATTATCCTAGAAGGATAGTAGGTAATATTTTTGTGATTCTCTTAGAATATTAAATATCTTTTTATTTCTCCGTGTTTTTATGTCTGCAATTGCATCTATTTTCTAAGTTTACTTTTATGTGGCCTGAATGAGAAAACCGAAATATTGTATAGGTATATTTTTTTTTCATATTCAAATGGGTTTATGAGTGCTGAACTGCGTTCCTTTTATTGTAAGCACTGTACGCGGCCAAATATTGAGAAAACTACGTATGATGATAATGATGAAAAATAAATAATGTTTACGAAAAAAAGGTAATACTTACGAGAGTACAGCTTCTGAGTTATTAAATTACGTAGTTTATTAAGCGTAACATAACGTTAGGTGGATTGAACGTAATCACTGATAGTTATGCAAATGCGTTGTGTGGAGTTATGCTAACTTTGTTTTTTGCGATTGGGAGTAATTATTTCAATATACTTTATTAGGTTATTATAAGATACGAAAAAACTTGTCAGGTTTAAGATTTTCATTTTCTATAATATGAAAGGAAACAAAATTTTATAAAGTAGGTTCAGTTCTGTGTGTACTAAGTACTTGATAATACATCCATTGTCTGCTAATTGTTTTAATTTCTTATTACATACGATTATTTAACCTAGGTAATTAGATTTATTTTTAGATAGATAATATTTTTACAATAATGATTTATAAAATGTTTCTTTATGCGGTTAAGTAATTGACATATATTTAATTAATCACGAATCGCTGCGTTTTGTTCTTTTTATACCGACGTCTTTCAAAAAAGAGGATGTACTATGTTCGTCTGTATGTATTTTTTTGTGTATATTCATCGATATTTTCGCCAATTGTAAACCGATTTAAAAAAGTCTTATTTGGTTCGAAAGGATATAATAATAAATAAATAAATATTTCTCTATTGTACACAGAAACACATTACAGAAACTATACAATATGCTGTACAATGGCGGCCTTATCGCCTTTATGCGATATCTACCAGGCAACCTTTGGATGGACTGGATTATTCTAGAAATAGGAGTATGGTCGGTGGTGTATACAATACAGTACATACATTGAAATAAATAATAGCAATATAGAAAAGAAACCTACAGATACTATAATTAAAAATATACACAAATAATGATACATCTTATAAATATACATACTTATATATTAATACCTAAATACATATTATATATACCAATGTTAGCTAACATAAGGAAATATAATGTTGATAAACAAGATTTTTAAATATGGGAAGGGATTTAGCCTGTCTAATAGCAACAGGCAGTTCGTTCCACAGCAGGACAGCTCGTAAAGTAAATGATTTAGTATAGGAAAGGTTGGAGTGGGTAAAATATGTGGGCATAATTCCAAGATTGTCCCATTTAAATTGTATTGAAATCAGCTCAGCCTTTTTTTGTTAAATCATCAATAATGTACATGTATGTCACATCGCTTTGTGCAAACAATTCGAATTCTGTACACGGTGGAAATCGGTGTTGCGATTTTATTATTATCAATACGCATCCGCGGATATCGCTTAGGTATTCTTGAGAAAAAAAACCCTCACTCAGTAGATAAGCTAATGAAATAATGCAGTAAAGGTAACGTCCACAAGTGGTATATTATTCAGAGAAAAATCGAACCAAAATGATATATACATCATTTGAAAGTTTGTTTATAGGCTTTTCAAAAATATTTAATTTAGATTTTTCCATCTCTCCATTTTTTTAAATGTAAAGTGTTTCTATCGTTATTTTACTTCCATTCGTAGATGATTCTTCCACATTATTAATCTCTTAATTTGCTAAAATTAAAAATTATAACCGACCAATGTGACCAGTTAGTAGGTACAATGTGACAAAAAACACAAAAAAAGTGTGTCTAATTGGTAAAAATGCTTTTATTTAACAATTTGGAGGTTACTTAATCAGGGTTGATAGAGATAAACTACCTATTGAGCCAAATATATTAATATATCTTAATAAATTCAAAATCAATTTTTAAAAAATCGGAGAGTTCTTTTGTATTTTTAACTGATGATAGACTCAAAAAAATATGTACATCCTTGAAATGTAACTAGTGTTGTGGTTTGAATTTTTGATTATTATTATACCAGCCTCCATACATTTTGTGGACATGTCCTTTTTAAAGTAATTGCAACTTCGTTCTATCCTCATCAGTCATTGATCTAAACTTCTCAGGTCAAGTTTAAAATCTACTACTGGTTACCAGCCATCCTTCAACCATGTAGATAACTATTCGCATTACGTGCACGTGATTCAGTAATTTCATCAGTCATTAACACTGACTGCTGAGATTAACCGGCACGGACATGGCATGTCTACCGCGGGCCAGTCGGCGCTATTTCAAGGTAAATAGGTAACTATTTGATCTCTTTAGATAGTTGACCGCGGATATTAACGCGCGTTTTCATTGTCTCCCGATATGGCTAAAATATTCATTCTTTATCAATGACTTATATGGATAAATAATAAAAACCGGGCAAGTGCGAGTCAAGCTCGCACACCAGGGGTTCCGTACAAATCCAGAAAATTTCACAAAATTGGGATGTAAGTTGTTAAAATCTTTAATCTCTAAACTATAATCATCGACAAAACAGTTTTTTTTCAACGCATACTGTGTGAATCTAGGCCCTATTTTTTTGTGATTTAAATAAAAATGTACGGTTTTGTGTACTCTGAGACAATGCTTCTCGCCAAATTTCACAGTTCTATGTCAACGGGAAGTACCCTGTAGGTTTTGGTTTTTGTGAGTGTTGAAATATGCGGTTTACGACATAAACGGGTCTAACTTTTTTATACGATACCTGAGAAATTTTTCTTTTATACAACTGCAAGAAACCATAGATATACGTATTCAGTTTAAATTTCAACTCGATATCTTTATGCGTTCCCGAGATAAAGAGACGGACAGACGGACAACAAAGTGATCCTATAAGGGTTCCGTTTTTTCCGTTTGAGGTACGAAACTCTAAAAATTACGAAAGGAAAGGCAACTGTAAATTTTTACAAGCGATTGTAGAGTTCAAGCATTTCCTGACCAAAAACTGAATGTTTTTTTTGTGTATCAACAATAAAGTCCTTTCTAAATGATTCATAACTTTACTGGTTCTTAGGCTTGTATCAAGCTCAGGCAGCATAGTAATTGAGTCATAATTTATATTTGCAGCTAATTTAGGCTTGCCGCGGTGTTTCCGTAAATTCCGCCTGTATGTAAGGTACTTAGTTTAATATGAGTTCATTCATTTTACTGTAGGTACATGTGGAAAGAATGAACGGATTTCACCTAAAATAGGGCTATATGCGCAATGCTAAAGAAAAAAATAACGAGCACCAAAGTTAGTTGTAAAATAAAACCGATATGTATAACCACAGTGTATAACCTACTTATCAAGATTTATAAAGTTTATTTTTTTGTTGCTGTTGAGAAAGTTTCCTTATTTCGTTGGCGGAAAAACGTGTTCTGTTCTAAAAAGTATATTTACTGTACTGTACCAGCCTTTTTAATAGTCCACTGCAGGACGTAGGCCTACCCACGAAGGGTGATTGGACCATATCCACCACGCTGGCCCAGTGCGGGTTGGTGGATTCCCGTACGCCATCAAATTTCTTCTACAGACGTACGCAGCTTGCCTCACGATGTTTTCCTTCACCGAAAAGCCAGTGATATGAAATTCCGTACATAAATTCGAAAAAACTCATTGGTACGGGACCGGGGATTCGAACCCACGACCTTACGATTGTAAGGCGGGTGTCACTACCTCTTGACCACCACGGCTCACAAAAAGTATATACATAAATGTAACAGACATAAATTGTGTCATGATTAGGTACTACTACGGTATTTTGTGTATTTGCGCATTGTTCTAGGTACTGAATAAATACTTAGTCACGTTAGACACAGTCAGCGTTCGGATGGCTGACTGCGGGTGGTAGCAGAGTGCTACTGTGGCTCGAACGAGATGGTAAATTGTACGGCTCGATTGTTTTAATCGTTTAGCAACATCAGAGGCATTTAGGTGGCTTAAAAAATCTGACACCAGGGCTAGCCACCCGAAATAAACGAACTTACTGACAAAAATACGAAGCCGTGGTGGTCTAGTGGTAGTAACACCCGACCTGCAATCGTGAGGTCGTGGGTTCAAATCCCGATCCCATACCAATGAGTTTCTTTGGAACTTATGTACGGAATTTCACATCATTGGCTTTTCGGTGAAGGAAAACATCGTGAGGCAACCTGCACACGTACGTAGAAGAAATTCGCTGGCGTGTGTAAATCCACCAACCCGCACTGGGCCAGCGTGGTGGAAATGGCCCAATTACCCTTCGTGGGTAGGCCTATGTCCTGCAGTGGACTATTAAAAAGGCTGGTACAGTACAGTAACGTAAAGCACTGACAAAAATTAACAATGGGCTCCAACAAGAGCCTGACTGAATGTCATATCGTGCTCTTAATTTTCGGTAAGGTTACCGACCAATTTGACGGAGCAGCGTGTTGCGTGATGCCGGCGTGTCGGCCAAATAACTTAGAATATGGCCGCACCCAGTGGGGTCAAAGGGACAGTTGCCCCTACAAAGTTGACAGTTTAAAGATTTGGCCTAATATTTTACTTAAAAATATAGGTTCATAAATTATTGAAGTGTGTCAATATTAGCTTTTCCTTCCTGTCTCTTTCTCGCTCTCTCTCCCTCTTTGCAAATATTTTTAGGGCTCCGCACCTCAAACGAAAAAAACGGAACCCTTATAGGATCACTTTGTTGTCCGTATGTCCGTCTATGTGTAAGTCAAGACTCTTTACTCGTATATCGGGAACGCGTAAAAATATCGAGTTGAAATTTAAACTGTATACGTATATAAACTGTATACGTATAGTTTCTTGCAGTTGTGTAAAAGAAAAACTTCTCAGTTATCGTTTAAAAAAGTTAGAGCCGTTTATGTCATAAAAAACCGCATATTTCGACAATCACAAAAATCAAAACCTACAGGGTACTAACCGTTGACATAGAACTATGAAATTTGGCGAGAAGCATTGTCTCATAGTACATATATAGGAATAAATCTCAAAACTGTAAATTTTTATTTAAACCACAAAAAAAAATAGGGCCACAAAATTCACAAAATATAGGTTTAAAATTCAACGTGAGTAAAGTTTTGTCGATGGTTACAGTATAGAGATTTTAACAACTTACTTCCCAATTTTGTTAAATTTTCTGGATTTGAACGGAACCCTAGATGCCTGACTCGCTTTTGTCCGGTTTTAAATATATTTATGGAGTAGGTATATCTCCAATATAGTTTTATGCCGCATTTCTCTTGATTTGCCCAAGCACTACACGAGTTCGATTTAGTACTTATCATCAAACACCGTAGGGAAAGTTTATTTCTCATGAAGCACTAATGCACACCCAATTGATGGGTACTAACAATACTTATTAACGTGTTGATATATGAAAGAGTTCAAATTGTATTGCCCCATTTAACATTTTAGTCAACTGTATAATTTGTGAACCAGTACCTATTCCAGAACAGGTATAGGCAGGTATTTACTGTTTGCGATCACATATTTATCAAATATCAAGTAGAAATTAATTTCAAGAATCTAACTCCTTAGCTACATTATTAAAATAAATTTACCCCTTCCCTTAATACGCACATGGTTTTTTTCTCGGATTATAACAAAGGCGAGTTCCACCGAACAATTTGGAACTAGCTATTGATTAACAAGTATAGCGATTTGATCATGACCTCATCTTGACAGAACCTATCGCGTGCCGAGTGATTTAAACTATCTGCTTTGTTTCCTTATGACTAGAATGAAAGGTCTCGGACATAGTTTATTTGTTGGATAAAAATTGACAATTATCAAGTAATTTTGTATTTCGTATGATTTGACCCGGAACATACTTACAATTTTCGTAAGCGTTATTGATTTTGCTTTATATGTCTCGTAAATTAAGCAATTTACTAAACCAGAAGCGTTTACTAATGTCTCAGCCTTTTAAGACTTTATAGTCGAGTAATGACATGGCAGGCACGAATAAACCTACTTTTCAAATGAGGTCCTATTATCATATCTCTGCCCCAAGCGTGAGGCTGTATAATCTCATTTCAAGGGTCAAATGTAGGGTCAAGAATCGACATTTGTAAATATCGTGCACTTGTTATTTCGTGAAATTGAACTGCTATTGTTATGGTTTGGTTTGGTCTAGTGATTCGAGATTATAGTCACTAAAAATGGGAAATGGGCGCTAAAAGAAATCATGTCGAATAGGGCTTACGCATCACAGACGGTGGTGAGCACGAAAAATTTTAAAATATAGGGGAGTATGCTAGCAGATGTCTGGTTGTAACTTCTACATATATTCTAGTTGTACTCATAATTTTGGTCAAGTTTTAATTAGAAATACTCAATTGAAAGATAAAAACAGTACCTTATTATACATTTTCTCGAAAACCGATGTTATTATTTTTGGAATAGGTGTTTTTTTTCAAGTTTCCGTAATAATAGTGGTCAAAATGATAAGTATATACCTACAATTACATTATAAAACTTACTTTTCATCTAAAATAGGTACTTACATCTTGTAAACTGCAAGCGTATCGATTTGTGGAAAGCAAACCTGTCATATTATATTAGAAATTATACTGAAGCATTTTTACGTGCGAGCAAGTGCCTTACGGGTGCCAGATGGATGCCAAACAGGGTCCAACATTTAATTTTATTGTATGTTTTTGTGGGTTCTAAGCTAAGTAATTTATGGTACCTAGACGGCTATCCGTATCCCGCCGCCCGCCCGCCGAGACAAGAACCATAAAGATTTTCTGGATTCAGTGCTCACCGTGATGTAGAGACCGATATAATGAATTACGCGATTGGATAATATATATCCACTGAGCCAAATTATTCAGTACTTACAATAAGTTGACTGAAATTTACGATTAAAAATTCTTCGAAATACGATAAATAATCAAATTTTCCGAATACCTATCCTCATGAATGTTTATTGTAGTAAATTGTAATTAAATTGGACACCTTATTGCTTGTCACTTAAAAAATCAGTGTTTCGATGAATACACTCATGGATTTTGGCTTTAAGTTTCACCGTTTAAAATAACCGAATTTTCCACAAAAGGTGATTTCTGCCAAAAAAGAGGTCATAAAAATATTGCCCAAATACCAAAAGCACTGGCTTTAAAACTACTTCTACCTATGAGTTTATCGTGATTCAACATTAAGGTGACCAATGGAAAGGTCTACGCAACAATGTCTCAAGAAGGAATTCGATCGTGGTAACCGTGCCAGAACTGAAGTAATATTTTATACGTATTTAGGCATTAAACATTACTAAAATAGCAGTAGCGACAAATGCCATTATAGAACACAAAGTCTGTTTAGGCTAACAATCACTAAATCCGCTTATTTTATGAGATATTTTGCTGTGTTATATCTTAGAAGGTTTTTTGCTGAGGACAAATAAGCTAATAATTTTGACAATTTTAAATTGTCAAATGTAGACTAGAATATAGAGCAACTATTTAAAATAGTCAACATAAAACTAGCCTGAAATAGCAAAAATTCCGGGGAGCGATTTTTTTTTTGTTTAACGTCGGAGGGGGTGGTAAAGGATTCGCCACCATCTTGTTTTAAAGTTCAATTTTTTCGTTTTTCTGAAATAACTCGTTAATTTTCAACTTTAGAGCAAAAATGATGTTATCCAAAGTTGTTGGAAATTCCGTTAATTTCTCACAAGTTTGGTCATTATCATTTTTACGCTAGGATCAATATTTGCAGAGTTATACTATCATGTTTATAAAAAAAATCGTAATGGGTGGAATTTTATTTTCAACTTTGGTTCTCGCACTTTTTTACTCCACGATCAATACTTTCGGATTTATACTCAAGTCGGAGGTGAAATTGTTTTTATTTATCATATATTTTAAATTTTTTTCGTTTAAAAAAAATCGCTCCCCGGATTTTTTTATTTTTTAATGGCTGCCCCGACTGGACTAAAAAGGCGGTAGGTAAAGCATGAAAGAATATAGAGTATAATTTATATAGAGAACAAATTATGCTATAATATTTTACAATAGAAGCTATGGACTATATGTATGGAATTTAAGGTTTATTTGTAGTATACGAAGTGTGGGATCAGATAAAGGTACAGAAACACGCATCTTTTATATCAATTCGACCGGTCATTTTGGATATCTCTATATGGAAAATCTGTCTGTAGAGCCTACACTACAACTAAATTGAAAATCGTAAAACATGAAAATGTAAGTGATTTACCCCGCATAAAACTATCAACTCCCAACTAAAACCTTGCATAAGAAAATAAATTACATATAAAGAACTTCCTAAAATTCGTGACAGTAGTTAATTGGTCATGGGTTATTGATAATGGCGGATATGCTAAGGATACGAGAAAAGAGTGGGCGTTACAAAGAATTAGGTTATCGGTTCATTAATCAATTTAAGGCAGATCATGGAAATGATTTGTTAAGACATTACTTACGAGGTCAAATATGAATTATGAATGTATTATTTACCTACACAAAACCACAATGGTTATTACGAATAGGTACACTTGTATTAGAGGTTACAAAGAAATATTTTATTGCCTATGTACAATTTTAATTATAGGTACGAGTACGTACTATGTGCTTTAAAATACCTACCTGATTATATTAGGCGTTAAGCTTATTTGCGGAATTTCATGTACAGGCGAGTTGTTGGATTCACACGCTATCGAATTCCTGCTAAAGACATATGCAGGTTGCCTCACGATCTTATTCTTCACCGAAAAGCCAGAAGTCTATACGTACATTGATTTTATTCATTCATTAAATTATAATGAATTAATTGGTAGGTACGGAGTGTGATTGAACCCACGTTTCACTCTTATAAGCTGAGCGTTCATCCATTTCATAAATAATAATATATTTTAGCTAGATCTTTATTCTTCAAGCCACAATACCTACTTAGTAAAGTAGCCGCAGGGTAAAGATCAGGCAAGATAACATTTAAACCTCTGAAAATGGTGCGCCAAGACCACCTTTCTCAAAATAGTCACGAATATGCATATTGCCGCTAATTTCTGCATTTCACTTTAATTAAACCCCAAAAAAGGTTTGCATGAAAGTTGTTGGGATTACTTGTTACTTGTTGTTGCGGGCCTTTTCCACAATTGAGCCCTCCAAAGGGCCCGTTTTATGTAGGTCGCCCGGCTGCAGCTAGTTCAGCCACCCGGTGTCCTCCAGGAAGTCCAGCAGCTCGCCAACGCCGGCGCAGGCCTCCCGGAGTGTCCTCGGTGCCCCGAGGAATTTCTTGCGTTGTTCCGCCACACTGCTGCATTCAAGCAGCATATGCGCGGTTGTTTCTTCTACCTCCATGCAACCTCTGCACAGAGGGCTGTCTGTAACACCAATTTTAAACAGGTGCTTGTTTAGAGAGCAATGTCCCGTGACTACTCCGGCTATGAGTCAGAGTTTGTCTCGTTTAAGGTTCAGCAGGCGTCGGGAGTATCTCGGATTTAATTCCGGGAAAGCTTCCTTAGACTGCTTACAACCCTCAGTACTTGCCCAGTATTCCTTGTGTTGTCTAGCTGTGTGTTGGCGTATCCAGGATCTGACTTGGCTGAAGGGCAAAGGGATCATCGGTCCAGGCCCTACAGGGCGCCTACCTGCACCTCTCCTGGCTAGCTCGTCCGCCGCGTCATTTCCTCTGGACCCGCTGTGTCCTTTGATCCATTGGAGAGTGACTTTATTTTTCTTACTTACTTCTTCCAATAGATCATGACACTGTAAGGTTAGCCCTGAGGAGTGTTCATATCGTTGTAGTGCCTTGAGCACCGCAGCACTGTCTGAGAGGATTCTAATATTGTAATCGGTTACCTTTCTGTTGAGTACTGCTGTTGCAGCCTGGATAATACCTACACATTCCGCTTGGAAAGTTGAGTTGTTTTCACCCAGGGTTGTTGCGATGTGTATATTCAGGTCTTCAGAGAATGTACCTGACCCTGTACCTGTTTCAGTTTTCGAGCCATCCGTGTAAATCCTCACTTCTTGTATACCTGAGCTGTCACTTTTTTCTTCATGCAGCTGTATTGAGTAGCTCTTTGTGAAAATGAGTTTTTTAGGCACCCTGTCATAGACCGATAGAATTTCTCGGTTGCAATTTGCAAATTCCTCAATTACGGTGGTGTGTGTTGCTGTTTTGTCATGTACCCAAAGGTTTAGTGATAGTAGTCTGTAGGCAGCTGCTCCTGCTTCTTGCTGTATGAAGAGATGCAGCGGCATCTGCCCCATGAGGGCTTCTAGTGCCGCAGTGGGTGCAGATCACATGCAGCCCGTTGTAGCTATGCAAGCTGTTCTTTGCAGTTTCTCTAGTTTTTTGTTTACAGTCACTAGTTTGGTTCTGGGCCACCAAACTATTGCCCCATAACATAATGATGGTCTTACCACGGTATTATAAAGCCATTGGGTTATTTTGGGTTTCAAGCCCCAAGTTTTACCTATCATTTTGCTGCACTGCCAAAATGAGATCGTTGCTTTCTTTATTTTGTTGTCCACATGTTGTGTCCAATTCAGTTTTTTGTCTAATGTGATGCCCAGATATTTCACATCTTCAGAGAGTTTCAGTTGTTTACCATAAAAGGACGGTAAAGTGTGTGGTCCGAGGTTCTTTTTATTTGTAAACATTACTAGTTCTGTTTTCTCTGGGTTGGCAGATAAACCGTATTCCCTGCACCACTTTTCCACAATTTTCAGTGCATGGTTCATAAGGTTACAGGCTACACTCGCAAAGTGTCCCGATATCAGGATTGCCAAGTCGTCTGCGTAGCCCACTGTGAGGAATCGCTGCGCATTAAGTATAGTGATTAGTGTGTTTATTATCATGTCCAGTTGTTGGGATTGGTTAGGAATAAAAAATCTCTTTCGCTCGTCTATAATAAGTTAATAGCTACCCGTCCCGTCTTCTCCCAATTACGGATTAAATAAGTATTCTAATAGATATTGAAAACTGCATTGAAATCTGCTGTGTAATTTAAAGAACCTAATCGTATACAGAGACAAACACAAAAAGGCCACTTTGCTTTACAACAAGTAATTTTTTCTCAAGGAAGAGTACTCTACAGCTACACTTTATCAGCCTTTGATAGTATTATGATGAACGTAAGCTCACCCACCAAAGGGCCAGGAGCGAGGGCGGACAAGGAAAGGTAATTAATAGTATATACACCGTATTATTTTTGGGCAGTTACTACATTTCCACTTTTGCTAGTGTTACGAAGGTTAAACCTATAATTTTCGAAAGAGTTCGCATTGAAAGGTCTTCTGATGAGATTTCAGCTATTTTCTTAAGTGGTACTTGTAGAGATAGAGTGGATATTTATTGTTGGTTTTAAACGTTCGCGAGCTGAACACATTATTATTATATACTACGGGACTAATCGCGCACTAAAATTACGAAATAAATAAATACCTCCTCATCTCGACGTTTCGGCCGATTTGCATCGACCGTGGTCACGGGTAGACTCCCCGTTTATTTATCTCGTAATTTTAGTGCGCGATTAGTCCCGTAGTATACACATATAATACTAATATTTATTGTTGTGTTTGAAAAAAAAACTATTTCCTTTAATTATTAAAAAAATAATTTATGTAATACCTAAACATTTTAATTTGTTTTTATGGTGACATCGGAAAAATATCATGAAACTATTATCATTTTATCCCTAGATCACATTTCTTTTGAATTTGAGATAAAATGTACTTTAAATCACGTTGGAACTAAAAAATCTCAGATCTTTCATCAACATTATATCAATCTACAAGGCAATAAATCATACTCGTTCCATTCTCATGATCCATTACGCAAATAGTAGACAAAAGCTTACGTATGTACGTCTTGCAATGTCCAAATCAAGTTCAAGTATAACACCATTCAGTGATTGTGACGTTGGCACTCATGTAACTCTTATCTTAGCATTGATCAATTAGATAAGACCGCCTTAGCCATGAACGGCTGAGCCAATAGAAGAATGCCATATTGCAATATGCTAATATATTCTAGTTCTAATAAAACAATGCCTATCTATTTACTATCTTGATTGTGAACACTATGTGGTTATTAAAAGTCGTTTTTTGTGGCAACTAAATCTATTTACCTAGCAGGAAGTGAATTATGTTTATTCTAATCATTTTATAATCTTACTGTCGAAATAAAAGCTGGTTCTAACATTTTTAATTTTGTATTATATGAGAAAATAATATTTTTGTTACCAATGAATATTGTCCGTAATAATAAACAGCCTGGGACCTTTTTTTAAACTTCGCACGCCTTGGTAATACGGAACCTATATGAAGTATTCGCAACTTCCATAGACAACATAGAGTTTTTCTATAAAATCGGTGAAAGGTCCGTATACTTTCCCAGGCGTTCAAATTTGAAAAATAGAGCCTCTGGCTTGACCAATTTAAAGTTGAGTGGTGTAGTAGTTATTATTATCTGCTATTTATAATTATAAACTATTAATACCTGCACGTGTTGAGCTTAGATAAAAAATGGTCTTGAGGGACGTGAATTAAATTAAGTACAATGTAAAAATAAAATCCTATTTACTGTCAGAAAAGCTCAATCACCTAACATATTTAAAAATCAGGTGAGTAACCATTACCTCGCTTCGTTAACTTTGTAACTGTCGTTGTTGTTTTATGTAAGTAGTATATAGTAATTTATTATGTATTAGTTTATTATTTAGTCATAGGTTTCTTTTATAATTTGTAAGTACTGTTTTTTTAATTTTAGGTACCTATATTTATTATTAGTATTTTAAGTATTTATATCAATTTTATTAGTAGGTATGTATGTATGTTTATGATGTATAATCAAATTTGTATTTTTAATTAATGCGCACCCCGTCCATTATTTCTGTCCTCTCCATCCTAAGGTTGCCTGGCAGAGATCGCTATCAGCGATAAGGCCGCCCATTGTACCACTGTTTATGTATCTTTGTTCCTTTATTTTGTTTATTTCTTGGTGTGCATAAAAAGTTTATCTATCTGTCTATCCTATTATCAGAATTTTACAAACATTTAATATAATTGTTGATAGGGGTTTTAGAAAAATCATATGTACGTGAATATGGACATGGTGATAAAATAAACTTAAGTGATGATGGTCACTCTGAGATTGCTTGTTGATATGTCAAATTTTTGTGAATGTCACATTATAAGAAAGATCTTATTTCTCTGAATATTTATGAATGGTTATATTACTAAGGGCATATTCAGAGAGCTTGTGATTAATTAACAAAATTATCGTACCTACTTATTGAGTTATCGCCTCATACTGATGATTAACTGATTGTATTACTTGTTTCTCATCTACTGAATGTTCTAAACTAAAACATAATTAACAAAAATATATAATTTAAGGAAACTCTGCCAGTGTGTTCTGAGCCCTTAGTCCAGGTTTTGCGCAGTTTACTTAAACTTCCGCGTTCGCGTGCGGCTCCATATATTTTGGTTAGTTCTTCCTCGCTTCCGCCAGGGGCGCTGTACAAAAATGTATAGAGCCATACAGAAACCACTACAGTTTCAATTTACGTGTAAACCTGAACTAACCCCTCTGTACTACCCGTAATACTGGACTCATTGCCACGTTGTAGCGAATTCAGCATCTATGTTGTATGTCCTTTAGTAGTTTTGATTTTAGATTTGCATTAAAAATAGTAGTTTATTCTGACATGACCAGAGAATAATGCGACTGTTTCAATTAGTGTCAAGCTCACATTATCTTATACTAGCCAAGACCTTGTTTTTTATGAATTAGATAACGAGATGTAGAGATTATAATGCTCTGTAAATGATTCATTGAGTTACCGGATCTTATTTAACTACGTGTATTTTTATTGAAGGTTGAAAGTTAGCCTATAATTCTTTTGTGTTGTAAACAGATATCTTTAATTTCGGGGAACTTAGATGTAGAACGTACTAAATAGGAATTTACAAAATGAGATTACGCACACATCATTTTAGTTTTGTTATTTAAGTTCCATGTTTAATAAATAAATCAGCCGACTAAATAGAAGTTTTCAATTTGAGTGTACTTTTTGTATCTTCTAAGCGATATTTTAGGAAAAGTGAATTGATACGCGGCTCTAGTAAAAATGAAAGAAAAAAGTGGTTGAGTGCCGCTGATAACATTGTCTATGAAAAAAAATAAAAATATTTTGGGACATCTTACACACGGCCTCTGACCCCAAACAAAGCAAAGCTTGTGATATGGCTGCCAGAGACTGATATACTACATATACTTATTTTTAAATACAAACTTATATAGATAGTAACTAAATAACACCCAGACACAGGAGCAAATACTTATGTTCATCACATAAATATTTGCCCTGGGTGGGGATCGAACCCACGCCTCTTTGATCCAGAAGTAAGGGTCGGTAACCACTGAGCCACCGAGGCAGTCGATATAATTTAATTTAATAATGCATTATCATTATTACTATTGCTTTAGCAATAAATCGATTGAGAGTATTTAAATACAACAACAAAATATGATAAAAGCTTTTCGCCTCTACCTAAATTAAATCTACGTTAAATTGTAGGTCCCGGTTGTTTTAACCGTTTAGCCATGTCAGAGGCCTTCAGGCGGCCTGAAAATTCTGACACCAGGGCTAGCCACCCGGCCTATACGAACTTACTTACTTACTTACCTCTACCTAAAAAAATCAACTGAAGTCCATCGCAAGATCTGACAGAGACCCATGGAAAGAAACAAAAAAAGTGTAATGTAATGTTGCTATATGTGTTTTTGGCAATTTAAATAACAAATCTCTGACTACTTATCTAAATAGCCCGTTCAATTATTCTATTACACCGTAAATCTCTCGATTATTCTATAAAATTTTGGTCGACATAAATTGGCTTCCATACAAGTGGGCGATAGAATCGACCACCCAAGGCGCCTTTGCTAGTTCCTGGTCCCCGATAGTATCAATTTGTTGCTGGCAGCCTGCTGGGACGGATTGTTAGCTTTTATAGCTTTTAGAACCTATTGCTAGGGTTTTATGTAAGTGCTCGGTGTATTTTTCCTATCTAATTGTATTTAGAATTCTATTACTATTACACAAAGGTAAAGCGGAACAAAATCACGTCACGATGTAAGTTGATAGCTCTTTGCTATACCTATACACTTACTATTTATGCATTGGATAATTTTCACACCATAATCAAGCTGTATCGAAAGAAGTCTTGCGGCATTATGAACACCAACTTATATTCTAAGCTTATTTGCCACAAGAGTTGTTGTAAAATGACTTGAAAAAAGTATTAGAGTAGTAAAAGTGTTATAGCATAGTTAATAAATTTCTGTTGAGTTTAGGAAAACTGCACAAGCCTAGGGTCACAGGTATGCTGTACTTACCCAGGGTCATTCGTGGTCAGTGACCCTCCCTTTCACGGCAAGGTGAGACCTGCCAAATTACTATCCTTTCAGCTATCTGGTTCCTGGTTAAACCTCAGCGTAGAGATCCCATTTTGCGAATGGTAAAAGGATACTTACTACTAAGTTCATCTCCTGCCATTCTACGGGATATAGATTATTATTTACTATCGATACTTATTGATATTCATATTTATTTATACGCAGTATTCTATTTATATTCACAGTATTGTATGCTGAGGATATTTCGGTACCATGACTGCGGTAGATGTGCCTTAGATGGCATTTTGAACCGGTTGTAATGATCTTGGTTACACTTATTCACATTTTTATTAGACAAATTATTATAGTCATTGAAATTAATTTAATTGTAGGTTTCATCCTGAAATTTAAGCTAAATTGTCAAGTGGTTCGTGTTACTAAAAATTGGAGTGTCTAAAATTTCAATATAATGTAAAACGTAAATAAATAAATAAAAAATAAAAAAGCCTTTTTATTTCTTACTACAAAAAATTACAATAGACAATAGACAATAGACAATAGACAATATTTTATTGACGAAAACAAAACACAGAAAATACAGCAACAAAGATTGTAACTAGACTAAAAACTAACTGAACTACCTAGTGTTTTATTTTCGTCACCAGCCGGTCCCATCTCAGCATGATGCTGGTTATATTATACAACCAGCGCTGGTCTTCCGTCAAGACCGGCAAGTGACGTCGCGTACAATTTGCGGCTTCCTTCTAACAAACACTAAAAATAACTAACATTAAATCAAAGTAAATACCACAGGCAAAAAACCAAAACATTAAAAAAAAACAATTTAGAAACTTTCAAAAGAAAACTAAAATTAAACGGTAAGTAGAATACTTTTTTTTTTTTACCTTTAACAGCTCTATGTTTTATATAATACTTCTGTCGTTCTTTACAAGTTCCTCGCTTCTTTGGTGCGACAGCATGAAATTTCTAAGTTTAAGTCTAAAACTGTTTATACTTTGCAGGTCCCTTATTGGCGGAGGAATGTTATTCCAGCACTTCGACGCAGCATAGCGAAAGCTCCCTCTGAAAGCTGCAGAGCTGTGTCGCTGTGTGCGGAGCTGCGTCGAGCACTGCCGGGCTGGCATTCGACTCGGCTTCCATGACAACTTGCTGTATAGATACTCTGGAGTTTTGTACTTTATGACGCCGAACATGAGACATGCCAAGTGAAGCTTCCGACGATGCGTCATTTTTAAGAGAGCGTGCTTATTAAGGAAAGGAGTTACGTGTGACCTAGGCGGTATTTCGAAGCAAAAACGAGCGCATGCATTCTGAACCCGCTGGATGAGTCTTTTAGTTTTTGCTATCAACCTTGGACCAAAGACTGTATCCATATAATTTAATTTGGAGAGTATAAGTGACTCAATTAATTGGATACGTAACTCTTCTTTTAAGAAATGTCTAATTTTGTACAGCACTTTTAATTTGTAGAAACAACTTTTCACGCAGTTCGCAATGTGATTTTCATAGCGCAATCTAGCATCCATTTGAAGGCCCAGATTTCGCGCTTCGAATACGCGCTCAACCGGCTCATCCATAAGCATGACACTCTCGGTTGGATTGAAGCGTTCTAGTTGATGCTTAGAGCCAAAAACCATATATTTTGTTTTCAACGGATTCAGAAGCAAGCAATTATTAGCAGACCACAACACAATCCTCTGAAGATCCTCATTTATTTTGCTAATGGCTATATCGACATCCTGAGGATTACATGAAATATATATCTGGATGTCATCCGCATAAATATGTGCTCTGCAATGTCTTATTTGTCTCACTACATCGGCTGAGTACAAAGCAAAAATTATAGGCCCGCTGATAGAGCCCTGTGGGACACCTCTTTCCACAGGCATATTTCCTGAGACCGATGTAGAGCCATCGGCACGAGTGAGCTTCACTGACTGATAACGGCTAGACAAACAGCTGTTGAACCAATTTTTAGCTTCACAATCGAACCCGTAGTAACTTAATTTTGAAAGGCAAAGATTTATATTTAAACAATCGAATGCACGGGAAAAATCGAGTAATACTAAGATTGTACACATGCCTTTATCCCGTGCATCGAGGATATTATCTGTGACATCTAGCAAAGCCGTTGTAGTGCTACGGCCTTTCCTGAACCCCGACTGGACCTCCGGTAAAATATTATTCGTTTCCAAAAACTCTGTCAATTGCATACATACAGCCCTTTCCAAAATTTTAGATAAACAAGGTAATATACTTATAGGCCTAAGATCTTTTAAGTCGACAGGGTTGGATATTTTCGGTAAAGGCCGCATACATTACATGAGCAAATTTAATCCTAGTTATCTATATTAATAAGGACCCCTCCGCGGGTGAAGGCCTCCTCCAAGGAACTCCAGCGTCCTCTGTCCTGAGCAGTTTGTAACCATCTTGAGCCAGCCGTTTTTACAATATCGTCTCCCCATTTTGTTAGCGGTCTTCCTCTGTGGCGTTTGCCACTAGGATCGCACCATCTTGTCACTCTTGAAGTCCAGCGCTCATCAGACATTCTTGCCACATGCCCCGCCCATTTCCATTTCAGCTTTTGAGCAAAGTTTAAGGCATCGGTAGCTTTAGTTGTGCTTCTTATCTTTGTGTGTCTTATTTTATTATTTTTTCTAACCTAAGCATACTCTTTTCTAAACCCCGTTGACAAATTATAATTTTTCTTTTTATTTTGTCTTTGTATTTCCGATATAAAACGTAAAAAAGTTTAATTAATCCAATATTGTTATTGGTCTAAAACTCGTCGGTCTGAAATCTTTTTTCACCTACCAATTTATTCTTTGTAATAAAATAGCATCTCTAGCTTAAGTATGTATTTTTATTTAAACTTTTATAAACCTGTTGATTAGTTTTTAGAAACCGATGAAATGTTATACGACCACTTTCTACTGGCGATGCTGTTTAATTTAGGTGTCTAGATTATCATTACGAGCACATGGCATAGCCTGGAGACAGCATAAATACCTACAACAGCGAGCTGAATTCTAATTGGAAGAAACACGATATTGTTACTTAGAAATGAAAAAGGAACAACTTGATTGGTTTGCTGTTTATTTATAGTCATCAGCAACGAGTGGTCAGCAAAATGACTGTTTATTAATATAAACGGAGTTAGGTATAAATTTTCACAGCTGGAATGTTCTATGTTTTGTTATGAGTAAGACATAAAATGTGTACCTATATGACAATTTTTTTTAATAAGTTCCTGATAGTATGAAAAAAATAGTAAATAAAAATAAATAGTAATATAGTAAATTGAATTAAGGATGCATTTTTTTTTAAATCACGGAAACTTAGACCAAGTCATTGCTAAGGAACTACATTTATCTGAACTAAGGAAGTTTTGAGATATCAATTCATAAATTTTAATGTTTTAGGCTGGCCTCAAATTCTATACCTAATAACACTTTGCTGATCAAAACTCTAAACAAAACTTGGCTCTGTAGCTGATTGTTCTGATTCACTCCAAATAAAAGACTTTCGTTTTCATTTAAAAAGCTAATGCAGTGTTTAACTAAACTATGGGATTCTTCACATTCTTACATAAGTCTTTCATTGAAACGAATTAGCAAAATTCTCACATAATGCGTGCTTATCGTCATTTAAAAGCATTTCTTTTGAAAAAGTTTCATTTAGAAATTTATCTTAACATGCTGTTTTAAATCTCTTTAGTAAAACAAAGGTACATTCAACTGTGTGAGATTGCTCTCACACTGCCTTATATTTCAAATTTAAATTAAGCTAATCAACAGTGTGTTGTGTGATGTTCCGAGACTCTAGACTTGCTTTAATTATTCTAAGAGATTGAATCAGAAATGAGGAGATTCGAGCATTTAGTTTTTCACCAACTCGATCTCGAACCATTGATTACAATATGCTGTAGAGATGTCTTGAGATGAAGAACATATATTTTAAGTTATTACTTTAGTCATAATTATGCCCAACTTATATTAAGGTCAACCCTGAAATTACATGCATATTAAGTGTATCTCTGCTCCACTTTACTGAATCTTTAGTATTTTGTGGAATGTGGATACACTAGGCTTACTATAAAGTGTATGGTACCCAATGTGCCGTGATTTCAATGTTTTTGGCCGACGAAACGGAGGAGATACTCAATTTGACGCATATACAGCCTTGGCCAAAAGTATTAGGCACCCTGTATTTTCACTCTATCTTCTAAACTAATTTCACTCCATTTGGCATTTTTAACAAATATAGGTGTCAATTTAATCACATCAACAGGTATGAAAGCTTGTTTACTTGTTAGAGTCCAGAACACAAGTGACCAAATATTGACTGATGAGACCGAAAAAAAACCGAATTCTTTATTTTCGGTCACCAGGTGTTTTATGACCTTAACAAAGAGTAGCTTGATATTCTAAGAAGTTGTTTATGACCTCAGTAAGTCATTTAAGATAAGCACTCAGTTATTGGTTAAGTAGTAAACATGCATTTTGATTTTTAAAGGTGCCTTATACTTTTGGCCAAGGCTGTATACTCAAAGGTACATTTTATGTATAATCACGCATAACTTTTCACATAGTGGTCCGATTTTGATCATTCTTTTTTATTGGAAAGGATAGACTTCGAAATTGATACCATTTAAATTTTATCGAAATCGGCTGAGCCTTTTTTTATAAATCATCAATAATGTGAAATATGCTACATCGATCTGTGCGAACTTTTCGTGAATTCTGTACACAGTTGAACTCGTGTTAGACCACATCCTATCTAATTTATTTAATGTAAAATTACAACTACTGACTGAAATGATTGATAAGTATTTATGATATTAAAAATAATACAGACACCTACCGGACCTGTTTGATCTTACATAAATCAACTTAATCAATGTATTGTTGATTGGTTTATTGTAAGTTAAGCGGATGCATTAAAATAACGTGTAAGTACTCGTAGGTACATAAACTCGAGCTAGGTTCACACGGAATATCGACTATATCGTGTACTTGTTACAAGTTATCTATAAAGTTGATTGAATTTGTTTATAATAATAAAACTAGCATGTATTACTGCCTAAAAAGGTCCATAGAATGAAAATAAAATAAAAGCTACGTCATAACTATTCGGAGTATTTAGTACTCCATCCTCAGGGAATATTCATCAAAAATTAAATATGTGCATATAACTGATGACCGATGGGGTCGAATAGTTCTCGAGTGGAGATTCCGTATTGGCAAGTGCAGCGTGGGACGTCTAATTAATTACTAATTAATTTAATCATAATCATTATTATTCTGGTTTAAAATACCATCAATCAGAACAAAATGATTTTATTCTTTCACTAATGATAGTAGTATTTTCAATCAAGTATAAGAGATTTTTGCCGAAATTCGAGGTAGATTTAATTGAAGAATTGCCATGTATTAAATAAAAACGATAAGAATTTTAGATTAATAAACATAAAAACTAGGTACAAATATTTTATTTTTCTTTATAAAAAAACGTAATGTGTTGATCCAATACTTTATTGTTTTTGTATGAAAGACTTTGTATTTTTATGTGAACGCACTCTTTCTCTTAAATGAAGTAAATGCTATATTTTATTTTAAAAGTAAACTGTTGTCTTAAATCTAGTAAACGCTATTTATTCCATCTAAGATAATCATATGACGTCAGTGAAGAAAACTGGTTTTCTTAAATAAAAATATCATTATTTTAAATTAAATAGTTACTAAGCCCTTGGATTAAACTAATATTAGTTTAACATAAAGTGATATTTCTAAGAACACGATATTTTGTATATAAAAGGATTCATGCTTTCGGATATATATGAATTTATATTTGCTTGACCTAAAGATTTTTGCTTTAATTGAAGAAATCCTTTTTTACCGTGTACCCACATGGCTTGGGTTGTAGACCATCTGTCAGTCAGTCACTCACGCCGAAGCCTTTTATTCACAGATATCTGAAAATTGGAACGTGGATGTGTTGTACAACGTAAAGACGTAGTAAGAACAGATTTTTGAAAATTCGATCTCTAAAGGGGTAAAACGTTTTCCGTTGGATCAAACTTTTTAAAAAATAAAAATTAAAAATACAATTTATTCAATATTTGTGATTTTTGCATCCTGGAGGGCCCGATAAAATTCCAAAGTTGGTAAAACGAAACATCAATTATCTCCAACTGGCTGAATCGATAGGCATAATATTTGGTATTGGAGAAGTTTATAATATGTAACTATCATACTGGAGTTAGAGATATCTTGAAAAAAAAGTCCTATTTTTTCGGGATAGCTATAATCATCAAAAAATAAAATGTTTTGACGAAACAATTTGAACTGATTTAAATGCGATTTGGTATAAGAGTACTATAAACCATTACACAAATCAGCACATGGGCTACTGTTATCTCGAAAATAGTTCCTTAGGAACTGTTTACACTATATAGTAACAGGAACTATTGAATTAAAAATGAAATACAAAATAATGTAATCAAAAGAAATTTGGTTTAAAAATAACCTACAGATTAACTAGGACATGGGCTACTGACGTCCTGGAAAACATCAGTGATTCCATCGGAAAAAAAATATGTTCATAACAATTCAAAATTTGGTAGAGAAGAAGCATACAATATGCATCAATATAGCAACTTTTATTACCATGAAGACCCCTAAAGAAACCGATACATTTTATTGGGCTCCCTAAGGATAGCCAAAATTCATAAAAGTAATAATAATAAGTCAAAACGGGTACATCAATTCTAATGAATTTTTGTATGGAAGTAGACAACAACACAAATAAGCACACTAATAACACGGACACTATGAGTTCCTTGGGATATCAACTTTTAAAAAATCGTAAAAACCTTTGAAATGATATAAAACTTTGTTTAATAATAGTCTCCCTGCGAGATTGCAGTAAAGTTAAACGCAGGCCTTATCGGGGGCTATTTTTGTTTTAAGTAAGTACTAAGACGACGCGCGCCAATCCGCGGGCTATAATTATTTTAACTAAATAATATTTTGAAGAAAGCGCGTGCCAAACCAGACATAATTATTTTAAAGAAGAACCTACAAAATAGTGCGGGCAAATAACTGCAGGCTATTATCATATTGTAAGTACTAAAACAAACTGCGGGCTGTTATCATATTAAGCAAGTACAAAGACAACGCGGTCGAATCCGCGGGCATTAAGCTAGTCGTAAATAAGACCTTACTCATGTATACTCTATATAAAGTAATAAAATTACTTTATAAGTACTACCTTGTAAGGAACAAGAATTAAGCAAGTCACTAAGTACGAGTCAACACTTAGTTCGACAGCTATTTTATTATTATAAGGTAGACAAAAATGTGAATCAGATTCGCGTACTGAGGATTCCGTATAAAATTGTTCAATATTTTGTTTACTTTGATATCTCAACTTTTTAGTTACAATATTGATTGATTAACTCTTTCTTGATTGACATACAGAGAATTATATCAAAGACATCAAATAAATTAAAACTGGTGTTAAATAATGCGTTTTTGTTTAATTAGTGCGTGTCTTTCAATCCACTTATTTAGAGATTTAATTGTCTCGCTGAACACTAGTTCAGCAAGGTAATTAAATTAATGAAAAAAATCAAGCCTGCATGTTGAGCAGCAAATTGATTTTCAGTTTTAATCAAATCAGATCATTTTCATCAACTGATTTGCGTTTGACCAATTTCCATAACAAGTAGCAAACTATTAAAAGGAAGAAAAGTCAAGATTTTACAAGTTTCTGTTTAGTGGTAGACAAGAAAATTTGAATAAACATGGCTTTTTGTGGTAATGGTATTTTTTTCGTTGAATTTTTACCCAAAAACGTATCGGGGCACTGTTCAGAAAGTACAATGTTTTGTTCACAGAACCCTAATAAGGTTACTTAAGTCTTACAAAGTTTTCATAAAAGGTTGCACGCGGTCAAGAAATGGCATTGCAAGGTTGTCGGAAAAATACCTGACCTTAAGCAAACCGCTGAAAGGCTCGCCGACAGCAGACTCTTACATAATCTAAATAATACAGTTATTTGAATAAAATACCTATTTCGTATCCATAACTTAGAATTTGGATTCGTGTTTTCAAAATTTGAATTAGTTTTCGTAAAAGCATTTTTGAGCAGCTAATCAATTTCAAAACCCAAAATGTGATGCCAATTAGTTTAGTTGGTAACTTTTTTGGAATTTAGACTAGCTTTCGAAATGTTTAGTGTACATATTTTTTAGGGTTCCGTACCTCAAATGGAAAAAACGGAACCCTTATAGGATCACTTTGTTGTCCGTCTGTCTGTCTGTCCGTCTGTGTGTATGTCTACACTCTTTATCTCAGGAATGCGTAAAGATATCGAGTTGAAATTTTAACTATATACGTATATCTATGGTTTCTTGCAGTTGTGTAAAAGAAAAACTTCTCAGTTATCGTTTAAAAAAGTGTAAGAGACGTTTATGTCGTAAAAACCGCATATTTCGACACTCACAAAAATCAAAACCTACAGGGTATTTACCGTTGCCATAGAACTATGAAATTTGGCGAGAAGTATTGTATCAGAGTACACATATAGGAATAAATATGAAAACTGAACATTTAAACTGAATCATAAAAAAATTGATCCTCAAATTTCATAAAATATGGATTCGAAATTCAAAATCGTATCATGTAAGGTATCATATAAAATAACTTCAATAGCACATGCTAAAACAGGTTTTTAATAATTTATTTATTTTTTAACAACGTGTAATTTTCGATGTATGACGAAAAAAGTGAAAAAAAAAATTGTCGATGGTTATAGTATAGAGATTTTATCAACTTACTTCCCAATTTTGTGAAATTTTCTGGATTTGTACGGAACCTTCGGTGTGCGAGCCTGACTCGCACTTGTCCGGTTATTTAATAGTTTATCTAGTTTATTGGCGATGGGTAGGGCACATAGCACGTCAGCCTGGTGACCAATAGAGTCGTAAAGTTCTCGAGTTGGAGAATACGTACTCGTATATGCAAGCGGCGCGTAAGACGTCCACCTGCAAAGTCGAGCCGGATGCAAGCTGCTATACATCCGTCCTATTGGCAATCTATAGGTGAGGCCTATCTCCAACAGTAGAAGTCCTATGCCTGACAAGAAGAAGACGCATATAAGATATATTCTGTATGCACCTGTTAGAATCAGCCTGCATTCAACGTGCATTTATTCTATACAACCTTTCCCTTGCATTCAAATGACAACTGTAATCAATAAGGTCATTCAGACCTTTATGATAATAAAGCCTACCTACGGCTCCAATCGCTCCGAGGCAGGATAAATCTCCGGTCTCACGAAACAGTGATTTAATTACTGCAAATATTTGCTTGATAATATAAATCTTTGTGTATCCGGCTGCAGTGCTGCAGGTAGGTATTTCCAGTATTGCTAATGCTGGTAAACGGTAATAACTTAATAAGTGTCTTTTACTCATTAAATCTTTTGTAAATAATAATTACTAGCTGGATGAAAACATTAGATCTTAGAGTAGTTAGTTAGCCAAGACCGGCCTAGCCGAGTTTGGGACCCGGCGATGCTACATTCAGCATATTACTACCACATACTACCTATTGCTCTATTGCTAATAAACTTTGTTTTGATTGTAATTGTATGTTATCAAATTCCATTTTGGCATATAAAAATTTTGTTTTATTCTTTCGTATACTTAATTTGCGATTAACTAAAACGATTAATGGGTATACTTACTAAACTTACTTTCAAATGCCTTTATGGTATGTGATTTAATTTTGTTGTTGTTGTTCTGTTTTTAGGGTTCCGTACCACAAACGGAAAAAACGGAACCCTTATAGGATCACTTTGTTGTCCGTCTGTCCGTCTGTGTGTATGTCAAGACTCTTTATCTCGGGAACGCGTAAAGATATCGAGTATGAAATTTAAACTGTATACGTATATATATAGTCTCTTGCAGTTGTGTAAAAGAAAAACTTCTCAGTTATCGTTCAAAAAAGTTAGAGCCGTTTATGTCGTAAAAACGCATATTTCGACACTTACAAAAAATCAAAACCTACAGGGTACTTCCCGTTGATATAGAACTATGATATTTGGCGAGAAGCATTGTCTCAGACTACACATATAAAACTGTATATTTTTATATAAATCACAAAAATAGGGCTTCAAAATTCAAATTAAGTAAATCGTATCATGTAAGGTATCATATAAAAGAGCTTCATCAGCATATGCTAAAACAGGTATTTAATTATTTTTAAAATGTGTACGAGAAAAGTGAAAAAAAACCTTGCTAATTTTGTGAAATTTTCAGGATTTGTACGGAACCCTCGGTGTGCGAGCCTGACTCGCACTTGTCCGGTTTTTTAATTTGTTATATAGCTTTATCAGCTTTACTATCAGATCTATACGAGTTTGATACTAGATTATATAATTATTTTTAAGTTTGACACTGTAAATATAGTAATTTTTCAATGATCCGGCTGTTTTATTTCCGGGATATTTAGGGCTTTACTTTTTATTTTTACAAATAAATTTACCAACGTTTACCCAGCTATGAAAATAATACTTAGATTTATCTCTATGATGTATAGATAAGACAAATGTGTGTTTGGTATTATTTGTTGTAATCTTTTAATTATGAGAAATACATACAAAAACACGCAATAAAAAGTTATTTGTTAAATTACTGCACTGCAACAGTTCTTGGTGTATTTGTTAACCATTAAAGATTTTACAAAACTGTTTGACAAGAAATTTCTTAACGCCTACCTCATTCAAAATTCAGAACAAACTTATGAAATCGTTATGACATTTTTTAATGAATACACCTCGTTTGATTGCGTGAAATTGAATATTTTATATAAACTGCATTATGTATTTGGTCAGCGAACATTAAGCAACGAATAAATATATAATTACAGAAACTAGGTGAAACGTGCTGCAGTTATCGGAAAATGAGTGTTACTGATACTATTTATGCTAATATCTGTGCAGTAGCTTGTGGTCTCATTTTTGATTCATTGGTTTCAAAATAATGTATATTTTAAAAGATTTTTAAGATGATAATTATTGTGTTATATCTGGATAATTTTCAGTGGTTTAGTTCGTATGGAAAACTTATGGAAATGATGATCATATAGGGTAAATAGAATAAGAACTGCACAACGCGTTTGTCCCCGTGATATTATTTATGGTTTGAATTTTTTTTCAATCTGTTATAAGGAATTGTATACCATGTATCGAATAATAATTTAAAGAAATCAACAGTTAATAGGTAAGGTACGTGTAGAGCTTGTTGCTCGTTCAATTTCGCAGTTTTGTTGGATTAGGTATAATTACTATTAGAACCACTAATTTATTCATTTATCGCAACATTACCATCGTATATTACACAAATGTCATACTCTTTTGTAGCGTAGGATTTTTGCAGTGTCCGTCAGGGGAAGTACCACGCCTTCGCCGGTTATCCAACTGCTAGTATTAAAATGCAAATTCTGTATTCCGGATTTAATTTCAATGTTTCAAGCTAAAATAAACATCATAAATATTATTTCTAAGTGACACGAGTATTACATACAGCAACATATGTAATTACAATTTAGTACCTGTCAAACTGTGAAATATTTTTGTTGTTGATCAGTCACGAGTAATAATGACGCTCACTATTAAAGGAGCCTACTTGTCTGGTCACCAATTGCATAAAAATGCGAGCAAGCTATTATGCAAAAAAGAAAAGTCATCCGCAATATCTGCAAGCTCAGTTCGCGAAAATGCAAGTACATAATGCTTTTAACGAGCAGTCGTATTGTTCCTACGCCAGCATCACCTCACACGCAACTTTCTACATTTTACGTAACCGTTGCTACACTTTTTTGGCTGATTCCGCTTTTAACCGGCCTTGGTACGATTCGAGCGGCGATACGAAAGTCAGAAATCATATTTGACGAAACACAAAACTATATTAACATTATCTCCCGTTTAGTTACGGGTTATGAAACTTTATTTCTAGATTTCTTCGGGTGTTGTTTCGGTGCAACGGTTTAGTGCATCTGCGCAATCCGTCCTCGGTCACGGTGACTTTAATTCAGTGTCGATTTAATATCGGTTATTTTTTTATCGCAGGTCACAATAGCAAGGGTACAAAGGGTTTCCCAAGGTATTCACTCGAATAAGGTGAAGGACAAGTTGGAGATAAAAAGTGGGGAAACCAGCATGGCAAAGTAAAGCGTACACTTTCATGGACAATGAACACATTGTGTACAATATGAAACTATTACATTAACTTTGGCACATTATTTAGAACCAAAATTTATTCTTCTTCTCCGAAAAGTAGATTTGGAAGCGGCTTGAGAAGAAAGGATAATTTTGCTAAGCCTTGTTTGGCCAGCGCGAGGCCATAAAGAACTTCACGCTTCTTGTAAAATGAAGAGGTCTATGTTCAGCAGTGAACACGTAACTAAATAGCTTATATGCTAACTAATATTTGGTAATTACAAAAAATATTCCCCTTTCCAAATAAATAAATTCACTTTAATTTATACCTGACACTGTAATTAAACTTAAAATAATTTATGTAAGTGAATTCTCAAAATTGAGCGATAACTAAGTTATTTATTAGTAAATTTTCTGATAAATTACTTTATTCGGATTGCTCACCTTAACTTAATTTTTTTACTAACCATAATTTGAGTTAAGATAACCATCTCGTAATAACAATCACAATAATGAGGATTGTTATGAAAATCAAGGGTATTTAATGTGTAAAACGTGCTTTATAATATGATAATTTAAAAAGGTTTAACTGTAAGTATGTGTAGTAGGTATGGATCAATTTCAGGATGACATAACTTCAAAACGAATTGCTTTATTCACAAATACGGTACTTACACTTGTTTTGTCCTGTTTTTAATTCCTCGATAAATGACTGTCGCTCTAAAGCTAAACAGTAGTCATAGTTTTGTAAATTGAAAGGTATTTTCAAGAATTACATATCGAGGCTTGAAAGGCAGTAGGTAAGTTGCCTACCAAGACATTTTGGGCGATATTGACTTATATACCTACTTAGTTAAAGTTAAATTTCAATGATATAACTCAAGCCAATCGACGCTTGAGTTATGGGTACTTCTTCGAAGACAAAATTTTGGACGTCTATGGGTTTTTTTCTGAAACCAACCAACAAAACAGTGTGTAATTTTTTTTCTATACAGTTTACCTTTAACTCTACCTGGGACAAGTGATATTTTTCAAATCATTTCAGTCCAAGTATAAATTAAAAATATTTAAAGTTTGTTCTCCTGATTCATATACCGCGTCCGCTTGCCATTTTTCGAAAGAAAATGGTCGATATCGCATTTTCCCTTTGGTAAATCATTATAAATTATAATTATATCAAAAGGAAATGAATTGCACTTTTACAAAAAAAATGTGTATTAGTTATAACTACCTTAGTATGTTTATAAATAGGCTAATAAGAAGTGTCCGGCATATAATACTGATTAATGTGGCGTATGCTGCGTTTGGCCGTGCTTGGTCGGGTGATGATGATGAGAGCCTGACTTCTCGCGCAGGGGGAAGCCAGTCGTGCAGCAGACGAGCCAGAAGGTGGATATACGGCTGGTTCGCTTGGATCCCGGAGTTACAAAGATAAATATCTGATTCATCTGTGCTTAGTTCAGGTGGCATTATGATTACAATGCCTGTTTTATAAAATTTATTTTATGGTTTTACAACTTCAATCTGTATTTCGTGTAATGCTTTTGGGTTATAGATTCAAGTAGAAAAATGACAATGCTGAATTCAGTATGTATGATGAGTTATGCATGTATTACGGCAAAATCCTGATTCATCTGGCCTGATTCATATGGTCAAAACGCCATATAAATCATAAAATTCATACTGGAAAAGCTTTGAATATAGCTTATATAGCCCAACAAGACCTCGATGACGACAGTTTTTGGATAGACACTTCGTTAATCGATGAAAAAAAATATTACTCCAAAATTTACCAGAGATGTCTTATCGACCCTTCTTCTGAAAAACGTGGATGATTGTTCAGATTCAAACGATGAGGGCATTTTTGTGTTTAAAAAGATTCAGTAAAATAAACTTACAAAAGAGTCTCACACTGCTGGTGAAGGTATGATTACTCAATCTTCCATTAAAAAATCAAGATCTCGTCAACAAGAAAAAGGTTTTAAAGATGACATTGAAAGTAGCTCGGGCCCTTGCAAAAAGCTAAAGATTTATTTCTTGTAGTATTTAAATGTGACTTCATTATTTATAGATAACGATACTAAGAAAAATTATGTTTCTGTGATAGTTACCAAGGAAGATTACTGTCAAAAATTCCATTTCATTGAAGTTGATCTCATGTTTCTTACTTTAATCTTATTTTTTTCATTATATAATAAACAGGATTCGTGAATTGTACATGGAAAAAAATAAACAGAGAGAATAATATAATGTACCAATTACTATACTTACTATTAGTTCAGTTAAGTTCATTTATTCTCACATAGGTACAATAATGCACACTTATGAATGTCAAAAGTAAACAATAAAATAAATTAACATAATACAATAAAACTAACAGAATGAATACATTTTCATTTACAAATACTGTCACATGTCAGGTTACGCAATGAATTTTTGTCACACATAAAATCTTTTACACTATAGTATGCTTTTTGTATAAGAAAATCTTTGATAATATTTTCAAACATTGTTTCATTTTTCTTAATTATTAACTTTCATGTACCTATTTATCAGTAACAAATATTAGTAATAGTTCATTTAGGTAATTTAAAATGTTTTTGTTTACTTAGGTAGGTAATATAAGAATTATAATTAAGTATTACAATTTTTAGATTTCTAAAATGTAATACTTACAAGAAATATTGTTCATTCGTCAACTTTTTTTCGTGCTATAGTGTTAAAATTTTATGTACGTACGTAAAATATGATTAGATTTCCCTATTACACAGCCAAATTACATAGTTTTTCATTTTCAGTTCTGTTCTGATTCATCTGTAATCAATTCTGATTCATCTGGGCACAAAATATTTGAACGTAGATATCTTAAAAACTACTTAATAAAAACAAGTCCCTCATTGAAATATATGTTCTTTAGTTACCTTTTTTACATATGAACATGTGCGACAGAGCTAAAAGTGAAATAAAATTTTGGCCAGATGAATCAGTCAAAGAATGAAATTTCGAAGAAGTACCCTTATATCATTGAAATTTAATTTTAAAAATTTGCTTGAAAAAGTAGCTATTAGCTTGCCATTCTGAGAATCGATCATTTTACGCGCCTACAGCGAAAATAAGAGCAATCTGTATTAATCCAAATGATTTCACAATTGAGTGCGAGCTAGGTAATTGAATAAGTAAGTATGGCGGCAGTGATATAGGTTTCTTCTCTAATGGTGACTGAATTCTCTAAATTGTTCGCTTATTTGCAGCTAGCGAATCGTGGCGAGAAGGCATTTTATAGGAAATGAAATTAGATCGTGAAGATAATGAGATGATGTAATCTTTGACAGTGTATGTATAAGTAGTAGGTATAGTAGATAATGTGTAGTTTCATTTAGCATTTTTTTTTAAGTTTTCGAAGATAGTAAGCTTCTTTACAATGTAGAGTACATTAGAAGAAACATCTCGCACTTGAAAAAACGTTAACGTTGTTTTGGTCGATATAGGCTATTTTATTCTCTTCAAAGGTAAGTTTAACTTCAACAACGAGCTATTGGAAAGTCTTGCACGAATAGACTGACATACGTTGAACTTTACATAAAACACGTTACTCGAGTAAAAAAAATGTGATTTATGAATACTTTATCTATCATTTAATTACTTACTATCTACTATACTTACTGACCATATTCTATTTACTGCTTACGATTTCCATAATTAAGAAATCTATACCTGCCTAAAATAGATTTTTATACCTATACCGGTCTGTAGATGATACAACGTTCTTAATTTTTTGTAGGTACCTAGTTATTAAAAACACTCGTTTGTGCTAAAAACCTTATCAGATACGAAAACTTGGAAATGTATGAAACACCAATCAAAAATTAAACAAAAATTAGATGTAGGTACCTACTTAGCGTTATTGCTCTTTTTGCGATGACTGCATTTCAGGTTAAGTAAAGGTTGAATTTAGAAAAACGACCAATTAAATTAATGAAAATCTAGCAGTTGAAGAGCAAAAACAATTTAATTAGCGCACCGTCTAAACAACGTTACGAAAATCAAGATTTTGCAAAGTATTGGATTTGGTTTTAGTAGTAGCTAAATATAATGTGTTTTTTTTTCATTATGCATGTAAATAGTCAAATAAATAATACCAATCATTTTGAATACCAATGTGAATATGATATAATTTTGACGATTTACATAAATATGGCGACTATAAGCTTATTTTTCAATGTTGTGAAAATGCAAAAGAGATAGTAACGAATGCCCCTAATGGCTCGTTTAGCAAATTCTAAAACTAATATATTCTTCTGATATTTTTTCAAAATCAGTGTTACAAGAGAAGTGATTAAGCTGTTTTCAACATATATATAACACTATTTCCAATATACAGTTGAATTTAGAGCTACATCTAAAAACTTAACTCTGATACTACTCATAATAGGTAAGTATACAGGGTTAGTCCTAATCAATTACAATCCTTTTAGGGGCTTATTCTATACATCGAAAGTGACAACTCTTACCTGACAATACTTACTCAAAAAAAATTTGTTCCATAAAATAAATCGTTCAACCGCGACAAAATGAATGGAACAGCTGATTTTTAGGGTTCCGTACCTCAAACGGAAAAAAACGGAACCCTTATAGGATCACTTTGATGTCCGTCTGTCCGTCTGTGTGTATGTCAAGAAAACGCTTAAAGATATCGAGTTGAAATTTAAACTGTATACGTATATCTATAGTCTCTTGCAGTTGTATAAAAGAAAAACTTCTCAGTTATCGTTTAAAAAAGTTAGAGCCGTTTATGTAGTAAAAACCGCATATTTCGACACTCACAAAAATCAAAACTTACTGGGTACTTCCCGTTGACATAGAACTATGAAATATGGCGAGAAGCATTGTCTCAGAATATACATAGAGGAATAAATCTGAAAAACTGTACATTTTTATTTAAATCACAAAAAATATGGCCTCAAAATTCACAAAATATAGGTTCAAAATTCAAAGTAAATTGTATCATGTAAAGTATCATATAAAAGAACTTCATTAGCACATGCTAAAACAGGTTTTTAATTATTTCGACAATGTGTAATTTTCAATGTATGACGAGAAAAAGAAAAAAAATGTCGATGGTTTTAGTATAGAATTTAACAACTTACTTCCCAATTTTATAAAATTTTCTGGATTTGTACGGAACCCTCGACACGCAAGCTTGACTCACACTTGTCCGGTTTTTTTTTAGTTTTGACAAAAGTCGCAGAACAAAAGTTGTTAAGTTTTGATGTACAGAATAAGTCCATAAAAATATATTAATGGATTAGAAATAACCCTGTATAGGCCAGATGGCTATAAGAACTTACCTGGCTATACAGTAAGTTACAAGTGCTTAAATTCGGCAAATATCATCTAAGTATTTTACAACCAAGTAAGTACGTATTTAAAATTTAACAATAGCGAACAACTAAGGCTTTTTTTCAAGCGGATATTGTAGGTACTGCTAGAAAGTAGCCGCAGCAAGGCCGCTTGGAGGTCAGCCGGATGTTTAAAAAATTAATGGGCATATTTTATAACTATAACCCCGGTCAGCCTATTTATGACAAAAGTAGAACGCATTTTTTGTAGAAGAGAACGTTGGCAAAATTTTGTTGTTATGCTGTGACTAGTTTATTTTTAACGACTTCCAAAAAGGAGGAGGTATTATGTTCGCCTGTGTGTATTTTTATTTTATTTTTATTTGTGTATGTTCATCAATTTTTTCGCCATTTGTGCACCGATTTATAAAAATATTTTTATTTCGAACCACAACCACCTCGGGAGTATACCCTATACTCCCGAAGTGGTCCTATTTTAATTTTATCGAAATCAGCTGAGCCGTTTTTAATAAGTAAACAAAAATATACATGAATGTCGCATCGATTCGTGCAAATTATTCAAATTATGTACACGGTGGAAGGCGGCGGTTCGATTTTTTGCGAAAAATAATTGTTAGACGAGATGGTCGCTTTGCCCTGATGCCAGGGCACTAGAATATGGCATCGGCATCCCCTGTGTAGTAAGAGCCCACCCTAAAAGGGGACCCCTGGGCTCGTGGATGGTCAGAGTTGGGGCTCTGGCCATCCATTCAAGCGGGCCCGAGAAGGACGGCAGCGTGTGTGGCAACGCTGTCGTACAGGACCATACAAGCCTGGTCTACTACCAGGCGAGTAGACACACGAAGTGCCGGGAGCACCGGTGCGTTCCTTTTGGAGATCTCGGAGCTCCCAAGAAGGCACATAGGCTGGCCACCGAGGGGGTTTTAGTGGGTACAATCCCACATAACCCGACTGCACCCCAAAGCGGTCGCGCATCTTTGGAAGATTTCAACCTCGGAAAAATTGAAAATTCCACTATCTTAAGAATTTAACTGATGTATTTATTGTAAGTTTTATTTTGTGTGTACAATAAAGATTTATTTGTTGTTTTTAAAAGTATATAATAATAAAATACGATAGATAAAACATTTATTTTTTCCAAGATCATGATGCTCCTTAAAAATGCTCTTTTTTTACAAAATCGTCGCTGTAGAGTAATAAAAACCGTTTAAGTGCTTACGACATACATGTTTGTGTATAAATAGAGCATAAGTGTAAGTCATTTGGTTAGGCAAATTGATAAGTAATTTATGAAGATTTTCTGTGAAATTGCATTGAAAATACTTCAACGCGCGAATAAAATTATGTTATTTATAGCTTAAAATTATGTAAGTGATACTTTTTCAGAAATTTAATGAACTTTGCGGTTATGGTTTATTTAATATAGGCACTTAGTTGAAAACTGTAAAATCAATATTATTGATGCAGTAAGTATAATATATGAATATTTTCTGTCTTTTCTGTAATTTCTATTTAATAAAATTACCTGGAAAAGAGTTTAACGCGTCGAAGGAATGAAAATAAATGTTTTTTTTTAATACGATACATTGCATGTAAAATAGCAAACTCTCAAAATAATCTCAAATAAATGCTACAGCATCTTCGTTGGATTTTCCCGCACGAGCGAAAAACCCCGACATCATGTACATATATACCTAATATTCTAACCTCTCGGGTACCTATTTACGAACAGTAATATTATATATAGACACATATCCTTACTTTTTTTCAAATATTGTAAATCTGTAAGTGTGTTTGTTACTTTTTCACGCAGCAACAGATTATCAGAGAAACTTGACTTTTTGGCATGGATATTAAAGGTAGTAAAGTGACATAGAGTACTTTAATTCCTGAAAAAAAAAACAAGATTAAAACGCAGATAAAGTCACGGGTAAAAACTTGTCAAAATGTAAGAAACTTCTATAATGTGTCGCAAAAGTTTACGAATTTTGCATAATATATTTTTTGGGAATCAAGGATCAAGATTCGAAGTCTCTCCAGAGTCCAAATTCCAATAACAATACAAATAATTAATCGAAACGATTTTTTAAAATTCGTTCATAAACCATATAAGCGGCACCTCAATCAAATTATACTTTTTGCAATAGGTACTAACTTTATCTCTAACTTTTTCTAGGAAAAAAGTTTTTATTAAAGGAATTCTTAAGTAGGTACGTGTATGTAATTTCAATCTGACCTACAAATAATAGCCGTAACCAAACTAAGATTTATTTGCCTAAATCAATTACCGGCCGCGAAACGTATCTATCAACGTATTGATAAATTTCCGGCTTAAAACAAATCGATACCTTAATTGGTAACATGCAATGTTAGCACTTTAATTATGGGAACGGACCTACTTAGGCTCTATATTATTTCCCGCGAGCAAATAACATTATATCCCTTTGTCGTATTAAGAGGATTCTGAACCAATCAGTGTTTTCGCGTTTTCTGTAGAACATCGAGAAAAATCACGGTACATTTTTGATAAACTCTTTTAACCCCTTAAATTGTAACAAAATGTTGTCTTTTGGTGTCATCCGCTTGAGTAAGAAATATTGCATGCTCCTAAGTTTTATATTTTTTTCAGAAAAAAAATTTCGTTTCTGTATACTTTTTAACCAGAGTTTTGCGTAAAGTCTCGAGAATTTATAAGGATGATTCTGTAAAACTATCTATTATAAGCAGACTGTTTTTTCGAAACCATGCGTCTGTGCGACCTGCGATTAGTGGATACTTGGTCTTTTACTGTCAGAAATCCAAATAAAATCCCGCATATGGATGTATCCTACCGATAAAATCAGATAATTAGCCGATTTTACATCAGCCAGCCAGCTTTCAGAAAACAAATAAATAAGTACACTGAGTAGATGGTCAATGGAACCGTAAAGATTCGAATGGAGAGTATAAGATAGTAAACGACATCCACACGTAAGATATATGGCTTTAAGAAACCGGCGGCGATCTCTAAAATGTGCTGTAAAATGTAGAAGGCACTTTCCATCAGTTCTGAAATGAAAGGAACTCTCTTTCCAGATTGAATAATATGTTACATATGATATAATTATAACGATTTTTTAAACTAACGTTACAACAGTAACAGTTCTGATTTTTAATCGATGGCAATAATATTTGTTCTAGTTACTATTTTTTTATCATAACAGTGAAAAGGCAACGGTTAGTTAAGCGTTACATCCTAGATTACATATCTGCTTAACATCAGGTAGGATGTTGACCAAAACCCACTATTTATTAAAAAAATACACTGCATATTAATTACTGATTATGACAAAGTTATTCAGTGCTAACTTGTAGTTAAGTCAACGTGTGATCGATTACAAGGCGTGACACGCTCATTTGTTCAGAAGGGCGTGTTTTATGCATGCTCTGGGGTCACTTATTGACTGGATATGAGATTAGTTTATCTGGAACATTGTTAATTGTTAACTTTACACTGTTATGATAGGTTGATAGATTAGGGCTAAGCGGGTACTACTTACACTGCACATATATGATACACAGGGCCCCTTCGCTAAAGTTGGGTATTGTAATGATAATTTGAAGTAAAATATGAATAAAGAGCTCACCTACATAGAGCATGCCTACTTTGTCACAAGCGTTGAAAAAGATTGCTTTTGGTATTTTCTTTTCATTACTGTTACGTCGATAAATAAATAGTTTTGTTAAGATAATAAGCCCGATTACACGATTGTACAGAAGCGCCAGCTTAACTATATTAGCTAAATAGCATAGTTCTGTTTCTTTTTCACTTTAGGCATTCGATTGAGAGAACGCTTTTTATTTTACGCTGGCGCCTCTGTAATCGGGCTTAATGTCTCCATAAACGTATGATTACTGAGTATGAGTATGATTACTAAGTTATCTAGAAGAGATAGATAAAGCCGGTACTTGTCACTTAACTTGTTATGCTTTTTATAACGTTGTACGTTTTTTATAATATATGATTTGAACCTGTTATTTAATTTTGACATAAAATAAAGGAGTAATGCAACTATGAATAACAACAATCCTGAACTGAATAAATGTGACTGTCAGTTTAAGTTAACATTAATTATAAATGATACGAGTAATTAGTTTACAAGTGTAACAAAACATTTACTTATATAAATATTCAAATTTACCAAGGTTCTGAAGGTTGCTCTGCAAACTTCAGATACTTTTTTTTTTTTTTTTTTTTTTTTATTGAAAATTTTTACAAACCACAGACTCCAGGGTCTGTGCCCTTTGTTAACTAAAATTACAATTGGTAGATTATACTGTACAAAGAGAGTTAGTAGTAGGTACTTGAAATTTTAGCCTAAGTTAGTTAGTTGGTGCAATGCGTGAATGCCACGAGCAGACCGGCGACCCGCAAGCAGCACCCGATCACGAGTGTGACACATGTGCCAGCCATCGCTCTCCTCGACCATATTTGAGGGAAGAGAGCGACCCGACACATGATGCCGCCGCAAGAAGGAGCCCTCGATGGCGAGCATGAATGCTTGGGGCATGCGCGCAATGCTTATTTCTTATAAATTACAAATACACATTTTCCACGTCCTATGCAATTTTTTTTGCCTTCTCCTGGCCCAGAGCCTCCATCACCGCCTCGTTCCGATCCCTGACGGCCATCTGCAGGTTGTATTCGCTGATGGTCTCCGATGACACAGACGACGCTCGCCGTACGAATCGACTGATGGCATCATTTTCGATGTCGTCGGCGTAGTAGATGAAGGTTCCAGTGTGCCGCGATAGTGCAACGACCGCGTGTGAGACGCTCTAGTGTAGTCTCATTTTTGGCTTTGTTTTTATAACGATTACCGATTCGTATGTTAGTCCCTGAGCTTCGTGAATGGTAAGGGTGCGTGATCCTGAGCCTCCCCCATAACCTTGGCTTAAGAGGGTCTCCTTTTCTTCCTGCGTATGCACTAAGAAAAGGGTATTGGGGAGGGTTTTGGATATTTGAGCCCCCTTGAAACTTTTCTGCTCAAGAGACCTAACACGAGGGGCTGAGGAATATATACCTGAGTATATTTCCCTCAACGCATACGCGACATCCATTGGATTTCTGTGTGTGCAGAGCAACTCCTGGGTGATATTTGCAACCAGCGTTGGAGGATGGTACCTCATCTCGAAGAGATTTTCTCTGTCGATATAAGGCAACTGATTGACGTCTCCAATGAGGACAAGTTCGCTAGCACCAGACAGCCGGGCAGCCATTATTATGGCTCCAAAATGGTTCATTAAAGCTTCGTCCACCAGAAGGCGACCGAAGCTTTCTTTTCCGAAACCATTGACGAGAGATGAAGCCATGGTTCGCACTCTGGATTTTACCAGATCTCCTATTCGGTGCGATAACTTCTCTCTCAGGTCTTTTGCTGCCTCTGTTGTTGTTGTGATGATAGCGTCTCTGTCCACATCAAAGTGTCTAATCACCCATGTTGTCTTGCCACATCCTGGTACTCCGTTGACCCATTGTATTTTTGGTACCGCCCAGTTTCCCCAGCCAGCCTCAACGTCTGAACTCCGCTCGATGGTTTTAGCCATCTCGAGGATTCTATTGTCTAGCATTATCTTGGTGCACTTAGCGGTGACTACAATTGGGTCGTTCGATGGTATCGCGTATTTTGGTCTTCCTATTCGCTCCGTCTCTGTCTCATTCAGCTCCACAAAACCACTTGCTGCGCTGTAAGCTGCCATATACTGTCCTTTCATGGTCCCTCTGATGACTTGGGAGGTGACGTTATTGTATATGGCTGCTTCTGCCTCCTCGAGTCTTGATTTTAGTAGACTCTCACTTACCGGACCACCCAGCCTAAAGAACTCCAGGATGTTATCACAAATCTTAAGATTGACATTTTTCGTCGCTCTCAATAAGGCTAGGTATTCGATAAAGGCATTTCTCGCGTGGTCTCGTGGCGCCGAGGCCAAGATATAACGGGGCGCATCGACCTGTCCCATGTCGGCTCTCGTTCGGGTTGCCTGAGGTGGTGAAACTACTCTCGAGGTCACCGTTGTCCGTGGAGGTGGTGTTTTAGGCATGAAACGGAATAAGCTCTGCATTGCGATACTGAAGAGACCCGATAAGGCACCATCGCTGCTGCTTGGACGGGAAACGGGTTCCTCAGATGCTGCTATTAGTTCTGCTCTTTCAGAACCAGATTGAACGGCTGAATTCGGGATGGGGCGGCCCCAGCTGTCTGTTGCATTATCAGGATCGTTACAGGGACTCTTCAGAAAACTCAGGTTTTCTCCTCTGTCCTCATACACGATAACCTCATGGTATTCCGAGGCTTTAATACAACCCAGCCGGTCCGCGGCTTCCGCCCTCAACCGTTCCACCACCATCGCGTCCACGCTTATCACCCGGGGAGTGCTGTCCACTTTCTTACTGAGATGTTCAAGCAATGCACTAGCTTGCGCGAAAGGTGACTGGGCGGCCCACTCGACTAGTGCAATCGTTTTGTTCTTCGATCTCACAAGTCGGAATTGGTGGCCGCCTGCCTCGCACACAGGCATAGCGTCGTAGGATTTCCGCTTTAATGTTAATTTGGCGGTGCTCCCGTTGAGTAGACATGCTAGTCCAGGTGACAAGCGGACGCGTTTCTGGGCTCTGACTTGGCAAAAGCTTATTCCGAATCTTTCTCTGTTGTTGTCCATGAAGAGAGCCACACCACGGATACGAATCTCCGGAGTTCCCTTTTCCGCGTTCACTAGAATTTCGTCGATGACTACGCTTTTTGGGAGTAATTTTCGGACGGAAATTGAGCTTTGTGCAACTTCGGCGGACTGTGTGTATGTACGACTGTATGACTTCAGATACTTTCAGTGGTTTATATAATAAAATATATTGCTTTCCAAAAAGTGCACCGAATTACAGGAGTAAATATAGTCATAAACGTAAGTATAAGTAAACAACTAATTGTAAAAATCAAAATAGTAAAAAATAAGCTTTTTCGTACATTTTATCAAGATCTAATAACTTTTTTGTTAATTTCGGGTTTGGTACCACAGTACAAGTTGTTTGCAATGCTAAATATTTCATTAAACAGGGTGGAGAGCTGGCGACATAAATTTGACCCACTAGTAGTACTATTAACAGCACTAAGTAAGTAAAAACAATAAGAAATAATATTTATTTAACAAAACCAAATTTTCAAACAAACTAATAAAAAAAATGTAATTAGGCATCATATTTTATTAGAACTTATTCTACTATTTTAACATTACGACGAATCAAAATAACTGTTCGAGCTATTTTGACTCATGTCGAAGTAACTGGAATTTAGATACAAGTTGCTTCAAAATGATGTTTTAGAAAATTTTTATACTATATATAACGGGACTGAACTCACGTGTGGGGATAGTCGTAACGACTATAGTTTCGGTCGCATTCGGCGACCTTTCTCAAGTTGGCGAGTGCTAGCACGCCGAGCCGTCTCGCAATGCACTGCGGGCTGCGGCGCGTAGCGCTCGCGATGACAGCGGTTGCGGTGGTGGGGCGGGGGCGGGTAGAGAGGATTGTTGTGTCGGCGCGCACTGAAGATCCTCTTCGTCGGTATCCTGGTATACGTCGGGGATACTCCAGCACACTGAACTCACTATGTCTCCACCAGTTCCACGGTTAAGTCCTTTGGATCCCTGAAGACACGGTTTCCACGTCGGTGGCAGTATCCATCCCCCGTCTCTATTGAAGTTAGGGCGTCTGCTAATCTCAATAGCCTCCCTAACTTTACGCCTAACTTTACGCTACGCGCCGCAGTGCATTGCGAGACGGCTCCGCGTGCTAGCACTCGCCAACTTGAGAAAGGTCGCCGAATGCGACCGAAACTATAGTCGTTACGACTATCCCCACACGTGAGTTCAGTCCCGTTATATATAGTATAAAATGTGTGAAAACCACGTTAATTTCCATAGTAAAATATTTTAGAAAATTGTACATAATAAATAACTTTATTTATTACATTCAAAATATGTCGAAGGCTTTAAAGCAGAAGGCCAAATATGGGATTTGAAGGCCAAATATGTCAGCGTCGGCTCCACCCTGTATACCTCTGAAAGCCTTTGCTATTTGTTAAACAACATCTTGTACTCATACATATAGATATTATATAGGTATTAATTACTGACAGCATGCAAACCAAGTGTGAGTGACCTACAACATGTCAATGTAATGTCCTGTTCAGAAGAAAAATTATAACGCCTCTCACTTATTTTAATGCGTAGTTGTTGTTTGTCAAAAAATGCAATGTACGTTACGCATTACAAGAACATAATATATGTCAACTATTTTAAATAAATAAATAAATATTAGGGGACATTTTACACACGGCCTCTGACCCCAAACTAAGCAAAGCTTGTGATATGGCTGCCAGAGACTAATCTACTATATATACATATTTTTAAATACATATTTACATAGATAGTAACTAAATAACACCCAGACACAGAGCAAACATTTATGTTCATCACATAAATATTTGCCCTGGGTGGGGATCTAACCCACGCCTCTTTGATCCAGAAGTTAGGGTCACTAACCACTGAGCCACCGAGGCAGTCCGGCAACTGTAGTAATCATTGTAAACTTGCGTAGCCTCTATCCGTCGACTTGGCATTTTTTTGACCGATAAAACGAAGGAGGTACTCAATAATTTTAAACAACTGAACTCAAACGCATAACATTTTATGTAGTAGTCCGATATCGACAATTATTTTTTATTGGAAACGGTATACTTTGAAATTGGTCTTTGGTCTTTGGTCTCATTTAAATTTTATCAAAATAGATGAGCCATTTTTGATAAATCGACAATAATGTGAAAAATGCTACATCGATCCGTGTGAAATATTCGCGAATTCTGTACACGGTTGAAGTCAGTCATGCCATTTTTTCGTAAAAAATAATTATTTGAAGTCTCTGTCATACCAAAGGAGAAAATAAGATCATAAATGGCGTATTTTCTGACAAAAAAGGTATTTAAAATTTCGCCTAGGGCCTTGGCGTGTTAAAATTTGGTCATAAGTATTTAAAGCCAAACCATGTAAAGAACCAATTAATAAAAAAATGTTCCAAAAAAGAAAAAAAGCAATGACAATATCCAGAAAATTTATAACCGTCTCAGTGGTTAAATTAGGGCCTTAGACCTGAGTTCACCAACGCGTCTTTAAGTTAAATGTGTGATTACTGTATTTATTCAATGGTTTATGCTTACTGAACAGCAAAATTTCGTTAAAAAGCTGTTTAAGATTTAACCAACGGTTGATAAATTAAACATCTGTTGGTAAATTCGGTTGTAAAACCCGAGTTTAATCGTTGTTTAAAAACAGTAATCATACGTTTAACTTAATCAAGCGTTGGTGAACTTGGGTCTTGTGGTGCTAAAATAATCATATTAAAGTGATCCGTTCGTTAACGTAAAATATATTAGCCCATAACTAATATTTTGCAATTAAGTTCAACACTTTAAGTTTATGTTCTACAACATTCCTGCTAGGAATAATGTAATAACAACATTAAGTCCACTAAAGGATAATTAAAACAAATTTGATATTCTGTCAATTAAACCAAAGTAAATAAATCGTAATTATGTTAGTGTGAAAATTAAAATATGTACATTAAAATGCAGCATAGACTGCATTAAGTAAATTGTTACTTACCCAGGCATAAAATAAACAATAGACACTATTTGATATAGAGATAATAAATTAAACACATTGATCACACTGTTATTTATTACAATTACAACATTGCAGGCCATAGACAATAGTGTTATTTTGTATCGTGGCAAAGATTAAAAATACTATAGCCGAATAATGAAAAGAAAACAAAAGACTGACGCACCAGTTCAAACATTAATCTATTTCTGCCAGTATTTTTTTATTAGTTGCCAGTGTGCATCTGAAAGCGGTTGTAAACTTTTTACGTTTTAGGCGCAGTGTTTAAAATAAGGTTTCGTTATGAGTAAACCTTAGTAGTAAAAATAATACGAGTGATTCATCGAGCTGAATTGGGATACTCGTGCCAGCTTGTATTTGACCCGAACCTGGGATAAAATTTACGAAATAAAGGAATGTCGCATAAATTCGTGCGCGTGACATTAACTACGGTGCGCAAGACGGACCACCATTAGGGCTGTCACATTGAGTAATTAAAGCTATTTAAATCTTAGGGTAATAAACTTGCGAATGAATAAATCATGCTATGCTAAATTTATAAAAGAAGAAGATAATTAAGACTTGATTGGGTCCGTTTTTAAAATCCATATATTTTTGTGATGGGAAGAGCAATTAATTGATTTTGACGCGTTAAATGTGTAGAGTTTCTCATTTTTCTATAGTTGGATGTCAGAATATTGCGAGACTACCTTTTAACAAATTATTCGACAATATTAATTAGAGCGTAGAAGTTTATACCAATCGTTCTCAGTAGAACATATTTAATTTAACGAACAAAGTCTCTAATCAGTCTCAATTGATTAAGCTAAATCTCGCAATCAATTTTTACCTGTCTACGTCCACCTTATATTTTAAATTATCTCTTTTCCTTAATTTTTCTTAATGCCATTCGTGTCATTAAGTTCCTTAGTGTCCTAAGTTAAGATTCGTGTTACGTGCAATTTTATCAAGTTTAGAAGGCTTGTCTTGAATAATAAGAAATTAGAAAGGTACCTGGTACATATCTCTTTATAAATGGAAAATTAAATCGAAGCCGAAGCTAAGCGGCTCGAAGACGAGCCGCTTAGCGGCAAATTAAATATATAATAGCAAAAAATTGAATAAAATTGCTACTTTAGACTAAAATCAAAGAAGTAAATGACCGTTATATTTTCGAGTATATTAAAGCAAAATCTAATAAATCGCGAAATAACCTATTATTATACATAACAAAGTTCCCGGTGACCCTAAAAATACACTAAATATATCGCGCTATAAAAAAATTGTATGCTGAAAATTGAGTTCTGGCAACCCTACATCCTACCGCTGGACTATTGCTCATAATTTTCCCACGGAATGACAAAACGCATTATGCTCTCTTTACACACTATCCAGTTGTATTGTTTGTTCTACAAATAAGATCTTATCAATCGAAGCAAGGAGGTTCGAGCTGCTCTGCGTCATTGTATTCAAATATTATGAAGTCACTATGAAGTCATATTTTGTTGAAATGTACATTGTACGTGTTATGTCAGTTGTATTTGATTTTTGAGTTGAATAATGACCGGCAAAGAAGCACCCATGCGAATCATTATCAACAATATTATCAATTCACTCAAAAGAAGTCTACTGCTGCATATTGGCCTCTATTAAATTTCTTTAAATTAATTTAATAAATTAATATTTTTTATTTTTTTTTATATAAATTCAAATAAAATATTTTTTATTTTTATCTCTTTGCCTCTCCTATAAAAGATCTTCAATAAAACCAGTTGGATGCGGCATGCATCCAGCGTGATAAGGTGGACATCCTAAGCAGCGTTTGCCAGTATGTGGTCTCCACTCGAGCATGCAAGCAAACAAGCAATTTAAGTAATTTTTTGTCAAATTTTGAATGTCATGTGATCTCAAAATAAACCTGAACTATAACATATGTATCTATAGAGTTAAACCAAGGAGTTTTATCAGTGTCTCGAATGAAGAAAATTTACAATTTTATCTAATTTTTATGAAAAATTAAGAGAGAACACATCATAATTATGTCAAAGTTGAGTAATTTAAAATGGTAAATAAATTCAAGCGGAAGTACTTTATTATGTCAAACGTATAACAGCTCAAACGTGACAATTACATCATAATTGAGATCTCATTTTGAGTGAAATATACCTTCTGTTATGTAAAAAAATAGCAAGTGCGTGTTAGGCCCATGCTCAAAGGGTTTCGGTTTTCGGAAAAAATAAATACATCACCGATTCGTCCCATAATGTTTTTTTTTGTAATGGGAAAATCTAAAACAAATGTAAATCTTTAAATCCCTTGCATTTGGTGTTGGGGCTATGGGCACGCTTTGGCCCAAAAATATATAATAATGGTACTACGTATGATTTGACATTCCACGATCCCATAAAGCCTAAGTCTTATTATTATTATTATTTATATTTAACTAGCGACCCGCCCCGGCTTCGCACAGGTGTTTTATACACATACCTTCCTCTTGAATCACTCTATATATTAAAAAAACTGCATCTAAATCCGTTGCGTAGTTTAGATATAAGCATACATAGGGACAGACTGACAGGGAAGCGACTTTGCTTATCCCTTTCAGACCTGTGGTGCATAATTGAGGACATAAGTTAAATAAATTAAAAAATACTAGGAAACGTATCTGTTCTGAATTAAAACGATTGTAATCGTTAGAGAACATAATAATTGAACGAAATCCGAAATCTTAGCGCCATATTTTTTCAGTTGTTACTACTTTTTTCATGGTTTTCTTCCAGTAGTCAGCGAAGTTTGACAATGTGTTAGTAAGCCGATTTCGTGTTAGCTAAATAATAAGTTTTTTGTGGAATTCAGGGCCTAAAATAAATATCTAACACTATGTTATACTTACAAGATCATTGCTGCATCATAATATCATATTTACATTTATTTGACGATTTATCTTGATATTAAGCTTTGTCCTCAAACGTGGACATCAGGCAGAAATGATATTTTTTCAGACTACAATACATCAAAACCGTTGCAAAAATAAATCATTATTTCAACGGAATACCTGCAAATTTGTACTATTTTATTGAATTTCTTTTCATTAGTTTTTATTTTCTTATTTCCGTTTTTAAAAAAGTTCACACCATCAGAGGTTCAAGCTATGAATTTGGAAAACCTCTTGGACTTGGAATGATGGTCTGACGAAGAAGACGACAATGATACTCCTAAACAACAAGGTTCTCTCCAAATAGGTGCTGACACAATAAACCTATACCTATCAGTGGGAAGTCTACCCACTTGAATCTGAAGACGACGACGATGACAAAATCGTTTACTATCCTTCCATATCTAAAGAAAAAAAAACTATTGCCTATATTTCAGCCTTTTTCTTGAACAACTCCTATAATCTATCATTTACGCATAGTATCATATTATCCGGATGTCCTCATTTGTGCACAATATTTTCTCGTTAATTAAGCATTAAGGATTTTTTTATATTATTTTTTAATGTATAGCAAGTGCTATTTTACCATAAAAAAAATACCCCTTCAATATTAATAAAAATAATAATTCAGGTTTGAAATAGTTCCCTTTCAAATTAGTGATTTTAAGCATGCTTTCGCTTGCAAAATCTGACAATTTTACATTTCTAGTTTTGTTTGAAGTAAGATAAACTATTATTGTTTATTTATATCTACCTAGTTTGGAGTAAAAACGCCTGTTTTCTTATGTCCAAACCGAAAATAAAACTATATTACAAGTCTTTGTAATATAGTTTTATTTTTATCTTTAATATTTTGAACCCTAAAACTTATCAGAAAATAAAATTATAAGATGCCAATCTCACAAACTTGCATGAAATTATTTCACTGAAAGATACTGTACGTCACAAAAATATACAAACATTTCGTTACCTTGTCGCAATAAATAAAAAATCAGTGGTTGAAGCTTGACTGGAATAAGATTGCCAAGCGTTCATTTTGATAAAGTTCCACATCTGAAGTTCAATTTCCCCAGCGTTCAAGATATTAACACCTGTATAAAACCACTTACGTCACATTTGGACAATTATTATTTGTGAGTGATTGGCGCAATTATGTAAGTGCAAGGTGAAGTTGATTGTAAAAAATGTATCGGACCTGTCGATTTTGGGCTTTATATGAAGGCCTTTGTTACACTTATAGTTTCATAAACTTGCATGTCGCAGAACTCGTGTGGTATTTAAAAAAATAACCTTATAGAGCACGCGATCAGGTGTTGCCAAGTCCAAGGCATGAATTATTTAAAAAACCATAACTACCCAGGTAGCATTTATACGTTATTATGACGTCCGTTTACGGTACTGCTCGACGTAAGAGACGTCATTATCATGACGTCGGTAGTTTCTTCAGATGACGACAATTTGTCACAGCCTCATGACGTAAGTTGGAGGACGTTGGAGTGACGCCATATACTGACGTTGGAGTGACGTCATATACTGACGTTGGAATGACGTCATATACTGACGTTGGAGTGACGTCATATGCTGACGTTGGAGTGACGCCATATACTGACGTTGAAGTGACGCCATATACTGACGTTGGAGTGACGCCATATACTGACGTTGGAGTGACGTCATATGCTGACGTTGGAGTGACGCCATATACTGACGTTGGAGTGACGTCATATGCTGACGTTGGAGTAACGCCATATACTGACATTGGAGTGACGTCATATACTGACGTTGGAGTGACGCCATATACTGACGTTGGAGTGACGCCATATACTGACGTTGGAGTGACGCCATATACTGACGTTGGAGTGACGTCATATGGTGACGTTGGAGTGACGCCATATACTGACATTGGAGTGACGTCATATACTGCATTCATAGAGACGACACTTGGACGTTTATAATAGGGCAGCTACTGACGTTGGAGCGACGTCATTCACTGTATTCATAAGGACGTCACTAGGCCGTTCATATTAGAGCAGCCACTGACGTTGGAGCGACGTCATTTACTGTATTCATAAAGACGTCACTAAGCCGCACATATTAGGGCAGTCCCCGTTGGAGAGACGTCATTTACTGTACTCATAGGGACGTTACTGGGCCGTACATATTAAGGTAGACACTAACGTTGGAGTGACGTCATATACAGTATTCATAGTGACGTTACTGTGAATCCTGTGTGTGACGTCACTACTATGTCGGCGGCTGCCTTTGTATGTATGGCCACACATACTCCAACGACGATTGCTGCCCTAATATGTACAGCCCAGTCACTTTCCTGTGAACAAAGTAAATGACGAAAAGAATTTAGAATTTAATTTGCGATAGCAGGCATCCTATATTATACACGTACCCTGAACAGACTCTTAGGACTATGGATGAAACCAAACAAAACAATGTTAGTAGCATAATAGATTTATATTCAAGAAGTATATACATACATAGACTGTTATATATAATCAATAATTGTTATGAATCCATAGTCTTAAAATTACAATGTCGATCCCATAGCAATTTTATGACCATGGCACATTTAGATTAACTATTTATTCTCTCTTGGAGAAATTACTAATGCACTGTTATCACTAATCAGGTTGGTGTTAACTTGTTTCTGCACCTGCATCGGACTTTTGCTGACACTTGAAATTATTTGATTTGTTTGTGCATTACATTACAATGACTCGATGCGCTGGTTGCGGTCGCAAAGCATTTTAAGTAGGTATCTATTGAGGTCAAATCGCACGAACATCGCCTATCTTTTATAACGGTCTTTAGTACCTGAATTTCGTCATTAGTAGCTGAACATACATTTTGAATTTGTAAAATATGTTGGTCTTGCGTATGTAATCTTTTTCTAAGTTCCCGACGAAATTCTTGGAATTCTGATAACAAACCGCCGTCATTCTCCAGCACGGAAACTTCCATTTGACTGCACTTGCTACCCCGTTGGTTATTGACATAATTAGGGCTCGCTTTTGTTGGTAACTTCCTATGTTCTGGAGTGCGAACTGGCGTGTCATTCCCAGCACGTTTTCTTTTTGTGCTGTCACACATCGGGCAAATCCATTGGCGCACATAGTCCGTAGAAAAAGACTCGAAATCTCGTCTTTTAATACCGAGACACAATATATGATACACTTTTTCACAGTTTGATAGTGTACACTTCATTATAAGTTCACCGGTAACAACTTTTTTACAAGCCCGGCAAAACGTAAACATTGCGATCGAACTAAATAGAAATAATTGCTGCGACAAAAAGTAAACACGTCCGCACCGATGCGAGCGCGCGTGCAAACAATATGGTACAATATGGTACGTCCTAATATTGACCCTAAATAGAGGTCAATAAAACGTCCCCTTTGTGGCGAATATGGTACGTCCTGATATTGACCCTAAATGGACGTCAGTAAAACGTCCACCAGAGACGAATATGATACGTCTTTATAATAACCTTGAAGAGACGTCAGTAAATCTTCCACTTTGTGGTGAATTTGGTACGTCCTAATATTGACCCTAAATAGAGGTCAACAAAACGTCCCCTTTGTGGCGAATATGGTACGTCCTGATATTGACCCTAAATGGACGTCAGTAAAACGTCCACTAGAGACGAATATGATACGTCCTAATAATGACCCCAA